>JAGDQO010001903.1:0-514069 GCA_018342035.1 Solanum appendiculatum | reverse complement strand
TCTGGAAATAATTCCCTAATTTTTTATGCCTTCTTTGTTTTGTGAAATTCTTGAAAAACTTGCAAAAATAACGGTGCTGAGGAATTTGGAAATAATACCTCCAAATACTAGTAGTAGTAGTAGTAGTAGGTTATTAGACATGATATGACACAGTTACACCTTACCCTGCATTTGATTGGTCTGTGAGGTGTGTGCTTGCTGCTTACTTTACAGATTAGTATCACGAGGACATGACCTAAAGGATGATGGTGGATGCCGTTGTGGAGACACGGATGCTCTAGTGGAGTAAGAAGTGTTAAGGAGTGTTTTGTAAATGACCAGTCATTGTCTCACAAGGATACTACTCTCTATTACTGAGTTGTTCATATAAGTATATTTTCTCCTGTATATTGTCTCTTTATGTCCTTCGTCGAATTTCTGTTACTATCTACCATCTCTTGTACTTTGATTATCTCACTAGTTATCATTACTTGTCTTTTTTCAGAATGTTTTGCCATGTTTATTGTAGTATTTTGCCATGATTTCTTCACTTCCGTTCTTTCTTTTTTTGATCTCCTCTGGTATGCTTTTCCTTGAGCCAAGGGTCTATGACTATGAGAGACAACCTCTCTACCTCCCAAGCTAGGGGCAAGTATGGGCACACTTTACCCTCCCTAGACCCCATGTTGTTAGTATCTCCAAATACTAATTTGAACTTCAACTTCAAATGCTTATTTTTTTCCACTTCAACCAAATATTTTCCAAACTCCTGTATAATATTCTCACTTCATTTTGATTACTATGAAATTCATAGTAATCTCCTGCTTCTGCTGCATCCTTCCTGGTCTATCAGTACTTTTGCATTGGTTGTTTGTTTTTTCCTTTTGCCCTCTTTGTCTATTTAAGTTCTATATTAAAATAGAGTGAAAACATAAGTTGCTTCCTAGTTGTCATGTCAACTTATGTTTGCAGTAGAAACACGGCTTTAGGGAGATAGTGATAAACACTAGTTCTATGAGTTTCACATTGAGAATAAAAAAACAGCTTCTAACCTGATTAGTTTGTCGATTTCTATTGTCATCATCTTGCTGTTATTCAATTATAGTAATTTCTGGCTTTTGGCAGCTCTCTGAGTGGTTGGAGTCAAAAAATCAGCTCACTTTTACTGACAGAGACTATGCTTCTCGTGTTGATTTAATTGCCAAAGTCCGTGGTCTAAAGAAGGCAGAAGATTATATTGGGATGATACCAGAGTCTTTCAGAAATGAAGTTATTTATCGCACTTTATTGGCCAATTGTGTCGCTGAAGGTGATTTGAAGAAATCTGAGCAGATTTTTAACAAAATCAAGGACCTTGAATTCCCATTAACAGGCTTTGCCTGCAATCAGTTGCTCCTTCTATATAAGAAGACTGATAAAAAGAAGATTGCCGATGTTCTCTTGCTAATGGAGAAGGAAAATGTGAAGCCAACCCTCTTTACATACAGACTATTGATAGATGCTAAGGGGCAATTCAACGACATATCTGGAATGGAGAAAATTGTTGAGACCATGAAGGCTGAAGGGATAGAACCTGATATCAACATACAGAGTATCTTGGCGAAGCATTATATCTCGGGTGGTCTGAATGAGAAGGCCGAGAATGTACTAAAAGAGATGGAAGGAGGACATATAAAAGAAAATCGCTGGGCATGTCGTAGTTTGCTTCCTCATTATGCAGCTCTTGGAAGGGCCGACGAAGTTGCTAGAATTTGGCAAGTTTGTGAGTCTAATCCTCGGCTTGAAGAATGTGTGGCTGCTGTTGAAGCTTGGGGAAAACTGCATAATATTGAGGAGGCGGAGGCAATCTTTGATAAGATGGCAGCAAAATGGCCAACACTGTCATCGAGGCATTATTCTGTTTTATTGAGAATTTATGCAAATCATAAAATGTTGTCGAAAGGAAAGGACCTTGTGAAGCGTATGGCTGACAGTGGTTGCCAAATTGGGCCAGTGACTTGGGATGCGCTAGTCAGACTCTATATTGAAGCTGGAGAAGTGGAAAAAGCGGATTCAATATTGCATAAAGCCGGAGAGCAGAATCGGTTGAGGCCAATGATCAATTCTTATTTGATGATTATGGAACAGTATGCAAAGAAAGGTGATATTCATAATACTGAGAAAATGTTTCACAGAATGAGACAAGCTGGATATGTTTCCCGAATTACCCAATACCAATGCCTTATTCGGGCGTATATAAATGCCAAAGCTCCTTGTTATGGTATTGCTGATAGAATGAAGGCGGATAATATATTCCCAAATAAAGGATTGACAAACATGTTGGCTCAGGTTGATGCATTCAAGAAGAATGCTATGTCTGATTTGTTGGATTGATTGATGTGATATAGCCTACTTTTCTTGTGATTGAGTATCTTGCATACCTCTACTTATACAGCAGCCAGCCAGTCAGTCAGTCAGTTGTAGGATGAACACTTTTGAGATATCAGCTTCCTTTTCTTTAACTAGGTTATCATGTTGCTAAACCTTCCTTTTGTTTTTGACTTTAAGCAAATAATTCTGTTGGAGGAATTTATTGACATTTTTAAAGTATGGTTGTGATGTAAATATGTTCTTCCACATTGTTGATGTTTTGTTTCAAGCCTAAATTGAAATTGAAGGGTAAAAAAAGGTCCCAAACATTGAACTGGATGGAGAAAAGAGCACTCAACTCTTCGATTTCCATATGCTGCAATGTGAAATAACCTCCATGGCCAAATAATTAGGATTTTGGGTAAAATTGATCATCTTTAATGATACTATTGAAGTGCTTAAGCTACTGAGATCCCTTCAATTCTTAGAGCTTGTTTGACATTGTTGTTAGGAGGTCAAAATTACTTATTTTGAGAAAAAAATATTTCTTTTTTGAAAAAATAAGATGTTTGGCTAGTTAGTATAATTGTTTCTAAATAGAAGTAGAAGTTAAAAATTTCTGTTTCTTAAATAAAAACCAATAGAAGAATCGGAAAATTATTTTGTTCAAAATATCGCTATCATATATACATATTTACCAATATATTCATCATATTTATGAATTTATTTTTGTGATGAACTTTTAGTATGAAGTGATTTAGTTTGTGGAATGATTTTAAATTTATTTTGCTTGGTATATTTTATTATATTTAAATTATCATGTTAGTATTATATCAATATTTAATATTTTTTTATTTATCTATGTATAATATTGGCTGAAAATTTGAATATGTACATTTTAATTTAATAAAAATAAAAATTCAATTAAAAATTTTATGATAAATATTTAGAATATTTTTTCTCGATGAAATAATTTTAATATTAAAAGTACATTGATATTTGTTCTTTTTCATAATTCAACTCTCAAAAACACTTTTAAAAAAATATTAGTCAAACACAATCTGCTTATTAAAAATTCTTTTCAAATGAATTAGCCGAACACATTACTTTTTTCTCAAAAATATTTTTCTAAAAAGCTATTTTTTAAAAATTACTTTTAAAAATAAATATTTTTTAGTAGCAATATTAAATGTGCTCTAAATCTTGAACCAAATGAAAAGAGTAGTTAAGCTTGGATTTCACTTGACAAAGCCTTTGTTGTTTGCTTTTCTGAAGTCCAATTATATATAGAGGAAGTGAATTTCATTTACTACTTCTTTCGTTATACTGTAGAATATGAGTCCGAAATCAAAAGGGCCATTTTTTTCCTTCAAAAAGCATAAACGGCCTATCAAAATTTTTTTAAACCAAAAGGGACAAATCGCTCCCTTGGGAGCGAGATCCTGACAAAAAAATTAACCCCGTTAACGCCGTCCAAAAAAAATCTTAAGAAAATCGCTGCACCAGTAGCGATTTCTTAAAAATTTTTAAAATTAAAATTGCTGCTCCATCGCTGCTGGAGCAGCGATTTTCGAGATTATTTTTTTTTTAAAAAAAAACAAAAAATGCTGCTAAGGCATCGATTGCTCTTCATAATTTTTTTAAAAACGCTACTAGGGCAGCGACTTCTAAATTTTTTATTTTTTAAAAATAATCGCTGATGCTCATTATAGTTGACAATAGTGATATTTGTTTAATCTGATCGACATAAATGGAACATGATGCCATCTATACACCCTTCCTAGATTTGCCAAAAGATTAGTGTACATGCACCTTCTGAGTGTTTTCACTGATCGGTGTAGAAAATTTTCAAAAAGATACGGACAGAAATTTATACGATTAGTGTACATTCAGTAGCGTTTTTTTTTATAAAAAATATTGAAGAGAAATCGCTGCCTTAGCAGCGTTTTTTGTTTTTAAAAAATTAATCTCGAAAATCGCTGCTGGGGTAGCGATTTTCTTAAGACTTTTTCCTTTAATGGAGTTAACGGGGTTAATTCTGTGTCAGGATCTCGCTCTTGAGGGAGCGATTTGCCCCTTTTGGTTTAAATAAAAATTGATAGGCCGATTATGCTTTTTGAAGGAAAAAAGTGGCCCTTTTGGCTCCGGACTCTGTAGAATATCATCCATTCTCTCTTATCTTATACCTCACTAATTTTTCTCCTAAATACACTTAACCATATCAATTTTTCAAATTTCAGAGGTATAATTTCTCCCTCCTAATCATGCTTCCCCAATTTTAGGTAACTTCTTGGCGGTTTTTGATGGCTTTTTTTTCGTTTATATTTTTTTTAAAATCTTTTTGTTCGTTCATTAAAAAATGTTCATCAATCATCTTTAGTTTTTCAATCAAATCAATAGATATATAGAAATCATGGTTGAATAAACTCCATCAAAGAGAATTACTCGAGGAATACAAGTACATGTCCACAAATCTTGATGACTGACCATCTTTTTCTCTGGATCTAACTGAAAAATTGGAAAATAATGCAGGATCTCTTGCTAAATCTAGAGTTACTGGAGAAATTAGATTCAATGAAGCGTATAGATCCAAGCATCGTAATGATCCAAGACGATATTGAAGATTTTGAGGTATTTGCATAATTTAATTAGTATATTTTTTTATGATTTGTATTTCTATGGATTTAGTGTATTAATGTTTATTGAAGCTTTTTTGTTCTTTAGACCGTATTTGTATATTTTTCAACAATCATATACAATTAATTCTTTTGTATTTTATGCACAAATTATAGATATATATTAGATGTCTATTGATTAGCATTTTTATAATTTTTAAAGATTTTTCTATATGTGAATGTAATTGTATATATTTGATTTGTATATTTATGCAATTTTTATCCCGCATGTGAATATTTATAATTCATATTTGTATATTATCAACAAATATACGTTTTAGCTAAATTTTTTTTGTATAATTTCAGCATTTGTATACATTTACTTGTTTGTATATTTCAATCAATTTTGTTTTTGTGTGTGTGTATATATATATATATATATATATACACACACAATATTAGATAGCAATTCTCATTTGTATATATGGTGCAACTATATATGTTAATGATGTTTATATACGTTTGGTTTGTACAAAGTTATATTTGGTAAGAAATTCTAATCAGATACAATATATGTTATTTGTGGGATTGTTTTCCATTTCAAAAGCCGAAATTACCGCATATTTCATTAATTAAGTTAAATGTCTATTTTGTATTAAATTTAAATTTCTAGCGAGATATACAAACAAAGTCACGCATAGCTACACAAACTATAACTACGTTATATAATTAGACAAACTATAACCAAGGAGACTCATTACTATTTATGAAAATTTCACAAATTTAAAAACTTCATTGTTCATTCATGATGGATACAATTTCACTACTCAAATTAGGCAAATTAACTTTTGTTATTACGATAAAATAATTATTGTTTCAGTAATTTTTATTTATAGTGCAATACATGGTTAAGTTTATCTCACTCATTAAGAATTGTAATTAGTTGTAGTTTTCTGTCAACAATAATCTAAAAGTGAAATTAATTTACAATATCCATACTTAAAAGTTAAACTTACTTTAACTTGCATAAATTGATGTTAAAAATAATTTCACAATATTAATATAATTTAATAATGGTTGTAGCTGATTATTTATCTATTTTTTGAGGGTTTCATATCGGAGTGTTAAGAATAAGTTTGCAAATAACGTGTATGACTTAAATTCAATAAATATTGTTCAATTTTTATATGCCAATCAATATTGTTATGAGCAATTTTCTTTCTTTTTCATTGATGACAATGAGGATTTAATACAATAAGAATAAATATGACTTTTTCTTAGAGTATAAGGGCAAATATGGTCCTAAAGATTGTTGAAAAGAACAAATATGTTGAAGACAAGAAGATTTAATAACGTAGGGACAAATATGATTTTATTTTATATTGCAAGAACAAATATGATCCTAAAATTAGATTAAAACTGACAAATATATTAAAAAAGTATATCGAAAAACAAATACACCTTATTTGTAAAAGTATTGTAATGACCCTAAAGGTCATTTTTGTAATTTTTCTGAAAAATTACCATTTTACCCCTCCTGATAGTTGCCTGAGTCATGTTTGATGAGTTTTTGAGAATTGATTTGAAATCGGATCGTAAAGTTGATATTTTTGAAAATTTTAGAGTTTTGAAAGCTTTTAAGTTGAAATGGTTGACTTTAGTCAACATTTGGTATTCCGAATCTCGAAATAGAATTTCGTTAGTTCTATCATCTCCAAAACGTGACTTTTTGGTTAGTAGGACTATTGACTCAGGTCTTGAGGTATTTAGATGAGTTTTGGAAGAGCTTTTATGTTTTAAAAGTTGAAAGCATAAGATAGTTGACTTAAGTCAACATTTGGTGATAGCAAGCTCGGAATGAAATTCCGACAGTTCTGCTAGCTGCAGAATGTGTTTTTTGCTCTTGATGTACTGTTGGTTTGGGCCCCAAAGATTTTGGTTTGATTTTGAGCCATTAGATGAGATGCAGAGAAAGTTAAGGCTAAAGTTTGACTTTAGTCAACGTTTGAGGTTAGAAAGGTCATTTTTGAGTTTTGATGATTCCACTAGGTCCGAATGATGATAATTGATCCAATTGAAGGCTTGGTTCAGTTCCCGAAGCTTTTGGATGAGTTTCATGTCCTTATTTAGAATTTTGAAGATTCTTAAGTTAAAGTTGACTTTGGTCAACATCGGGTTAAGGTGACCTTGTTTGGGTATTTTGATAATTTCATTGAGTCCTAAATATCATTTCCAAGCTAGTAGTATATTTGGTTTGTGTTCGGGAGGGTTGAGTGAGTTTAAAAAGATTTTTGGGTGCTTTGACGTTGTTTCAGCAAGTTGTGTCAACTAAAAGGTTCGTCATTAGTTTTAAAGACCAAAAAATTATTTCGAAACTTCTTAAAGTTTGAGCATGAATTGTAGGATTGATCTGCAAAGTTAGGTGCATTTTTTCTAAGCCGATATTGGACTTTTATCGTGATATATGAAATAATTGATTACCAAGCAGACCTGATATTTGACTGAGTAAACGAGCACAAAATTGAGTTTTGATTGGACAAGCAGGTCTATATCATTATTTAAGACATTCAGGAAAAAATATCGAATCATTTCACTATCGTATGGGGAAGTTACGACCTTTTTAGGGAAATAAAAGTTGCTGGTGCGCTGGTATAAACACTATTGTTAAGATATTTAAAATTTCAGATTGTGTTCATTTGGTATTTTGAGCATATTGAGAGTTCTAGAGCTCAGAATCGAGTGGTTCTTGCATCATTCTTCTTGATTTAATATGGGGTTAGTATCCGATCCTCATTTCGACATTCTCTCATAATTTCTTCATCTGATTTTCTTTCCTTATCCGTGAATTTCTTGAGAAAAAATGAAGTTTTATCGATTTTGACTCAATTTTTGATGAAAAATGTATATTTAGGATCCTTATGTTATGGGTAAACTTATTTGGCATAAACTTGTTGATTCAACAATTATTTTTATCATATTAACCGCATATAAGCTTAAGAATTTTGGATTTTTTCTAGTAAAGTTAAAGTTTGATAAATTGAGGATTTCAAGGTCGATTTTAACTCGATTTTTGATGAAATTTCATATTTGAACTTCTCTAAGCATGACTAAGATATGTTTCAAGAAATATTTCATATTTGAGTTGGAATTTTGGACTTGAGTATTGGGTTTTTTTCTTAAGAACTTGTGTTTTAAGTAAATTAGAGTTTTGAGCATGTTTTCAACTCATTATTCGATGTGGTTTTCACTACTGAATTCCAAAATCTTTGGGTATCATGATTTCTTACGAAATTCCATATTTGACCCTAGCCCTTAGGATTGGCTTTTTGGGTCATTTCGGACCCAATTTTTAAAATTAGCATTATGGGTGTTGTTGTTCATGTTTTCTTATGGGTATTCTACATTTGATTAGTTGGTATGGATTCTGTGGCTTGACGAGAAGGAAAAACTCAAGTGCCGGATTGAATGTTTGTTTGTTTGAGGCAAGTGGACTTTATAACCCTTTGTTAAGTATATTGAACTTGTATGCTATTGTGTGATTGAGAGTAATGATGTTTGGTGAAGGTTTCATATATCTTGTGTATTGTTAAAAGATGATTAATTCTTGTGATAACAACTTGGGGTAAAAGAAGAATTTTGTTGGTTTGTAATAGGATTGGTGCCTAGGATATTTGGATTATTATATTGATTCACATTGATGAAATGTCATGATTAACTGTGATTCGTTGTTGATGTTGGAATATCATCCTTTCCTTGAGCATTTGTACATGCCTATTTGAATTGGTTCTAAGACACTTTTATGATGAGTACTATGTGATTTTAAGGAAAAATACGAAATCAAAGAGGATGTACCATTTTGATGGACGTGTCGCACGCCGTGATGAATGTTATGATTTAAGAAACGTGTCGCACGCCGCGATGGATTCTATTATCGAGGGTCGTGTCACACGCCACGATGGATGCATGGAAAAATATGTCCCTCATGGGTTCCGGGTTGAGTTACAACGGGTGTATATCATTAAGACATGTATACATCACACTTTATGACATTGCACTACATTGCATTGCACTTCATTTGGTTCTTATCAATTGTGATTGATGATACATTATTGTGGCTATTGAATTGAGAATTATTGGGGTGATTGGCTATATGTATTGAGGTACAAGTTGTGATATTATATTCGTGCTATGTTTTATTTGAGTGAGAATATCTAGGTTGGGCTGATTGATTATTGCAGGTTGTAATTGTGGAGGTTAGGATGGTGTGGTTGGAGTACGTTTGTTCGATATTGCTTACGTAAGGTTATTAGGTTTTCTTGCTAAATATCATTGTTGTTTGGTATTCACTCCCTTGCTCTTACACTTGTGTAGGTTATGAGCCTCGATCATTGTGAATACTCCCTCTTCTCTTCTACATCTGAGACTTATGGTTGGGAGTTTATGAGGTAGCTGTTTGTCATCTCGCGGACACCTCTTACTATTTTATTATGTTCTAGAAACAAAAGACATTTCAGACTTGTACTTCTTTTTGAATCTATTGTAATACTTAAAGGCTTGTACACATGATAACCAGGTTTTGGAGGCAATTTGAGTTATGTTGAGTTATCTGTGTTATTGATATTATGTTAGTCTTTTATTCTGATTTACGTCTGCATTTCCTTATTTCGTTGAATTTTGGCTGACCCGTCTTGGTGAGATAAGACGAGTGCCATCATGACTGGTTTTTAGGTCGCGACAAGTATAAAGAAAAAAATGATCCTTTTCGTGTCACTATCTGAAATCGGGCCATGATGACACCTACAATAAACCCACTAGTAGGCAAGCTAAAATCCCAAAGCTCGCGGAAGATAACAATTTTAAAGAAAAGAATAAGCGGAAACATAAATAAGGATGCAGAATGGGGCCATAGTATATAAATGTAAATACGATACATAATATGCAAAATGGGCCCGAAAGTGACCGAGAAAGACAAACTATACACAAGAGCAAAATCTCTGGACCTGGTATCACCGGTACAGGAGCATCTAAGTACAGAAGGCTATATACGCAAGTCCGTCTATCAAAAATACAAAAATATAGACAAGTAGAAAAGAAGGAAAAGCAGCAAGCCTCTGGACGCGAAGAGCTCACCACAATCCGAATCTGCGATGGCCACGGGAGATCCAACATTCACTGAGGGTGGCTTGTACTGGGAGTTGCATCAGAAAAAGATGCAGAAGTGTAGTATGAGTACCAAAACACGGGGTACTCAGTAGGCATCATAGGCCGACCGAGCTCAAAAAAAATCATATGTATAAAGAGAAGCTCGATAGTTCAAACATTACAATCGAAAGGTGCTAAGTAGAGATAGTCAACTACCAAAAAAAGAGAGAATGATAACATAATTTAATAAGTAGGAAGCACTCAAGTACAAGACATTCACAACACATAACAAGCCTAGAAAAAAAATGGTGCAATGCAAGTGATTAATGCATATAAGTAGAAGCCCAGAAGAAACCTCGAGCTACCTGGAATGATACCTCAGACTCATCAACAGATGAAATGCAATAGAAACATAACCCGAAACTAAATCAATAGACCACCCGGAATGATACCTTGAGCTTATCAGTGAAAAATGACCCAATATGTGTACAAACCTCATAAAACCAAGTATTCACCATTTTAAGTCATAAAAACTCTAAAATGATGCATTTTTCCATAAAAACTTAGATCCCTTAATTAAAATCGTAATCCGCTCCTTCAGAGCTCGACAAATGGAAAATTGATTAAAAATCATTTTCGTTCTTAAAATACAACTTTTCCAAGTTTTTCAAGAATAAACAAGTCAAATCCAAGTGCCAAATGCCCAATTTCACACCAAAACATAACCAACCCAATCAAAACCAAACACATCACATCACAAGTCGGATAACACCCATCACAACACATACATACTAACGTCAAACTCCGGCTAGTCTAAGCCCACATCCTCAGGACCAACGATAAACAACATTTAAGAAAAAGAGGCACAAAAATACAACTTCAAGAACACAGTCATACCAAATCAAAGTAACACATGGAAACCTAAGTTTCACACCACCTAGAAGCTTTCTAAGGATACTATAATGGCACCAAGATCAAAGATCAACCTAGACTATGTTTTATCGGCTAAGAACTAAGCTAAGAAACCCAAAAATGTCCATATAAAGTCTATGGATCATGCAAACCTACAATCTAATCTTAAAACCTTACAAACGATAAGCACAACTTTTAGACTAATCAAGCCCAGTCTAAAAGAAGGAAACCATAAACTACCTCGAGGCCAAAATTGCACCCGAACCTGTACCTATGCTTTTCCCTTCTGTATGGCCTTCGAACGATGCCACGATATCAAATTAGTGAAGAGAACGTCAACACAAGTAAAATGGTTTCTATATTGCAATAAAAGAATTCAGAAATAAAAGTTGAGTCAAATTGCGATTGTGGGACCCACACATGGAATCACAAAACCAAATCTATCACAAGGCCCCAACCAACTCAAGGAACTTGTTCCCCGAAAAAGAGCACTATTCAAGCACCGGAAGAGCCCTAAACAGTCCCACTAATTTAAGACTCAATATGATAAAAATGGCAATTTAAGAGGGAATTTGATGTAAACTTACAAGTTAATCGAAGGAATTAATGACCCCAAGACGCGCCCAGGTAATCCCCTAACAATATCCCATAATCTCCCTCTAAAATCTCCTTGAAATTGCTCTCCAAATCGCATGAGGACTTAATTCTTTTGAAAGAATGCATATTGAATTTGTGAAGACTAGTTTATACTGCCATTCATTTAACTCCGCGAATGCGAAGCTTGTCCGCAAACGTGGAGGTCAAGTCTACTGACCCTCACGAACGCGATAGCATGCTCGCGAACGTGGAGGCCAGGCTAAATGATCCTCCACAAACGCAGAGCCTCTTCCATGAATGCGAAGGTCAAGCATCCAGACCTTCTTGAATGCGACGAGGAGCTTGCGAACACATAAAACAAACCTCCAGCACCTCCACGAACGTGGCACAAGGCCCGTGAACGTGGAGAGCAAACATATGCTGCTCCAACAGTGATGCATTAGAATATTTTCAAGTTAAGAAAGTGTCCCGACGGGGGCTCAAGATTCATTCGGAACCCCGTGAACGCAAAAGAACCATCCTACCCCACCAACATTGATATTCTGGACTCAAATGAATCAATGAAATCACCTACGGAGGTCGTCTCTTCAGAATGTTGACTCAAGTAAACACTTACAAGTCGTTTATACAACAAAATGACAAATGCCACAAAATCATCCCGATCACCTAAGAATCTAAACTAGAGTTCGTTCTAGAAAAAAACTAGGCATTCCTAAGCTAACTATGCTGATAAAATTCTCATCAGTAGGGGTGTACATAGGTCGGGTTGATTTGGTTTTTTAATATAAAAAACCAAATTAATTATGTCGATTTATTAAATCTATAAACCAAATCAAACCAATATAAAATTGGTTCTTTCGGTTTTAGTTTTAGTTGATTCTTTCAGTTTTATAAGTTTTTTGGTTTTATCGGATTTTTTAAAGAATATTTAGATTTTACAGTAGGAGAAGCCAATATTCATCTATCCATCTTCATTTTGTATAATATGGAGGTGTTTTAGTACAAGGAATTGACTTTATTCTACATTTGGAAAACTAGCATTGTATATGACCTGCACTTTTGGACCTGCACGTAACAACTCTGATTCCCAATAGAGGAAGCATGAAAATCCTTGATTTTGATATTCCAATCATAGTCCTAAGGCCAAGTTTGGAATCAATAGGCCCTTCAACTAGCATTCCTCCGAGAATTAACATGACCGATGGCACCATTGCACCAGCTAAGATCTCTAAACTATCTATGATGATAGACAGATGGGCATTATATCCAAAGAAAATTGCTACAAGAATATATAACTCAGCACACAGTTAACGAAATCGAATTATCTAAGAGGATCAAAGAAAAAAATATTTTTTTTTATCAAAAACAAGAAATTATGACTCTGTGGGAGTGCCACAAGGCCAATAGCTAACACCTTTTCCATCTGCAATACGTTTATTAGGGGTGTACAGATGAAAAAAGCTTTACACTCACGCCACTCAAATTGCAAAGGTGAAATGATCCACGACTAAGTGGATGGTGGAACCAAAATGTAGCAGACCATAAAGGAGATAACCTTGATAACCTTGATTCACATTCGTTCCCTAATGATAAATAGACTGCAAAAAATATAAAATTTTTCATTCGCGTGTTTTAAAGAATATTACAACGGAGAAATGCTAACACTAATATAGAGATTGTACTTCAGCTTGGAGTCAATAATGTCGAGGTCATTGCTAAAATACTACATCACAAAGGGCAGGTATAAATGGGAAAAAATCTACTTGCGCCAGAAACTAGAATCAGTATAGACCCAAGAACTTCCACCAAAATGTTCCAACGACTTCCCATATAATAGCATTGACGACTTCCATTGCAAATTCCATTTTGAAGACATCTAGGAGATCTACATAACCAGCTGTCATACAAGCTAAACAACAATAATCACTCCAAGATCTAAAAATAGAGAAAGAAAAAAGACTATCCTAAGCAATGGGGTTAAAATACAATTAGTCATATATCTACCAATTAATTTCAATATTACTAGCTCATCTTTTATCAGCAAACAGAAAATGAAGAATAAACAACTTTCATCGGGTCACTGAAGAAAAAACTAAGGATGCTTCTCTAAGAAAAAAAATATTTTTGGCAGAAGATGTGATCAAGCAGAATTAGTTAAATGCGCCAATTAAAGAGCATACAAGAGAGCTGCATACCTCTAAAGTAGACAACAACCTAACCATTGCTCAATAACTCATTTCATTTCAACCTAGTTTCTACAAGTTCTAGTTATAAGGATCCTCACATGATCAGTAGGAGCAAATTTCTTATAAAAAATAAGTCTATTTAACATTAAAAATTGAAAACATAATAGTTCACATCATGTTTGTAAAAATCCCTCTTAGAAACCCAACAAAACAATTATAAAGCTACTTCAGTAATCTTCAACCACCATGATGCAATTGCATATTTTCTTCATCCAAACTAATATATACTCAAAAGGGCACCTAGACATACATTCTGAAAGAAAAAAATTATCAGCACGTAAACGAGTAACTAGATATTGAATCACTTGTGAATTTAACTTTGTTAGATAACAAATACTGCAAAATGTTATTTCAGTAAAGGGGGAAGAAATACCTAGATATCAAAAGAACTGCAAAAAGCTATTTCACTAAACTAATCGATACTCAAAGGGGCACCGAGACATTCTGAAGGAAAAAACATTATTAGCACATAAATGAGTAATTAGATATTGAATCACTTGTCAACTCAACTTTGTTAGATAGCAACTAGAATAAAGTTATTTTCAAAGTAGAAAACTAATAGCACAAACAAAAAATTAAGAATTAAATTAGTAAATTACCTTTTACAACTTCCTCAATTTTCTGAACTTCTTCCAAATAATCTTGAACCTTCCATTCTTTAGAAGGTGACCGTATCTGTTTTTGGTGATAAAGAACTCCGATATGAATCAAGAATACGACCACCTATACTGAAAGCTGATTCAGATGCAACAGTGGACACGGGAATAGAAAGATCATCCCTTGCCATTTTTTAAATAATTGAATATCTACTCGATAAAGCTTTCCACTAAGTTAAGATATTAAAAGCTTTCCACTAAGTTAAGATATTAAAATCTTTTGGCTTCTCTACACTACCCATCAAATATTGATCAAGCTCAGATTTATTTTTCAATGTTTTCCTCCTCTTCTAAATGTTTCTCCCATTGAGAATGCAATATATCATCAACTTCACCCATCATGTTAGTGTCACCTCCAATATTATCAGTAGAAGTTCCAGTCGGAGAATCATTATAGTGATTATACAAGAAATTCAAGACACCTTCCACATTATATGCCTTTACTTTTCCCAGTAGAGAGCCATATAATTTGCTAAGAATAAAATTGACATATCTCATCTTATACCTAGGATCCAACACAATAGCAATGAACAACAGCATGTTCAAATCTTAGGTTTCTAAATATTCTCCCAATATTTATCAAACATAACCTTCATCCTTTCAGCCATGTCAATCAAAATAAGATCTTCACTACAAGAGTACTTCATTATAGAACTTTAGATATTAAAAAATTCATCGAAGAATAAATTTGAAGTTAACATATAAGCTCCCTGAAAATTTTAAAGTAGAATCCACGTACATTCTTGCAAAGGCCTTTTCAAAATTCACAGCAATTCATAACATTGTATATGTAGAATTCCACCTTTTTTCAACATCAAGACTTAAGAGAAAATGAGTGTCTAGCTTAGCCTTCTCAACATATGACTTGAAAGAGGCAAACCTAGAAGTTGAAGACTTAACATATTTCACTGTATTCCTTATACGAGAAATGGGCTCAAGTTGTTCATCTAAACCTTCTTTTACAATTATGTTTAAAATATGAGCATTACATCTAACATGTAAAAACTCATTTTTAAATATTACCCGTTTCTAATTATCAATACGTGCCTTCAAATTCTTAATGGCAGCATCATTGGCAGATGCATTATCCAGAGTCACTGTAAACAAGTTTTCAATTTCCCAATCCAAAAAACATGCTTCAATACCTTTAGCTATAGTCTCACCCTTGTGATCCAGAGTTTGGAAAATGTTAAGAATCTTCTTCTGTAAGTTCCATTCATTATCAATCCAATGATCAGTCACAACCATTCAATATACGTTGATTCTTGACAAGTTTTTAAAGCTTCTCTTTCTCTTCTTGATAATTCTCAAACAATGTCTAGCCATAGTTGCCTATGAAGCTAATTCAAAATTAGGCAAAGCTTTGGCCATCATTTTTTTAAAACCTTCCCCTTCAACAACTTTAAATGGTTGCTCATCAATAATGACAAATTCGGTGATGGCCCTCCTGATATCCTCCACATTATACACCACCTTTTCAATAGAACTTGTTCCATTTTCATGCCCCCCTACTTTGATAGGTACAGATTTCAAAGTTGTTTACCTAAAATCAACGTAAAGGGAGATTTGAGACATTATTCAGTTAAATGTGACCACAATGTAGAAGTTTCATTTTTTGTCTCAGCAGCAAAGTGTTTTACACAATATTTATATTTTGCTCTACATTTGCCTCCTTTTGCAATAAATTTACCAAAGTGATCTCAAATCTATGACATTTCTCTTCTAGTATTACCATCTATAGGATTGGAATCTATAGGAGTTGTTCTTTTTTAGTTTTTAGGAGGAGTGTGGAGATGAGGAGTGCTTTTACCTTTCTTTTGTGGTATTGATATAGTCGAAGGACTATCGATAATCATTTCTACATCTACTCCAGTCGTAGTCTGTATATAAGAAAGTGAAACACGAAAAATTGAGACGTGCCGTAGCAGCAACGATTCAAAATAAGATCTGTTCAACACAATACAAAAAAACGTTATAAATAAAACATAAATGATTTCTTTTTAAAATGAAGAATTGTATTGCTAACAAGTTTATATTAGCTCAGCCTAGAGAACTAATGTTAACTAAGTTTGAAGTTTTTACTCTTCTAGCTATTTATGACCTTTTATGTTTAGCCATAGTAATTGTTAGTCTCTAAGTATGTTTCCATATTCTTATTGTATACTAGTCAATCTTGACATATAGAAAAGTTATGAACTGATTGTATGTAGATATATATATTAACTAACTTGTGGTAATCCAGAAGAAGAGAACTAAAATCAAGGTGACTCTTTGTGAAATAGAGGGCCTTGTTTGAAGATATTGTAAGTGGCGACTTTCATTTATAGATTTACAGTTGCAAGAAAAAAAAGAAAAGAGAAAAATAAATCTGACTGTTCACCAAATAGATGCACATGAGGAATGAGGAGAATGACAAGATGAGGAACTCTCTGGAAAGTGGAAAGTGAAAAGAGTGATTATTTTCTAGGGTTTTAAGATTATATTGGGCTTTGATCATTTAGCCCAATTAATAGACAAATATATTTTATAACTTACAAGTTACAAGTCCAAATCTGAATATATATCTAATTTGTAAAAATGGAAAATTAATAAAACTAATTTTAAAATATTTACAAAATAGATTATATGAATATTTTTATGTATAAAAAGTTAAAATTATATATGTATTATGTCGATTTGGGTTGGGGTTGGTTTGCCTTTTTTAAATTAATACTAAACCAAATCTAGAATGATCGGTTTTTTTTTCAACGCCAAATCAATCAAACCAAACCACAAGTCAGTTTTTTTTTCTCGATTTGACTTTGTTCATCGGTTCGGTTTGATTTACAGTTTGGTTTGTACATCCCTACTCATCAGAGACCATTTACCAAGAATGTTGATCGAAGTCAAACCTTGCCCAAACTTTCAAAGCTAAGTCACTGTCACGACTCAAACTATACCCTAGACGTGACATGGCGAATAGGACCCTGTGTGGCCCTTAACAAGACACTTGACATAAGCATGACACTATGAGTATCAAATATAGAGAATACAACATAAGAACGAGATATAAGTCTCAAAACTCTTTCAACTCATAAGGAAATATCAAGAGAGTACATGACTAAAATAATGCGGAAATCAACTATGTATTACAAAGCCTTCTACTACCATATATGTGGTTAGGACAAACCCCTAAATCACGTGCAAAGTCTGAAACTAAAAAGATATCAAAAGCAATAAAAGACTGATAATGGCAACACCCTCGAACCATGAGGACTCACCAATCTGCTAGCAATGCTAAATCAATCCAACTAGCCACAACCATATGGATGAGCATCAGATCCTATATTATGAAACAATATAGGCATAATGTATGTATCAGTAATTTGAATGTACCGAGTATGAGGAAAATGTATAAACATATAGATGATAACATAAGGATTTTAAAGCATGAAATGTATGATCAAGTAAAATGTATTAAAGCTTAATAAGCTAAATCATAAATCATAGGACAAGATCAATGCAACACTAGAAAAGTTATAAGAAAGCTTAAATCAAATAATTGAGGAAGTCATAAAACCTTTGAAGAAAATGTAGTTCTTTTGTGGAATATTTTACCATTAACCAACATAGACCATGTGAGCTATAACATGGAATCCGGTGTCTTTCTCACACCGAAAAGAGATTGTCCTACTTTCCAAGGTAAGGACCATACATTTTAGCTTAGGTGCATCCACTAGCTATGTCTTTCTAAGACAAATCCTATGGAGGCACATAGTTAGGGACAGGGAAATTGCTTCTAGAGACCCGACCTTTACTAATAGTTGAGCCTCCGATCCGAAGTTCTCTTGCTGCTAAGTAAAATCCCAACGAAATAAGCATAGTCATAATATATATAATAATACTTGGAAAGGTAAGAATCTAGTAATACCGATCTAAATCATAAACTTCATGTCATAGAATAGATACTTTCAAAATCATGATTTTATGACATATTCATAAGACACTTATCTAAGCATTAAAATCATGATCATCTTTTACAGTGGGAAAATGTTTCACAAATCATTTTGATACTTTATCTAAAAGCATCCTTTATTCATAAATTCATCAATTTCATGATGCATGCATAATTTCACAATCATAGTTCATAATCATAACATAGACATATAGCATCGGTTCATATGAAATTCATTGGACATGTAATTGGATCAAATCATGCATAATAGGATCAAATATTGACAATTGAATCATAATAAGTTGAACCCATGAAGAATAACATGAAACCCTATAAAATTGGGTTGAGATCAAAAGAGAAATTTGAGTTTCTTTTGGGATTCAATGGATGAAAGGATTCACTGATGAAGTTCTCACATACCTTGGGTAAACAAAGCCCTAAAATTGCAAGAGGAAGAGACCTTGGAGCTTGAAACCCTAGCTTTTCCTTGAGAGTCTTGGGAGAGAATTGGAAAGGATGAATTTGAGAGGATTTGAGTGTTTGAGTGATTTGGGAGGGAATGGGTAGATTTTGAAGAGTAAAAATAGTTATAGGACTTATTTATAGGGCCAAAATGACGTAGTTTAGGAATTAAAAGGGTAGGAAAAGACCCAAATAGCCCTGACTAAAAACTGCACGATAAGCTCACGATTGGACCTACGGTCCGTAAGACCTTCTACGAACCATCCTGGTCGATTGTAGAACTTTTACTTGGACCAATATTTTAGTCATCTCTCAATGGACCCTTCCTACAGGTCCTCAACACTTCTACGGCCCGTAGAGACCTCTTATCGAACCCAAAATCCAATCTAAGATTTCACCAGATGGGTTGAAAAATTTATGTAATTAGTTATAGTTGGCAATTGTAAAGTCTGAATCACTTCCACGGACACCTCTTATGGCTAATAGGAACTCATCTAGGACTTGGCATTTTCCAAAATTCCAAGACTTCCTTTGCGACCCCTCTCTACAGACCGTAGAACTTTGTATGGATCATAGATTGGTCCATACAAACTGGCACCCGCACTTTTCTACAACTTTTCCTTTCCAAACTCAACGTACCAAATTCCTAGGTGTTACAATATTTCTCTCTTGGGAACATTCGTTCTCGAATGAGATTTAACTAGCATGAGTAGAGTAGAGAGATATATCTAATAGCCCAACATGAATTCAAATCACATAATAATACCCATAAACAAGAAGTAATCAACCCTAAGCTAAAATATAACTTAAAACAAGTTTTCATGAACGTGCATGCATATGGAAACATGAAAATAACTAAAAACGCATGAATTCAATAGAGTGAACATGAGGAACTAATACCTCAAGCTAGAATGGGAGCGGAGGGAAAGAGATGAGGGTACTTGGACATTATATCGGCTTTAACCTCCCAAGTAGCACCCTAGCTAATTGATTCCTCCAAAGAATCTTCACGGAAGCAACTTCTTTGTTTCATAACTTTTGGACTTGACGATCCAAGATTTCAACCGGAACCTTTTCATAAGATAGAATTTCCTTAATACCAACACTCTCCAATGGCACAATAGAAGTAGGATCACTAACACTCTTTTTCAATAAAGAAACATGAAACACCGGATGCACCGATGCCAAATTGGAAGGCAAATCCAATTCATAAGGTACCTTACAAAGATACCTCAAAATCTGATATGGGCCTACACAATGGGGACTAAGCTTTCTTTTCTTTCCAAATCTCATCACACCCTTTGTAGGTGAGATTTTCAAGTAAATCCAATCATCAACATCGAATTCAAGCTCTATCCTTCTAACATCGGCATATGACTTTTGTAGACTTTAAGCCGTTTTCAACCTTTCTCTAATAAGTCGAACCTTCTCCATTGCTTCATGAACCAACTCGGGACCTATCAAAGAGACATCACCAACTCAAACCAACCAATATGAGACCTACACCTCCTACCATAAAGGGCCTCAAATAGAGCCATTTGGATACTTGTGTGATAACTATTATTATAAGCAAACTCAATCAAAGGAAAATGATTATCCCAATTACCTTTGAAGTCAATCACACAAGCTCTCAACATATCTTCCAAAGTCTGAATAGTATGCTCGGATTGACTATCGGTCTGAGGATGAAAAGCTGTACTAAGCTTCAATTGAGTACCAAGACCTTTCTGAAACAACCTCCAAAACTGAGACGTAAACTGAGTACCCCTGTTAGAGATAATGGATAAAGGCACTCATGGAACCTCACCATCTCCTGAATATAATGGCTAGCATAGTCCTCGGCTGAGAACGAAGTCTTCACCAGAAGAAAATGAGCTGACTTAGTCATTCGGTCCCTAATAACCCAAATTGAGTCAAAATGTCCAAGAGTATGAAGTTAACCTGTAATGAAGTCCATCAAATATTCACACTTCCAAGTAGAAATGCTAATGTCTTGAGCCAATCCTCCCAGTTTCTGATGTTCAATCTTCACTACTTGACAATTAGGACACAACCATAAATTCTGTGATATCCTTCTTCATTCCATTCCATCATTAGACCTCCCGCAAATCACTATACATCTTGGTGGCTCCCGAGTGAATAGAATATAGAGAACTGTGGGCTTCTACTAAAATCTGATTCCTCAACTCATCAACATTCAGAACATATAACCAACCTTGGTAACAAAGAACACCATCCCCCCTTGGGAGAACGCCTCAATGGCTTTTTCAGAAACCAACTTTTTCAACTCAACCATAATTGGATCAAGATCTTGTTTAGCTTTCATATCCAAAACAAGAGACAATTTTAAGCCATACTGAACAATGACACCACCATTCTCAGAATCAACCAAGCGAACACCCAATCGAGCTAGTTTATGAACATCACAAATTAACTCTTTCTTACCATCATCAATGTGAGCAACACTACCCATAGACAATCGACTAAGAGCATTGGCAACCACATTTTCCTTACCCGGATGAAAAAAGACACTCATATCATAATCTTTCAAAAACTCAAGTCATCTTCTTTGGCGAAGATTCAAATCCTTTTGCTTAAACACATGTTGCAAACTCTTATGATCGGTGAACACATCCACATGAGCACCATAGAGATAGTGTCTCCAAATTTTCAAAGCAAAAATCACTGCCGCCAACTCCAAATCATGAGTCTGATAATTCTTTTCATGCACCTTCAATTGCCTCGAAGCATAAGCAATAACTTTCCCATAGTTCATCAAAACACAACCGAAGACCAATTCGAGAAGCATCACAATAAACCACAAAACAATCGGATCCTTCGAGTAATGTCAAAATAGGGGTTGAAGTGAGTCTATCTTTCAATTCTTGGAAACTTTTCTTACAAGCTTTTGACCATTGAAATTTCACCTTTTTTTGCGTTAACGTAGTCAAAGGTGAAACAATAGAGGAAAATCTTTTCACAGACCTTCTATAATAACCGGCCAAACTCAAGAAACTCTGAATCTCTTAAGCAAAAAGAGGTCTAGGCCAGTTCTTAACTGCCTCGTTCTTTTTAAGATCTACCTGAATACTATCACTGGAAATAATATGGCCAAGGAAAGCAACAGACCTCAACCAAAACTCGCACTTGCTAAACTTAGTAAACAATTGACGATCCTTGAGAATTTGCAACACAATCCTTAGGTGATCAACATGCTCATCCTCACTCCGTGAGTAAATTAAAATATCATCAATAAACATAATCATGAACATGTCAAGATATTATTTGAACACTCTATTCATAAGATCCATGAACACCATCGACGTATTAGTCAATCCAAATGACATCACTAAGAATTCATAGTGACCATATCTAGTTCGGAAATCCATCTTCAGAATGTCGCTCTCCCTGACCCTTACTTGATGATACCCCGATTGAAGATCAATCTTTGAGAAGAAACTCGCACCTTGGAGTTTATCGAACAAATCATCTATCCTTAGAATAGGATACTTATTATTTACTGTGACCTTGTTCAATTGTCGATAGTCAATACACATACGAAGTGAACCATATTTCTTTCGAACAAATAGCACCGAAGCACCCTATGGTGAGATGCTCGGTCTAATAAAACCCTTATCCAATAAGTCTTTCAACTGATCCTTTAAATCCTTAAGTTCTGCTGGAGCCATACGGTATGGATGAATAGAAATAGGTTGAGTATCTGGAAAAAAGTCAATTCCAAAGTCTATTTCTCTTTTGGGAGGGATATTAGAAAGATCATCGGGAAACACTTCCGGAAACTCATTTATAAGCGGGATTGATTTAAGAGTAGGGGTTTCAGAATCCGTATCCCTAACCCGAACAAGATGATAGATACAACCTTTAGAGATCATTTTCCTAGCCTTTAGGCAAGAGATAAACTCACCCTTAGGTGCTGAATTTCCACCCTTCCATTCTAAGATAGGTTCATTCGGATCCTAAAATGTGACCACTCGGGTACGACAATCTGTGGAGGCATAACATGAATGAAGCCAATAAATCCCATAGATGACATCAAAATCTATCATGTCTAGCTCTACTAGGTAAACTGAAGTGAATCTATGAGAAATTGAAACTGGACAATTTCTATAGACTCGTCTAGCAACAATGAAGTCACCAACAAGTGTAGAGACTGAAAAAGATTCTAAAAGAATTTCAGGAAAGACATCAAATCTCATAGCCACATAAGGAGTCACAAAAGACAAGGTAGCATCTGGATCAAGCAACGCATATACATCGAGATAAAAGACTTGTAACATACCGGTCACTACATTTAGGGAACCCTCATGATCATGTCGAGTCTGAAGATCATAGAATCTGTTCTAATGAGGAGCACTACCCAAACCAGAACAACTAGGCTGAAATGACGGCCATACTTACCCTTGCTAGCTTGCAAAGGGAAATCCCTCACCTTGTGACCACTCTTCCCACAACCACAGCAAACATCGGTACCGGCTAAGCATTTTGATGAATAACTCTTGCCACACTTTTGGCAAGCGAGAATGGAAGATCCACTCGAAGCACCTCCTTGAGGCTTAGGGTTAGACAACCTATCTTTGTTGAACTTTTGAGCTAGAGCATTTGATGAATTCTGATCGGAGAACATTTTCCAAAACTGAGAACGTCTATGTCCGCCGACCTAGAGCGAGAGAAGTCACCATCGCCTTTTTTTCCCCTCTTTGACTCCCTAGCCTTCTCCTTTAGCTTTTTCTCATCTATTTGTTGGGCATGAATCATTAACCTCGAGATTTCCATCTCCTTGATTAACATGGCGATTCGACATTCTTTGACTACCATCCTAGACACACCCGATACAAACTTACTCATCCTTGCCCTTGAGTCGGCAACCATGGTTGGAGCATACTTCGACAATTTAGTGAACTTCAAAGAGTACTCCTTCACACTCATGTTGCCTTATCTTAGATTGATGATCTCTTGCACTTTAGCCTCTCTCATCTCAATGGAAAAGAAACAATCAAGAAATACCCCTTTGAACTTATCCCAATCCAATGGACCCGCATCCAATGATCTTTCCTCTTTCAATTGGTTAAGCCAAACTTGAGAAAAATGTTGAGTGGTAAGCAGCCAAGTCCATCTTTTCCACCGGAGTCATTCCCATGATATCCATGATCTTATGGATCCCCTCAATGAACTCTTATGGATTCTCATCCACTTTGGACCCATGAAATTTGGTGTCACGCCCCGAGCCTACCCCTAGACGTGGTCGACACTTGAGAACCATTGCTAGTTCCAAAGCGAATCCTTGGCCTGACTGACTACTTAAGAAAGAACTTACTTAAGCAATGATAGGCTCAAAAAAGAATTAAATCCGTTAAACTCAAATACTCATCTCATAAATTATGAAAAATACTTAATAGCGATATTTATAGTTTGTAAAAAACTCAAAAGAATGTAAATACTGAGAGACACCTCGACTCTGTCTATCTATAAAGCCTTTACTATTAAAGAAGGATGTCGGGACAAGACCCACGACATCTCAAAACTACAAACTAGAAAGTAAATGTGAAGTCCTCTGTAATGCAAAGAGGCTCACCAAAAGCTAACTGAAGTGTAGAGTGATCTCAACGAATCGCCTGTTGATGATCTTGAACACCTGTATCTGCATAATAAAATATGTAGGTCGAATGATATCAGCACATTGAATGTACGAGTATATAATATAGCCAAAGTGAAATAATGTCACGACCTAAAGTACCCCCTAGACGTGACATGGTGTACAAGACCCCGAGAGGCCCCATACAAGCCACTTCGCATATATCATACAAGATAATAGTAGATAGGAAGTTCAAAGACAATTTATATCAAAGAATAATGAAAATCTAAACATAGTCTCAAAACCATCTAATACATGAATAGGAGGAAAGTGAGACGTAACCCGTACAAGTCTTAAAATAAAATGACGTGAAAGGTAAATGTGGCTATGTCCTCGAACATATAAGGACTCACCAAATCTTCCAAGTCTCTAAGCACAACGATCTAGCCACGGGATGATGGAGATGAGCCGGACCCTACACTTATAAGAAGATGTAGGCAAGAGTATGCGTTAGTACAAAATGTACCAAGCATGATAACTATGCACATAGGTTGAAAAATCATGCAAAAGGGCTAAACATAAGATACGATGACCAATTTAAATCATATGATGACGTGATAGAAAACGTGAGCTAAAAGCCATGGTCAATGCAAGGAAATCATCTTTAAACAACATATGCTTAAAATACCTTTAGAAAGTAGCCTTAGTTCTTTATTGTGGGAAGTGAGCCTTAACCGACATAGACCATGTGAGCTATAACATGGAATCCGGTGTCTACCCCACACCGAAAAGAGGTGCCCTTACTTGCCAAGGTAAGAACCATAACTTCTAGCTTAGGTGGATCACTAGCTGATGTCTATTTAAGACAATCATCCAATGGTGGCACAAAGTTATGGGATAAAGAGATTGTTACTAGAAACCCGACCTCTACTAATGGGAGAGCTTCCATCTCAATACCCACTCGGTTCTAAGAATAATTCCCACGTATTAATCATAAGTCTAAACTTCTCTTATCATTAGATTAGCTCCTTATTCTTGGTTCAAAGCTTTGGTTGAGAAAACCTTTCAACCCTTATGAATCTTTCATGTGAGAAAATCCTTTCACAAATCATGTTTTGAGTAGTATGTGAGAAATCCTTTCACAACCCAATAACAATCAACATTTATGCTTCACTCTCAAAGCAAGTCTTAAATCATCATAATTTGATAATTGAACATACATATTTCCATAAAATTCATCCTTTGATCATTCATAAACTTCATCATAGAATCATAGCTTGAAAACCATAAATCATGCATAGGCTCATGTAATTTCTTCTTAAAACCATTGAATTAACTCAATTCATGCATAAATAATCTCAATTTGATCAATTAGGTCACAATTGGAAGAACCCATGAATTAGACCAAAACACTAATTTCAATTGGAGAATTCTAACTTTGCAAATTGAAGAATTTGGGAACCTTGTGGAGGAAAGGACTCCATAGGTTGAAGCTATCATACCCTGATGCCAAAAGCTTGAAAACAATGGAGGATTAGGAGGCTTGATACTAAATCCCTAGATCTTCCTTCTTCTTCTTATTCAAGTTTCTAGAGAGAGAAGTATTTGGAGAATGAAATTTGGAGGGAGTTGGGGTTGATTTAGAATGAATAGAATTAGGCTTAGAATCCTTATATAGGGTCTAGGATTAGGGCTTAACCGACTTATATTTGGAATAGATTAATTCGGGAAAAGACCAAAAGACCTGCCAGAACTCGACCTACTATCACGACCTACGGTCCGTAGGTACAACCACAGACCGTCCTAGTTAGTCGTAGAAAATTTCAGAAACTATTGTTTTGGACCTTCAGACTACGGGACTCCATGTACTTCGTAGGTCTATTGACGGACCGTACATGGCAACCGTCAGTCCACCCCTTCACCCTCAAATTTTCACCAAGTCTGGAGACACCTACGAGACCTTACCTACGATTCGTTCATGGAATGACGGGCCGTCCTGGCAAGCCATCAATAGGATCCTGAAACTTGACATTTTCAAAAAATTCACCTTGCTACCTACGGTTCCTACCTACGGCCTGTAGATGGCTTCCGTTGGTACTGGCACCAGACTTGAAAAACCAGAAATTTCTCCCTTTCGAATCCGAGGTGTTACAATATATCCCCCTTAGGGACATTCGTCCTCGAATGAGAATCAAGACATCATAAGGAGGATAGGAACTAAACCTAACAACCCAACATGAATGCAATCACATAGATGCACATATTCCAGGAGAAAGCATCAACTCCAAGTTAAAGCATGTTCAAAACATCATCTCATAGGGTCCATATGCAACATATACTCAAATGCACATAAACATGAAGAAATCAATCAAGTTAACTCATTTTCTCAAAATCAAGCTTTTTCACGAACATGCATAAATGAGGAATCATGGGAATATCTAAGACACGTGAGACCAAAAGAGTGAACCATTAGGAACTAAATACCTTCAGCTAGAGTAGGAGTGGAGGGAAAAAGATGAGGATAATGGGACATCATATCGGCCTCGGCCTCCCAATAGCACCCTCAACTAACTGATTCCTCCAAAGGACTTTTACGGAAGCAACTTCCTTATTTCTCAATTTCCGAACTTGCCGGTCTAAAATCTTAACCGAAACCTCTTCATAAGAAACACTCTCCTTCACACCAAGACTCTCCAATGGCACTATAGATGCCGGATCACCAACACACTTCTTCAATAAGGAGACATGGAAAATCGGGTGAATCGACGCTAAATCCTTAGGCAAGTCAAGTTCATAAGCAATCTTACCAATTCGCCTCAAAATCTGATATAGGCCCACATAATGGGGACTGAGCTTCCCTTTATTTCCAAACCTCATTACACCCTTCATGGGTGAAATTTTCAGGTAAACCCAATCATTAATATCAAATTTTAGATCCCTCTTTCTGATATCGGCATAGGACTTTTGTCGACTTTGAGCCATTTTCAACTTTTCTCTAATAAGCCAAACTTTCTCCATAGCCTCATTTACCAATTCGGGACCTATCAAGGCAACCTCACCTACTTCAAATCAACCTATAGAAGACCTACACCTCCTACTATAAAGAGCCTCAAATGGAGCCATACCGATACTGGAATGATAACTATTATTATAAGCAAATTCAATCAAAGACAAATGATCATCCCAATTACCCTTGAAGTCAATCACACAAGCTCTCAACATATCTTCCAATATTTCGATAGTACGCTCCACTTGCCCATCGGTTTGGGGATGGAAGGCTGTACTAAGCTTAACACAAGTACCAAGGTCCTTTTGGAAAGATTTCCAAAATTGAGAAGTGAATTGAGTACCACGATCGGATATAATGGATAGAGGCACTCCATGCAATCTAACCATTTCCCTTAGGTACAACTTAGCATAATCTTCCACTGAATAAGAAACCTTGACGGGAATGAAATGTGCCGATTTCGTCATATGATCCACAATAACCCAAATCGAGTCATGTTGTCACCGGGTGCGTGGTAAACCAACTATGAAGTCCATATTCAAATCTTCCCACTTCCAAGTAGGAATATTAATGTCTTGGGACAAACCTCCAGGCTTTTGATGCTCTACCTTCACTTGTTGACAATTAGGGCACTTAGCCATGAATTTCGCAATATCCATCTTCATCCCATTCCACCAATAGACCTCCCGCAAGTCATGGTACATCTTGGTGGCTCCAGGGTGAATGAAATATCAGGAACTATGGGCCTTTGATAAGATTTACTCCCTCAGGTTATCAACATTCGGAACACACAAACGACCTTGATATTGGAGTATACCATCTTCCCCTTGGGAGAAAGCCGCAACAAACATTTTAAGCACCGCTTCCTTCAACTCCATTAGAATTGGATCAAGACCTTGCTTTGCTTTCACATCTGACACAAAGGACCATTTTGCACCATTATGAACAACAACACGACCTTCACTAGAATCAATCAACCGAACACCCAATCAGGCCAATCTATGAACATCTTGAACTAATTCCCTCTTACTATCCTCGACATGAGTAACACTACCCATGGATAACCGACTAAGGGCATCCTCCACCACATTCGCCTTGCCGGGGTGATAGAGGACACTCATGTCATAGTCCTCTAGCAATACGAGCCACCTCTTTTACCGAAGATTCAGATCCTTTTGCTTGAACACATATTGCAAACTCTTATGGTCAGTGAAGATGTCAACATGAACACCATACAAGTAATGCCTCAAAATCTTTAGAGCAAACACAACCGCCGCTAGTTCTAAGTCATGGGTAGGATTGTTCTTTTAATGAATCTTAAGTTGCCTTGAAGTATAAGCAATGAATTTCCCATTTTGCATAAGGGCACATCCCAACCCAATTCTTGAGGCATCATAATAAACCACAAATCCATCGGTCCCTTCCGGTAGAGTCAATATCGCAGCGGAGGTAAGCTTGTCTTTCAATTCTTGGAAGCTCTTTTCACATGCTTCAGACCATACAAACTTAACTTAATTTTGGGTCAATGCCGTCAATGGAGAGGCAATCAAAGAGAGCCCCTCAACAAACCTTCTACAGTAACCATCCAAACCCAAGAAACTTTGAATATCTGAAGGGGATAGAGTTACCGGAAATAATGTGACCAAGAAAAGCTATGGACCTCAACCAAAACTCACATTTACTAAACTTCGCAAAGAGCTGTTGGTCCTTGAGAACTTGCAACACAATCCTCGAATGATCGGTATGCTCACTCACACTCCTTGAGTAAATCAAAATGTCATCAATAAACACAATCACAAACATATCCAGGTATTGTCTAAACACCCTATTCATCAAATCCATAAATGAAGCTGGAGAATTTGTTAAGACAAACGACATCACTAGGAATTCATAATGGCCATATCTAGTCCGAAAAGCCATCTTCAGTCCTTTACCCAGAATTGGTGATAGCCCGATCGAAGGTCAATCTTGGAAAAGTAACTTGCTCCTTGAAGTTGGTCAAACAATTCATATATCCTTGGGAGAGGATACTTATTCTTAATAGTAACCTTATTCAATTGCCAATAATCGATACACATTCGAAGCGAACCATCCTTCTTTAGAACAAATAACACTGGGGCACCCCATGGTGAGATACTCGATCGGATGAAGCCCTTATCCAATAAATCCTTTAATTGTTCCTTCAGTTCATTAAGTTCTGCCAGAGCCATTCGGTAAGGAGGAATAGAGACAGGTTGCGTATCTGAGAGAAGGTCAATACCGAAGTTTATTTCCCTTTCGGGAGGAACACCGGGTAGATCATCGGGAAACGCTTTCGAAAACTCATTAACAATGGGGACTGACTCAAAGGTAGGGGTTTCAGAATCCATATCCCTAATCCGAACAAGATGGTATATTCAACCCTTAGAAATTATCTTTCTAGCTTTAAGGCAAGAAACAAATCGACTCCTAAACATAGAATTTCCCCCTTTCAACTCTAGGATATGTTCATTTGGAAACTGAAACTTGAGCACTCGGGTTCTACAATCAATAGAAGCATAACAGAAATGCAATCAATCCATCCCAAGAATAACATCGAAATCTAGCATATCAAGCTCCACAAGATCAACATGAGTGACTCTATGGGGTAAGGAGACGGGACAATTTCTATAGACTCTCTTAGCCACAATAGATTCACCAATAGGAGTAGAGAAAGAAAAAGGATCTAACAACATATCCGGAAGAACATCAAATCTCATGGCCACATATGGCATTACAAAAGACAAGGTAGCACCGGGATCAAGCAAAGCATAAACATTAAGTTGAAATACTTTGAACATACCTGTAACAACATCAGGAGAACCCTCTTGATCATGACGAGTCTGGAGTGCATAGAACCGGTTTTGCTTGGGAGCAGTTACACTTGAACCACTAGGTGGAGCTTGTCTACTTTCCCTTCCCTTGGCCGCGAGTGATGGAGAATCCCTTATCTTGTGACCAGTCTTACCACAATCAAAGCAACCATCCGTGTCGGCTAAGCATTTACCCTCGTGCTTCTTTCCACATTTAGCACACGTAGTCAATGAAAATCCACCATCGTTCCCTCCTTGAGGCTTAGGGTTAGACACCTTTTCCTTATTGACCTTAGGAGGAGCATTGGAGGAACCTTGACCGGAGAACCTTTGTCGAAACTTAGGACGACCATATCCATTGGACCTTGAGCGTGAAAAGTCACCATCGCTGGACTTTGCCCTCTTTGCCTCCCTAGACTTCTCCTTGAGTTCCTCTTCTTCTATTTGTTGGGCATGAACCATTAAACGGGAAATGTCCATATCATTGATGAGCATGGCAGTATGGCATTCTTTTACCACCATTTCGGACACTCTCGAAACTAACTTACTCATCCTTGCCCTTGGATCGGCAACCATAGTAGGAGCATACCTAGACAATTGTGTGAACTTCAAGGCATACTCCTTCACACTCATGTTTCCTTGATGAAGGTTGATGAACTCAAGCACCCTTGACTCCCTCATCTCAAGGGGAAATAACCTATCAAGGAAAGCAACCTTAAACTTCTCCCAATCAAGAGGACCCACATCAATTGCCCTCTCGCTCTTCCATTGCTCGAACCACACTTGAGCTACACCCTTGAGTTGATAAGCGGCCAATTTTGCCTTTTCCGCCGGTGTCACAACCATGATCATCAACACCTTATACACCTCATCAATGAACTCTTGAGGTTATTCCTTAACTTTAGACCCATGAAACTCCGGAGGGTTCATCCCAGTGAAGTCCCTCACTCTAGATGCCGCCGTACCCATATTTGGATTCACGGGAACCACAAACTCCCTATTGGCTTGAGCTGTCATGGCCTGGGCCAACACTTGGAATGTAGCCCTAAGCTCCGCATTAGTCACTTGCTCGGCCAAAGGGTCGACCAGAACTTGAGGAGCTTCTTGTTCCACATTCTCTCTCGTGTTCCTCCTAGCATATGCCCTTCGAGTGACCATATCCTGAAAAGTATCAGATAGGGATTAGGAGAGGGACATATAGATTTAAACTCTATCGCACAACTTTAGAGTGATGAAAGAAGTGGAGTTTCCTAAACATCTTATAACCTCTCATTCATAAGTGTGGCGCGCTTCACACCCATGAACAAGACTCTACTCGACGTGGCTTATGAGACATCCTAGGACCTTTCTAAAACCTTGTGCTCTGAATACTAAGTTTGTCATGACCTAAAGTACCCCCTAGACGTGACATGGAGTACAAGACCCCAAGAGGCCCCATACAAGCCACTTAGCATACATCATACAAGATAATAGTAGATAAGAAGTTCAAAGACAATTTATATCAAAGAATAGCAGAAATCTAAACATATTCTCAAAGCCATCTAATACATGAATAGGAGGAAAGTGGGACGTAACCCGTACAAGTCTTAAAATAAAATGACATGAAAGGTTAATGTGGCTATGTCCTCGAACATATGAGGACTCACCAAATCTTCCAAGTCTCTAAGCACAACGATCTAGCCACGGGAGGATAGAGATGAGCCGGACCCTACACTTATAAGAAAATGTAAGCAAGAGTATGCGTTAGTACAAAATGTACCAAGTATGTTAACTATGCACATAGGATGAAAAATCATGCAAAAATGGCTAAACATAAGATACAATGACCAATTTAAATCACATGATGACATGATAGAAAATGTGAGATAAAAGCCATGGTCAATGCAAGGAAATCAACTTAAAACAACATATGCTTAAAATACCTTTAGAAAGTAGCCTTAGTTCTTTATTTTGGGAAGTGAGCCTTAACCGACATAGACCATGTGAGCTATTACATGTAATCCGATGTCTACCCCACACCGAAAAGAGGTGCCCTTACTTGCCAAGGTAAGAACCATAACTTCTAGCTTAGGTGGATCCACTAACTAATGTCTATCTGAGACAATCATCCAATGGTGGCACATAGTTATGGGATAAAGAGGTTGCTACTAGAAACCCGACCTCTACTAACGGGAGAGCTTCCATCTCAATACCCACTCGGTGCTAAGCATAATTCCCATGGATTAATCATAAGTCTTAACTTCTCTTATCATTAGATTAGCTCCTTATTCTTGATTCAAAGCTTTGGTTGAGAAAACCTTTCAACCCTTATGAATCCTTCATGTGAGAAAATCCTTTCACAAATCATGTTTTAAGTAGTATTTGAGAAATCCTTTCACAACCCAATAAGAATCAACATTTATGCTTCACTCTCAAAGCAAGTCTTAAAGCATCATAATTTCATAATTGAACATACATATTTTCATAAAATTCATCCTTCGATCATTCATAAACTTCATCATAGAATCATACCTTGAAAACCATAAATCATGCATGGGTTCATGTAGTTTCATCTTAAAATTATTGAATTAACTCAATTCATGTATAAATAATCTTGATTTAATCAATTAGGTCACAATTGGAAAGAACTCATGAATTAGAAGAAAAACCAAATTTCAATTGGAGAATTCTGACTTTGCAAATTGAAGAATTTGGGAACCCTGTGGAGGAAAGGTCTCTATAGGTGGAAGTTATCATACCTTGATGCCAAAAGCTTGAAATCAATGGGGGATTAGGAGGCTTGATCTTTAAACCCTAGATTTTCCTTCTTCTTCTTCAAGTTTCTAGAATGAGAAATATTTGGGGAAAGATTTTTGGAGGGAGTTGGGGTTGATTTAGAATGAATAGAATTAGGCTTAGAAGCATTATATAGGGTCTAGGATTAGGGCTTAACCAATTTAGATTGGATATAGATTAATTAGGAAAAACACCAAAAGACCCTTAAAAATAACTGTCAGAACTCGACCTACGGTCACAACTTACAATCCGTAGGTCCAACCATGGACTGTCCTGGTTAACCGTAGAAAAGTTCAGAAACTATTGTTTTGGGCCTTCAGATGACGGGACTCTATGTACGGTTTGTAGGTCCATTGACGTACCGTACATGGCAACCGTCAGTCCACCCCTTCACCCTCAAATTTTCACAAAGTTTGGAGAAACCTACGAGACCTGATCTATGATTCGTTCATGGAATGACGGGCCATCCTGGCAAACTGTCAATAGGATCCTGAAACTTGATATTTTCAAAAATTCACCTTGCCACCTACGGTTCCTACCTACGGTTCGTAAGTCGACCTACAGCTCGTAGATGGCTTCCGTTGGTACTGGCACCAGAGCTGAAAAACTAAAAATTTCTCCCTTTCAAATCCGAGGTGTTACAAATAATAGAATGAACGGACTACAATAGATAAAATATACTCAAGATGAATGTAAAGGAATAAAGGAGTTAAATCATTTAAAGCTTTACAAAATACTTACCTATCTCTGAACTCAACATAATAAGTGATATATTAAAATAAACTTTAACTCTATTGGGAGATTGTCTAATCGACAACTATACTATGAGCTATGTGATGATACAATGTCTCACCCACACTGCCAGAACCATCCTATACCATGTTGGGGTATAAAACCTCTCAACTAAGTGGATCCACTAAGAAATAAGGATTCATCTAAAAAGTATGATCCTGTACCCATGTTGGCAAGACATGATTTATAAGGATGTAGAGTTGTCTGAACTCATCCCCATATGAATGCTTAATACTACTCCCAATAATACATATACTCATGCTCAAATGTATAAAACATACTCTTTCTCTGATTTGAGATAATTGCTCAAACTATCCTTTTAAAAGAGGCAACTGCTCTGAAATATCTCTGAACTCATTGCTCATTTAGAAATCAAGGTTTCTCTTTCTCAATGTAAAAAGTGATACATTTGGGACTACTTAATTCCATTAAACTTTACTCAAAAATTCTCTTTAAACTCTACTCAAACTCTGGTTTACTTTCTCAGAAAAAAATAGTTTAAAACAAATGTTTATTGTGATCTGATCAATGATGACTCAGGAAGTCATACTGCATAAATATTGATGGCATATCTAGATATCATACTGGTTACACATTGATAACATACTCGATTGTCATACTACTCATGAATCATAGTTCTCTTCTCAATGTAAAAATATTACTTCCGGAACCATTTGTGTTCCCTTAAACTCTTGCTCAAATCTTGGTTAAAACTCTTTCTCAAACTTCTCTTTACTTTCTCAAAAACTCAGTTTAAAACTAAAATGTTGGCTTTAAAAGATTCTCAAAATTTATAACTCAAAATAGGGTTCATGCTGAAATATAGACACAAACAACTCAATTCAAGCATCTCAAGAACAATATAGAAAAACTCAATGGTCAGAACTCAAGAACTCAGAACTCAAGAACTCAGAACTCAACGATACTACTCATCTCAAGAATACTCAATTAATAGGATTCATGCTGAAATATAGACATGAACGAATCAACTCAAGAATCTCAATGCATAACATATAGTAACTCAACCATTAGCAATAGAACTCAAAACTCAACAACAAGCTCATCTCAAGAATTCTCAAAACTAAGGGTGTAACCCTAGATTAAACTTTTACTAACAGAATTGAGGTGTATGGCATGCGAACAAACTTGGTCCATCACTATGAATAGCCTTAGATACTTGGAAGAACAAAGTATTTGAATAATCTTGAAGAAGAACTTGATTGCAAGAGTTGAAACCCTACCTTGAAGAAGAATGATCAAGAAAACATTTTTTGAGATTCTTGAAAGCTGGCCAAGAATTATGATTTTCATTAATGATTCATAATTGTATGAAGGAATTTGAGTTGGAAAGAGTGAAATTCTTGGAGAAGGACTTACCTTGAAGAAGAATCTTGAAAAAGAGTGAAAGAATCTTGAATGGAAGTCCTATGCTTTGATTTTTTCTTAGGGTTTTGCCTTAGGGTTTGAGAGAGAAGAGAATGAGAGATTAAGAGATGAAACCTTGATTGTTTTGGGCCTTATATTAGTCAAGAAATTCATTTAGGTTTTTCTTAAAGTTAAAAAGACAAAAATGACCTTTTTTAAATATTTTCCCGTCGGCTAATTCATCACTACACTGTACCAGATTATTAAAATGATCATAACATTTTACTCGAAACTCAGATTGATGCAAAATGGGTGGCGTTGGAAAGAAGATTCAAATACCTTTAATGTGATAGTTTATGGGCCATGTAACTCTTTCTATTCTAAGAGATATGGTCATTTGAAGTTGACCCAAGTAGAATCTTACATTAAAACTTAATCGGTAAGGAAACTTTGAACTCAACTTTGTTCTAGGAGATTCTTGTGACCTTAATTCATCTCCAAATCCATCCCCACACTAAATAATTGACCTTTACACATATGAGCAATTTAAGAATCACCAAATACGACCTTACATGTAAATATAGAATGGTTCTGGCCTAGGCTTAGAAATTTTCGGGTGTTACAATATCTCCCCTTGGGATCATTCGTCCTCGAATGATGGTTGAACTGAGAATGGAAGGGAAAGGAATTAATCTTACTATTTTTCTTACTTTTGAAATTGCCTACTAACATAGGTGGAGCTGATTCATACTAAGAGTTTGGAACTCTCTATAACACATAAGTTGCGAACGATATGAGTTTGAACATTGTCACGCTCTATCTGAAGCTATTTGACATAAAGCAAGGATATCTGGGCATGAAGTAAGAATAGGACTACTATGCCTTGAGTGATATGACTAGTAGATTTTAAGCTCAGCAACACTTCTCAACTATGCTCTCCTTTCTGATTACTACACTTCATTAGCTGCAACTCATAGCTCCCACTAGAGTATATGACTGCTCTTACAAACGTCAAAGACAAATCGCTTGCTCTTACTGTGTTCAAGCCTAATCACTAATTCACAAGTTGCTAAACATGAGATGGTTATCTTATCTAAACCACAAGATTCAGGTTCTATACCTCTATAGGGAATCTCATCCCAAGAATACTTCTCCTTATAACTGCATTCAACTAACCTTGAGCCCATATTAAGAAACACCTAATGCATCATGCATTTATCCACATGTTAACAACACCACATTCAAGCCTAGTACTATAACCACTCCATAGAATCCTACTAACCAATCCTTCTAAGAATTTCTCATTCTCTCATCATCTCTGCCAACTAAAATTTCACACATTACTACCAGGAGCCGACTAATTGCTCTCATTTAACTATTACTCATAGTAAAACATCATCCTATTCCTCCTCCACATTATAACTTTAGATGGAATAAGAACACCACCACTACCACAATAAGAAACATCAACCCTCTCCTTCTATCATTACTTTACTACTATCGACAACATCACTCTCAAAACTAAAAAAGATCACTAAAAGAGCTTAGGGTGAAAGATCATAAGTATGATTCATTCAAGATATCTGATATAATAATATACATGACATAACAATATGTTTCTAGCCATTGAGACTAAATCATGAATTCGCAAGACTATTCATACTATGAAATATGAGTGTTTATCTGAATAGGTTCATATCATAAGGCTAATATCCGTAACTTTATGGTGTAAGATTGAGATCAATGGGCTAAAGTCTTTGCCCCTCATTCTGGGAAATGAGCATAGATGTAAATTTGTCTGAAGTGTATGAGCATAGGTCAAGAACACAATTATGATATTAGAAACATCAACAAGATGTTGTAACAACTGAACTTTGAAGAATACACTAGAGTATGAATGGATTGATATAACACCGTAACTCTATCTAAACACATCATAATATGATTCTTAACACTTGACTTGGTTTCTCATCTTATCATCTCCCCCTTAGGTCTGAAGCTGAAGCTGATACTTTAAAGTTATGGATCTATTCCATCATCTCTAAACTAGTCTATATTTGCTTTAATTACTCAGAAAATGCTAATCTTATGGCTACTGAACTCTCCATGCGCATGCACTAAGATTCTTTCTAAGTCTTCTTTCTCAGATGCTTCTCGTAATTTCTTTCGGCGTCTATAAAAGACTTTCTATAACTGTTACCCGCATTGACTTACAAATCCGCTTAATCTAACTCTTAAGGGAAAAATTAATTCTTACATCAGCCTATTCCATATTGACAGCTCAAATATACTATCTAGGCACACATGAAAAATCATAAACTTAATTAGAACCTCATCTGACTATATATGATCTCGGGTACACCTCTTAATGCTCTTGTTACTTTAATGACTTAGCCGCACTTTATTGCTCTCATCTAAAAGTTAGAATTCCACACTTGTACCACTCACATTCATTGCAACTAACATCTTTATTCCTTACCTACTCTATGTCAAATCTACCAGATCAGATCTCAAAACTAACATCATCACCCTCATGTTGCCATTTTTTTTATCACGACACTCATCTCAAATTCAACCTTAGTTTCTAGTACAACACGGATATTAATATAATTGCATACATACTATACTAATCTTATGACTACTAGATAAAATTAAGAAACACTCGCCCATTAAGACCTCATGAAAAGTAGTCAATAATCTTTAGCTCCGGTCTACTTACTTACAGATTATCGTCACATTCCCTTTCACAACCTAAGTACTATTTACCCATTCACTGCGCATCATTGCCTAATTAGTTCTATATCCCTCTGAATACCATGGTGCTCTCCCTTCAAAAATCATAAGCCTAACTTAGATCTATCACCTCATGAATACTCTGTTCTTCTATTCAACACCTACACTTTGTCTTCACTAACACAATGACACATCGACATAAACTCCTTTCTGATTAAAGTATACTCTTAACTCATCCTGACTAGTAACTATTACTCTACCTTCTATCATGAAATCTACACAAACTCATCACTTCTTAGTCTACCCATAAGGGAAAACTCCTCATTAATAACTTACTGGGTGCATGACTGCAACAACATAATTTGCCTCATCACTATCTTCCTTTCTTAGATTACTATACCTATGCTTGCATTCTTTTAACTTTGGGCACTTCTACTATTACTGGCTCATAATATCTCAAATCACACTAGCTTTCGGGTGGAAATACTACGCACGCATTGTAAAACACACTCCCCTCTTAAAGGGTATCATCTGAAATAAGATTTTGAGAAGAGAGTTTGGAGTACATCTTGCTTTTAGCTTGAACACATGATTCATATGAATAAGAGTGCATTCTTTTAATTTTAAACATTTAATTAGCTCACTCACAGGCTTCTCTCAAGCCCCTCTACAGTCTCATGACTTTCTGAAGACTTTTGCTGAGAGTAACTCATCGATAAGGATCTGGGCTTTGCTTTTCAACCACCTTAAGTAGGGGGGGGCGGGTAGTCAAATGGATTTGAGAAATGGATGAGTATGAATAATTTTCTTATGACACAATTCTATTGCACGATTAATAGTATGAAAAAAGAGAAACTTTTTTGAAATGTCTAAAGTCCCTAATTTATAGAAGTGGGGCCCTCACAACCATAAATAAGATCCTACTAACACGGCTTCATAGACACCCTAGGAAACTTGAACTCTATGCTCTGATACCAAGTTTGTCACACCCTGAGCCGATACCTTGGACGTGGCTGGCACTCGAGAACCATTGTTGGTCCCCAAGCGAACCCTTGGCCTGACTGACTACTTTGCGGAAGACTTACTCAAGCAATGATAGACTCAAAAAAGAATTAACTCCGTTAAACTCAAATACTCATCTCATAATGTCTGGAAAAATGAAAATACTCAATAGCAATACTTATAGTTTGTAAAACAACTCAAAAGAAAGTAAATACTGAGAGACACTTCACACTTCGACTCTGTCTATCTATGAAGCCTCTACTATTAAAGAAGGATGTTGGGACAAGATCCGTTGATGACTTGTAAATTTACACTCATTTAAGGTCTATTTTGCTCAATAATTAGTGTCATCAATGCTTAATTTTGTCATATTAGGATAAAATGTTGTTGATTTGTAGTTATGAAGGAAATTGGATAAGGCAAGGATTGATGTCTGAAATAATGGCCAAAAATTCAAAAAGAAGTGCAAACTATACATTGTTGATTGCCTTACAAGAAGGGCGGATCACCCAATGAGCCTGAACATCACCCAACGACAAGAAAAGCTTACATGCTCGATACGCAAACAAAGGTGGGATTCAGCGATTTGCCGAACGTGAAAGGCTGACTCAATCGAGTTCGCTAACTAAGGTTCAAACACCTGAAGTCTAGAGCATTAAAAGGCAAGCTGAGAAGAAAAAGGAGATTCACCGAGCGAGCTCGGTGAGCCCGACTAATATCATCGATTCATTTGTGTATTGAACTTTTGGACCAAATTTTGAGAAATTATAAATAGCCTAAATGAGAGAGTTTTTAGATAGACTTTTTGGAGAGGTTCTAGTTTAGACTTTAGAAAAGAACAACTCTTTTATCTAGGAAGAACACTTTTCTAGCTTTTGAGATTTTACAACTTTGTGCTTGATTTTGACAAATTGAAGTTGAATCCAAAGTGGGTTTGCTTATAATTGCTTAATTTCATGTTACCATGGCTGCTTTCATAGAAGGTATAATCTGTTTACTTTTTGTGATGAGTGGCTAAAACCCCAAGATCTAGGGGTGCATCCATGGGGTTAGATGTTGATTTAATGTAGTGGGTACTGTGTTATGCTCTGTTTTGCTGCTGTTCATACTTGAATTTGGTCTAATTAGCATGGGATTAATTTATGGGTTAAGATTGCAAACTTAATTCCTACTTTCGATCTCCGATAGGTGCTTTAAAGAGATTAATTGGAGTGGGTAATTAGTCCAATACTAGCAATTTAGATTTGATGTATGTAGCTTGCTTGAAAATTGAGGTTATGGGTTGGATCTATTTTCCCTGTTCTTAAAAGAGAGAATAGAGTAAGGTATTGAGTTTTTTAGATTGGCATTTAGATGAGACTGAAAGGAGATTCTATGCATTGATGCTTTGAGATCGAAAGATGATTAGCTTCAATGAAGATGACCTAGCATATTCATGTGTGTTCATCACAATAGAGCAGCACAATTACCCCTATGTGGTACCGATTTCCAATCCCCGCACCCTAGATTGCTTGTTACTTCTTGAATTCTTTGATACTTTAGTTTAATTGCTATAATTGACAATCTAAGCTTTATATTAAATTGGTGGAATTATCCACCCACTTGTTCTTACTATTACAAATGATTGATCTTAAAATCCAAATTTCTTGATAGAATTCTCTATGATATATTATTCTCTGTGGGATTCGACCTCAACTATTCGTTGGGTTTTTTATTGACTACGATCGCTGTCCCTTTTAATTGGATTTAAGGAGGACATTTGAGCGTTATAAAAAATGGCGCCGCTGCCGGGGAATGGTGGTTGAGAATTTTAATTGAGAAATTAGATTTTAATATTTTTTATTTGTGGTAGACTTTTTTTGTTTGGTGTTGTTGTTGGCTAATTTGCAGGTTTACACAATGAGTGACCATGGAATTGACAATTATAGTCACTTTGGTCAAAACGACAACATGATTGATTTGAATGATGTGCACATGAATGTCATTCAAACCACGGGAGCAATCCGGATACCCCTCGCACTCAGGAGGGCTGTGTTTCATATAACCGGAACAATGATACAATTGCTCCAGATTAAAGGAAATTTTGGGGGCCTAGCTCATGAAGATACCCATGAACACCTTAGGAATTTCATAGAGGTATGTGCATCCTTTGTGTTCAAGAATATCTCTCAAGAGTCCGTAAGGTTGAGATTATTCCCGTTCTGTTTAACGGGAGATGCTACAAGATGGTTGGCAGAATTGCCAAATGATTCTATCACTTCGTGGGAAGAGCTAATTGATTCTTTCTTGGAGAGATTCTTTCTTCCCTCGAAGATGGTTAAACTTCTAACCCAGATCCAAAATTTCAAGTGTATTGGCGGAGAACCTCTACATGAGACGTGGCTGAGGTTCAAGAAGCTGCTTTTGCAATGTCCAATGCATGGCGTTCCAGACAATTTACTGCTGCAATACTTTTATTGCAGCCTTGATTCAGTCAATAAAGGTGTGGCTGATCAGTTAGTCCAAGGGGGATTAATGAGGCAACCGTAAGAAGTGGCTAGTTTGTTACTAGATTATATGAAGAAGGTTAACCAAGCATGGAATACTAGAGAGGATCAAGTGCCTACTCTACAAGTGAGCTTAAGCAAAGAGCAACTCGAGAGGGACCATGAAAGAGATGAAAACATAGCTAAAGTGATGACCCAACTCGAATTGTTGTCCAAACATGTCATGGGAGGTGGACTCAAGTCGGTACATGCGGTTGGAACCTATAGTGGGCAGTGCCCGGATGATTCCAAATTTGAGGCATTATACAATGAAAAAGATCAATACTTAGGAAATCAAATTGGGGGTTCTCACACAAATTATCAACGACAAGGTGTGAACAAAGGTTGGAACAAGGATAAAGATAGTGGTTGGAAAGATTGGAGGGGTGGAAATTTGAGAGATAGGGAGATGGAAAAGGATAGGTATGTGCCTCCCTATGATCCTCCATGCCTAAAAGAACCAGCTGCGCCAGAAGGAAGCCAGACTGAAGACATACTTGCAAGGATCTACAACAAGATTGAAAAGTCTAATAAAGTATTGAAGGATTTGAAAAATGGCTTCTCCTTTTAATCCTAGACGGTGATTTCTCACTCACGATTAAGCACTTGGAGACCCAACTAGGCCAAATTGCCACTCATTTCAATCCAAGGCAAAAGGGAACATTGCCTAGTGACACCATCCTGAAACCCAAGAATGATTGTTGAGTTTGAGAATTATGTCGTGCCATGAAATTAAATAAGGTGCTTCTTGGGAGGTAACCCAAGTATTTACTTTTTGTTTTTATTACTTTTGAATAATGTGCGTTGTGAGTGCAGGTTGAGAAGAGGTCGGAAGATTGAAAAGGGAAGCATAAGCGATGCCAAAACCCAAACGACAATCCACTGAAGGCATTGTGCGGACTCATTATTGCCCGCCTTTTGAGCATTGAATAGATGGAAAAGTGTACTGTCAAAATCAACGATCAGAACTCTAAAGGGCGATTCACCGAAGTGCACTATGCGGACTCCATCGTGTCCGCCGAATCAACCCTCAGGTTTGGTGTTTTTTCAGGCATGCTCAGCAAGCTTAAACTCCAAATGACGATTCATCGAACACGTTCAACGACGTTAGTCAAGATCACCGAACGAGCATGGTATAAAAAGACCAAGGCTCTTTTCAAATTCAAAAATCTGAACCTTTGATATTTTAAGACCTTTTTCGAATCCTTTCTCATATTTTGTCTACTTTGAGTAATTATGAGTCCTTGTTGAGTTTTTTCAAAGTCGAAGGAGTGCATTTGCTTGGATTTCTTGTCAACCCAACCCCAATCCCTCTTTTTTCTCAACTCTTGCTCCTATTAAGGTTGGTTTTTGAATCTTTGTTGAGATTTTTGAGTTTAAATTGCATGTGGGGTATAGGCTTGAGCCCTTTAAGTGTTATTGTGTGCTTGATTTTGATGGGTAGCATCGTAGTTTGTTATTTGAGTTGTGCCCATGAGTTATATGAATGTGTATGCCTGTCAAATTTAAAATCTTGTTTGTGTTGGTTGAAATATAAAATTGAACTAATAATTTTGCTGGGTCTGAGTGGAATTTGTTGTGGGTGAAGTCTAATTAGCCCAGTGTTGACCCAATTTTATGATTTTTGCCAATGATAGACAAGGTGACTACTTTCTTAAGGGCAAATCGTCAATTAGTGCAATACTTAGCAATATCTGGGGGAAGTTTGAGTACCCATGGGTAGATAAGCATATAGGTGGATTGTAATGATGGGGGAAACTCGTATTTGTTGTGTATGTTGGATTAGCTGTGAAAATCAGGCTCTGGGCTGAACACTTCCTATTCGGTGGACTTGTCTTAGCTTGCCAAGGAAGTTTGGTGAATCACCAAGTAAGCCCCAGTTCTCCTTCTTTAGCATATATATGACCTTGGGTACTGTCCCATTTGGCAGGCTTGTCTTAGTCTGCCAAAACCCATTTGACGAATCACCGAGAGGGAGTGGATATCGCCCTTGATGCCTGTGTCCTTTCTATTTTGCACTGTCATTTTCAGCAATCTTGTCTTAGCTCGCCAAAATTGACTTGGCAAATCACCGAGTTGGAATTGACTCTATGTTTTGTGCTTGAATCCTGTGATTATTGTTACTGTCTAATTCGGTGAGCTCACCGGAGCCCACTGACCCTGCTAGGTGATCCACCTTCTCGATAGGCGAACCTTAGGAATGCTTTTGATGTTTGAGTCAATGTGCATTCAATATCAACTAACCCTCACAAATCCTATGTTTGAATGTGTACTTTGTAGGTAATGGCATGAACAAAGGGAAAGAACGTGGTTTCATCTGACACTGAGTCAGATAGAGAGTCTCCTCCTCCTCCTCCTCTAAAGAGACAAAGGGGTCTATCTATTAATGAGCCTTCGGAGGCTCCCCATCATTAGTAATCCACTACCCCTCAAGCCTCTACCCAAGATAAGGTACAACCCAAAAAGGGGATGGTGAGGAAGAGTACTGAAATTAGACCCAAATTGGTGCAACCCTCCTCTACACAGGCACCTGCTTCAAGAGTCCTCTCAGTTATCATTCCAAGAGCTCTAAATAGGCTCAAAGCTACTGGAGAGAGGACCATTCTTTAGGAGAGATGCCTCTCAGTAGACAGAGTCATGAGCAACTACCCAACATTCTGGGATACTATACAATTTCACAAATTTGAGGGGTTCACAAAGCCTAGGATCCCTTACATCCCTTCTTGGGTATGGGAGTTCTACAGTGCATATGCTCAGGCCCTCCCAAAAAAGCGAAAGGGAACAGTTTGGAAGCCACTTGAAGAAGTGGAGGTGCGAGGCAAGGAAGTCTGATGGGATGCCGGAGCCATTAACACTGCACTGAGGAAGCCGGCATTTGCATTGGATTTGTACTCACTACGAATGCGCCATGACTTGGACTCCCTAAAAGGATGGTTAGCTCATTTGATTTCTGACTCCTTTCCATCCTGGATGGCTGATGGTGCCCGGATCGAGAAAAAATACTTGAATATGGTGTCAAGATACTGGTTTGGATTCATCATTAGCAACATAATACCATCACAGAATGAGTCTATCCTACGCCATGACAAGGCAGTCTTGGTAGGCACTATTATTGATAGAGAGCACATCCATGTGGGTGCCATCATTGCTAATTTGATTTAAATGAGAGCCAGGCAGAAGCAGACGTCGCTTCCATTTCCTGTATTGATTACCAAGCTGTGTGAGAGGGAAAGAGTCCCTTTTTGGCCATCTACATATGTGAGGATCACACCAACTTCATCCAGAGATATTAGACGGATTGAGGCTGAGTGTTTGCAGGATGATGCGGCTTGTAGGAAGCCGCCACCACCAGAATCGATGCCCGTTGTTTATCCCACTACTCTTGCAGCTGAGGCTAGCACACCTGCTCTTTCTGTCAAGCAGACATGTATTTCTACACCTTCCTCTACTGCTAGCCCTACTATTTATGTGTCTGTATCTACTGCTGCTGCTATGAGACCTTCCCCCTCTCCATTGTCTATCCCCCCTTGACCCAAGCTATGATATACCATATAGGCATCCTTTCCTGGTCGGCAAATGTTAGAGCCACCCGGGTTGAGGCGAACATGCCCAAGTTCATTGATCAGGCCATTGAGAAGGCCTTAACTCCATTTCTAGAGAGGGTGGTCTAGTGCGAGGGGACTGTTGTGAGTCACAGTGTGAGGTTGGATGATCTCACAACCAGATTAGAGGCTCGGGAGAAGGCCAAGGGTAGCTCTGGTGCACTAAACACCATAAGAGATGAGCTTGCTACCCTGCGACCGGAGGTGGTCTAGCTGCAGTCGATTGACATATCTATGCTATGGTGCGAGGTTCTCCACCAGATGCACCTGCTCCTATTCCTGAGATGCCAAATACTATCCCTAGTGAGTAGCTTGAGATTGCTGCACGTGTTGATATTGTGGTTGATGATGAGAGTGAGTTAGCCAAGGAGACTGATGAAGAAGAGTTGAGGAGTGAGGAGCATGGGATTGTTGATACCTTGATGGAGATGCATGAGATCAAGAAGGTCATTCTGTAGGAAACCTTGGAGCGATCCCTTTGGAAGATTTCAGTTGATGGCACTAGTGGACTTATTTCGGACTCCCCCATCCTTCTGACTGTTGAGAAGGGCACTGATGCCCCAGATGATTCTTCCCTGCCACCTCAAGTGATCCTGTTACCAGGCATTGATGCGTCGCTTGAGGCTTCCCCACCTGAGACTCTAGACGAGAGTGCTCCATAAGCTTAGCCTGTCAGGGGGACCCTTTATCTCAGCCTCCCCATACTTTTATTTACTTTAAATTGAGGACACTGCAGTTTACTTGTTGGTGGGGTGAGGGCCTTCGTGCCAAAATTCCCCTTTTTGATTGTATTTTTTTATTTTGAATTTTAGACGATTGTATTACTTTAGTTTTGTTGATATTAGAGTGTTCTTATGGTTAAAGTGTGTCTCTTGTTTCTATTTCATTTTCTCTTGTTTTATTTTACAACCCTCCATGAATTTTGAAAATTATGATATGTTTGAAGTTTTCATTGATAATGAATTGAGGATCGATTGTGTTCAATATCGATGTCTTGAATAGTACTCATAATGAGCGTGGTGCTTAGTGTTGGTGTTGCGAGAATGAAATCGATGTGGTTGCACTTTTGAGTGATCCCTTTGAATCTTTTGTTGACTAGTTGCGTTATGATGTGAGCCTTGCAATGAACATCACACGTACACTTTTGATCTTTTTGAGATGTGCTAAATGAGTGTATTTTGAAGTGCCATGTGTGGTGAGGTCTTACTTGAAAGCATGTATGTGGAGTCCCAGAATTTGCCTTGTTAGTTCAATTGTTTGAATCTTGGTGAGTGTGATACATGAACTTGGGCAACAATTCAAAGAGGGAACCCAAATTGTCTATAATCTTTTGTGACTACCTTGTGAGGGTGTGCATCCATCTTAGCACCATTTGAGCCTAACCTATTTGTTGGCAAAACCAAAAGAAAACCTCTTGAATCAAATTATCCCTACCTTCTCACCAAAAAAAGTCCTTTTCAAAGCATTGTTATGTTTAGATAGACAACTTAGGCCAAAAGCCTAAGTTGGGGGTGTGGAAAGGAAGAAAGAATGAAAACCAAGTAAAGGACAAAGAAAGATGAAATGAGACTCAACTTTGGAGTTTGTTGCAAAAAATTCCCTCCTTATAAAAAAAGAGAGATGAAAATGCTCTCGAAAAAAATGGAAATGAAAAAGAGAAGTGAATGAAACAAAGGGATTCCAAATTAATTAAGTGAAAAGCCAAAGTTTGAGTTCTCAAATAAAAAAGAATGAAAAGAACTTGAGAAGAGGTGATGATAATGATTGCAACAATGCTTTGAAAAGGTAAAGTCACCAAGCCAAATTGACCATATCTTAACCCTGAGCCCCATTACAAGCCTAAAAGACCCTTGAGATCTTGCATGAACTAGGTTATGTGATGATTGGAAAATATGGGAAAACCTATTGGACAAAGCTTGCATGTATTTCTCTTTTGAGAGAGTGAGAGTTGCATTGATTCATAATATCCTTGTTGATTTGCTTTGTGAGAGCCTGGAATCATTCTTGATGTGAAGACACTTGAATGTATTTATTGAAACATATTCTTGTATTATACAAGAAGCCAAAGTGAACTTGAGCTTGTGTTGAAACCGGCTTGTCATCATTTGAAGCTTTTTGATCATTATTGAGTGTAGCATGTTATTGATAGTAGTCTTGCTATGACACTTGCACGCTAGCTCTCATTGAGTACTATTGTAGACACCCTTATTGAGCTAATTGTGTTCTTGATTTACTTGAGTACAAGCAAAAGTTTAAGTTGGGGGTATTGATGAGTGGCAAATTTGCATTCATTTAAGGTCCATTTAGCTCAATAATTAGTGTCCTCAATGCCTAATTTTGTCCTATTATGATAAAATGTTGATGAATTGCAGTTATGAAGGCAATTGGACAAGGCAAGGATGGATGTTTGAAAGAATATCCAAAAATGAAAAAAGAAGTGCAAACTATACATTTTTTATCACCTAGCAAGAAGGACGGATCGCCCAATGAGCACAAACATCGTCCAAAGTGACAAGAAAAGATTAAATGCTTGATAGGCCAACAAAGGTGGTATTGGTGATTCACCGAACGTGAAAGGCTGACTCAATCCAGTTTGCTAATTGAGGTTCAAACACCTGAAGTCTAGAGCATTAAAGGTTGCGTTGAGAAGCAAAAGGTGATTGCTGAGTGAGCTCGGCGAGCCCGACTAATGTCCCCGATTCAGTTGTGTATTGGACTTTGAGTCCAAATTTTGGGAAATTATAAATAGCCCAAATGAGAGAGTTTTTAGAGAGACTTTTTGGAGAGGTTCCAGTTTAGACTTTAGAAGAGAACAACACTTTTATTTGGGAAGAACACTTTTCTAGATTTTAGGGTTTTACAACTTTGTGCTTGATTTTGACAAATTGAAGTTGAATCCAAAGTGGGTTTACTTATAATTGCTTAATTTCATGTTACCTATGGCTGCTTTCATGGAAGGTATAATCTCTTTACTATTTGTGATGGGTGGCTAAAACCCCAAGATCTAGGGGTGCATCCATGGAGTTGGATGTTGATTTAATGTAGTGGATATTGTGTTATGCTTTGTTTTCCTGCTATTCATACATGAATTTTTTCTATTTAGCATGGTGTTAATTTATGGGTTAAGGTTGTAAACTTAATTCGTACTTCTGATCACTATTTGATGCTCGAAAGAGATTAATTGGAGTGGGTAATTAGTCTGATACTAGCAATTTAGATTTGATGTCTGTAGCTTACTCGAAAATAGAGGTTATGGGTCAGATCTATTTTCCTTGTTCTTGAAAGAGAAAATAGAGTAAGGTATTGGGTTGTTTTGATTGGCATTTAGATGAGACCGAAAGAAGATTCTATGCATAAGTGCTTTGAGATCGAAAGATGATTAGCGTCAATGAAGATGACCTAGCCTATTCATGTGTTTTCATCACAATAGAGAAACAATTACCCCTATGTGATACCGATTTCCAATCCCCGCACCCTAGATTGCTTGTTACTTCTTGAATTCTTCGATACTTCAGTTTAATTGCTATAATTGACAATCTAAGCTTTATATTAAATTAGTGGAATTATCCACCCACTTGTTCTTACTATTACAAATGAGTGATCTTAAAATCCAAATTTCTTGATAGGAATTCTCCACGATATACTATTCTCTATGGGATTCGACCTCAACTCTTTGTTGGGTTTTTTATTAATTACAACCGCTGTCCTTTTTATTGGTTTTAAGGAGGACATTTGAGCGTTATCACCCATGGCATCTCAAAACTACTAACTAGAAAGTAAATGTGAAGTCCTCTGGAATGCAAGGAGGCTCACCAAAAGCTAGCTGAAGTGTAGAGTGATCTTAACAAAGCGCATGTTGATGATCATGAACACCTGTATCTGCATCATAAAAGATGTAGGTCGAATGACATCAGTACATTGAATATACGAGTATGTAATATAGCCGAAGTGAAATAACTTAATGAAAGGAGTGCAATAGATAAAATATACTCAAGCTGAATGTAAAGAAATAAAAGAGTTAAAGTCATTTAAAGCTTTACAAAATACTTATTCATCTCTGAACTCAACATAATAAGTGATCTATTAAAATAAACTTTAACTCTATTGGGAGACTCTCTAACCGACAACCATCACTATGAGCTATATGATGATATAGCGTCTCACCCATACTGTCAGAACCATCCTATACCGTTCCGGGGTATAGAACCTCTCAACGAAGTGGATCCACTAAGCAGTTAAGATATATCTAAAAAGTATGATCCTGTACTCATGTTGGTAAGACATGGTTTATGAGGATTTTGAGTTGTTTGAACTCATCCCCATAATGGTGCTAATACTACTCCCAATAATATATATACTCATGCTCAAATGTATAAAACATACTCTTTCTCTGGTTTAAGATAATTGCTCAAACTATCCTCTTAAAAGAGGTAACTGCTCTGAAATATCTCTGAACTCATTGCTTATTTAAAAAATAAGGTTTCTCTTTGCTCAATGTAAAAAGTGATACATTTGGGAATACTTAGTTCCCTTAAACTTTACTCAAAAAATCTTTTTAAACTCTACTCAAACTCTACTTTACTTTCTCTGAAAAAAATAGTTTAAAACAAATGTTTATTGTGACTGATCAATGATGACTCAGGAAGTCATACTGCATAGATATTGATGGCATATCTAGATGTCATACTGCTTACACATTGATGGCGTACTCGACTGTCATACGAATCATGAATCATAGTTCTATTCTCAATGTAAAAATATTACGCTTGGAACCATTTGTGTTCCCTTAAACTCTTGCTCAAATCTTGGTTAAAACTCTTTCACAAACTTCTCTTTACTTTCTCAAAAACTCAGTTTACAACAAAAATGTTGGCTTTAAAAGATTCTCAAAATTTATAACTCAAAATAGGGTTCATGATGAGATATAGACATGAACAACTCAACTCAAGGATATCAATAACAATATAGAAAAACTCAATACTCAGAACTCAACGGTACTACTCATCTCAAGAATACTCAATAAATAAGGTTCATGCTGAAATATAGACATTAACGAATTAACTCAAGAATCTCAATGCATAACATATAGCAACTCAACCATTAGGAATAGAACTCAAAACTCAACAACAAGCTCATCTCAAGAATTCTCAAAACTAAGGGTATAACCCTAGATTAAACTTTTACTAACATAATTGAGATGTAGGGCGTGAGGACGAACACGGTCCATCACTATGAATAGCCTTACATACCTGGAAGAACAAAGTTCTTGAAGAATCTTAAAGAAGAACTTGATTGGAAGAGTAAAAACCCTAGCTTGAAGAAGAACAATCAAGAAAACATTTCTTGAGATTCTTGAATTAGTTTCTTGAAAATTCTATGGCCAAGAATTATGATTTTAATTAATGATTCCACTAGTACAAAAGTTGCTTGTGGCGACAATTATTTAGAGGCAATAAATTAATTGCCAGTAATTTACATTTTACGTAGAAGTATCCTCGGCAAATTGACATTAGCTGAAAATAATAAACTTTTTCCTGGCAATAGAAAATAATAACTATTAAATACTAGAATTAATCTTCCCTCCAGCACTTTTTACATTTCCCTCCTTTCAATTTAGGCCCATCTTCTTCTCTCCAATAGACACAATACTCAGACATCAAACCCTACCTTCATTATATCTTATTCTAAAATCAAAGCCTAAATACCAAAGTCGTGAAAATCCATAGGCTACATTTGAAACTTCTGTCTCAATTATTTTGTGATGGATTTTAGCTTGAAAGAGTGAAGTGGCATATTGTTTGTAATTGATTTGGTAAGATGTTTCTCACTTTCAATTTGTCAGCTTTTTATCTTAAGTAGTTATGCTCTCTTACTAATTTTTAGGGAAGACACATACTCACAGAATTTTAAATTTTATAATTTGTTGTTTGGCTAAATATTTTGATTTTAGGGTTTAGATGACGCCAAAGTAGGAAAATCATTTTGTTGATCTTGTTTCTATGGTAATTGTTGTGGTCTTCTTATAATTTATCGTGTTTTGCTGATAATTTCTTTGCAGGATTTGAAAAGTTTACATGTAATGCTTGTTCTCTGTTAAAGGTTTGCATTTTCCCTCTTACTAGACTTTTTAACAATTTTGTTTTGTGATTGTTTGTTTTATATTCTCCATATAAGGGGTGTTGTCTATGATATTTTCATTCTTTATAATAATTTGGATCTTTTAGGAATTAGCTTGCTTTCTAGAAAGTACAAGATCTCTGTTTTCAATGGTTAGTGTGTAGGTACAGGTGTTGCCTCCTAAAGCATGCTAAATAATGAAATAACCAAAAGGTGGACTCACTTTTAAGTCCAGTTTCATTATCTATTCCTGAATCATAGATTCATTTCGATAACTCAATAAATATGGTAATATGATTGTAATCTTAGTCATTAGTAGCTCCAGATCACTTGAAAGGGATGATTAATTAAATCCATTATAAAAGATAAACCACAAGAAATGATATAAATCAAGTTTAATCCAACTTCAGTATAGATATTATTTGTTGTTTGCGTGTGTGTTCTTCCCTTCTTTGTTATCAATTGATCTCATGTTGGTCATTTGGTTAAGGTAATAGTCAACCTTGTAAAATTTACTTGGTGAAATAAGTGAAGAGTTACACTTATGTGTAGCCTGATAAACTTGTTCAGATCTCTTAATTCTGGTGCATTTCCTTCCTTTAGATACTTCAAAATATTTTGATAGTCACACTTGCGAAATAATTAGGATGCAAATTGCAAAATGATACTGTTACACTTGGATTTCTAATTGGATAAAACTTATACTGGATTGAAATTCTAAAATATTTTCATAGCTTCATTGTTTTAAAATATATCATTATGAAGATATAAGCTATTTTGAAAAAAAGGCATGATTTAAAAATACTAAACTTAATTTCAGTGCTTTAATTTTAAAATGAACCATCTCTAAAATCAAAATTTTATTTTAGTGTGTTTCATTTGTCCTGTCTAGATCGTCGTATTAAAATTGAAAGGGCTATTATTTTACCTTGAATTTGAAGACAACTAATTTACCTGCTATATGCCTAAGAACCTACTATTTTTTTTATGTTACAACTATGTTATATGCTAGGACAACATGGTATCACAAGAAATCATGACCAAAAATATTTGAAATTTCGAGATTCAAATTTTGATCATGATACTAGAGAAATATATGTCATTTACTTAGATTTTTCTAGTCGTGGCTGTATAAAATGCCTCACTTTATATACGTGAACAATAATAAATCGATTCCCACATCTCTATGCGTATAAAGCTATAGTATTGATATTGTCCTTCCCTCTCTTATTAAGTTGTCCTCTCTTATTAAGTTGTCCAAGAATTTAAGTAATCAGTACACTTTGGAGAAATTGTAAGACCTTAGAAATAATCAACTAATTTGTGAAGTTAGCTTTATAGATTGACATGTTAGCTTTTTCAAATTCTTATCATTCCCAGTTACTGCCTAGACTCTCGTTCTTTCTTGCCAAAAGATTGTGAAGGAATATCCTGTACTGATGTGTTCAAGTTGACTAAGGTTGTATTGATCACTGGAATGAGGTTAACCATTCTTGAAATCTGATTATTCCTTACTATTGTAGCCACCTCTGGATTAAATTTTTTTATTGTAGATGCAGTAATGTGTCTTTACTAGATTTTTCTGGTTCATTACCTCTTCCTCACGAACCTCAGTAACACCTGATTCATTCTCATTTTTTTTAGAATTCCTTGTGTCCATTGGAGCTAGTGTAGATTGATACACGAGAGCCTACTAATTAATTTCTTATTGTCACACTTGGAGAAATCACACTCCCTTTTTGCCTATCTAAGGATATGTTTAAGATTGCCCTGATGTCCACTTGTCCCAACTGCATTAGGCGTTAGCTATGGAGTTAATAAATTATGTTTTTGCTCTTTAGGGATCTCTCTTGCTTGCTTACTACTCTATTAACTAATATGAATCATTTTACTCATTTGAAGTTGATGCTGACTGTTATGTGTTTCATAGGATACAAATGGATAACTAACAATGATGAAAATCTAGGAAGATCACTCAATGATAATCATAATTCATTGTCATACCCTTCATATCTTTCTCCATATCTATATCACTTCATATGTCCCTTTGGTATATAATTCCAGATGTAATCGGAAATGAATTCTATTTAGATATTCTCTCACGCGTTGTGTCATTTGATCTTGATTAGTTTATATGTTTGTGCCTTTTCATTTATCCCTCTCTGGTTTGGTTTATATATTAGTTCAGTCCAAGGAGCCTTGGGGGCTTAAGCTTTACTTCTGTTGATGTTAGACAAGTTCTTGCCATCACAAATAAAGAAAGATCTTGCTCCTAAGAAGATGAGGGAAGCCTATTGTCCCCGACAAAGGTTGTACCCTTTTTAATTGGTGGAATTTTGGTACTGATATGTGCATGAAAGTTGTGGGGACATAGGAAATAATGGAAAACCAATAATGAAATAAGTGAGGGACAAGTTGTGTTATCTTCATTTGGAAAGGCGAGAAAAATTTCTTGTATTAAATAATTAAATTTTTTCATTTTGTGTTGTGGGAAGATCTATAGAGTAAGGCTGCAGTTTTGATCTCATCAAGAAGAATTTTAAAATCACTTTTCTTAGCTCTAATTATATCTGATAAATTTTCTATTTCTAATTTTCTTTAATGACTTTCGATTTAAATCTTGTTTCAGTTCAAAGCAAGAACATTTTTGGTGCATACGTTTTCTATATCGACAAGGAGCTTCACAATCCTGTATGTTCTTTCTTTGCAATAAATAATATGTTCATTTATAGTTTATCAATGGATCAATCATCGTCTTGTTGTTTCTCATCTCATCTTATTGCTATGTAACTTATTGATGTTGTAGCTGAACTTTCTTGTCCCTTTTAATGTCTTTCTGACCATAAGCCTTAAAAGTCCACGGTCAATTTACATTTTCCTACTATTACGTCTTATTATAGTTCATTCGAGTTTGAACACCTATAGATTTGTGCTTTGTGTTACTTATTGAACATCTTAATGAAGGAGGGATGATTTGGAACTTGAGTTTATTCTTATGTATAAGTATCACTGGGAAGACATATAGAAACAATATCGTTTGTCTAAAGGCATATTGCCCTCTTTGCTCATGATTTAGTGAAAGCAAAAGTAGCTACAAGTAAATTGATATATTAAGCTTTATTTATTTATTCAAATTTTTTGAATAATTAAATCAGCCTCTTGTTATATCTTTTCTCTGGTTATTTGAATATTTGAAGTTAAAACCTCTATGAACAAAGAGAAGATTGGATATAGTTCAAAAACTACATATTTACTTTAGGATGGTAGTAAAATTATTGTAGTTTTCAGACTGAAATAGGTCAAACTGATTATTGAAGTCGGAATGTGTCATATAATTTAGAAAGAGGTAGTTCAATTAGTTTGTTGATTGAGATTGATAAGTAGCTTAGCGGAACTCAACTTCCAGGTTTTGAAATTCAGTTATAACACTGTGAGACCATCTATTCTAGTCTTAGTGTATGCACAAGTTTACTAAAAACTATATTTGTGGTTGAAGCAGGCTTAGTGGGTTTAGTCGAATCTGATTGCATTTTCTTTTTTAGTTTCATACGTCGCTGCATTTTATTTCATTTTTTCTTTTCTGCATTTATAAATGGTTCTTTTTTGTTGTTGAATTTTAATTTCTTATGTCGCTGCTATTGAGTTTTTCATATTGTTATGTAATCAGTTGAGTTTCAATTGTCTATGCCTTTAGTATATGTTATAGTTTTCCAGAAATTCAACATATGGAATTGTTTGAGATATCACGATGCTTACAATATTTTTCCACATTATATTTCACCTTTTGACAAATTTATTTATTATTTCAGGTCATACGGTTTGATGTTCGATATTTTAGCAGGTGCAAGATTTCAATATGATGAAGAGTTGTGAAAATTATTTGAAGAGTACAATTTGATAGGATTAGTGCTTTATTAACATTAGTTATTTAGTTCAAATAATAGTTGTGACTATAATATTTTTTATTAGTGTTTGATAAGATTTAATTAGATATATTATATTTTTATGATTAACTAGTAATATATTTTGTTGCTTAGATCATTTTTGGATGAATGTTGTCATTATTTATTGTGGTTAAACTATTTCCATTAATATCAAATTAATTTAACATACAAGCTATAAAAATCGATGCTAAAAGAGAAAGTTAAGATGTTTTCACAAGGTTATGATAGCCATTACACTTGTCTCAAAACAATTATTGTTAAATAAATTGACTTTTATTAGCAATTCTAATTGCTGCTAAATCTACTTACATTTATCGACAATTTAAGTGAACTAGTGACCAAAGCAATGGTCGCTAACACAACATAATTAGCCCTCCTTAGATTGCATGTAGTAGCCATCATAATGGCCAGAAACAATTGCCATTGTTGCTTGTGAGTTTTTGTGGCAATAAAATATACCTTTACCAGCATTCGTTTTAATGGCCACGAAAGGCTTTAGCGACCCCAGCAATAACGGCCATAAGCAAATGGCTGGTAAATGCTATAGTGGTGATTGTTATTGCCACTAATGATCTTTATTATTGCCGCTAAATTCCTTTTTTGTTGTAGTGTTCATAATTGTATGAAGGGATTTGAGTTGAAAAGAATGGAATTCTTGGAGAAGGACTTACCTTGAAGAAGAATTTTGAAAAAGATTGAAAGAACCTTGAATGGAAGTTCTATGCTTTGATTTTTTCTTAGGGTTTTGCCTTAGGGTTTGAGAGAGAAGAGAATGAGTGATTACTAGACGAAACCTTGATTGATTTGGGCCTTATATTAGTCCAGAAATTCGTTTAGAGTTTTTCTTAGAGGTTAAAAGACAAAAACGACCCTTTTTAATGTTTTTCCGTCGGCTAATTCATCACTGCATTATACAAGGTTACTAAAATGGTCATAACGTTTTACTAGAAACTCAGATTGATACAAAATTTATGGCGTTGGAAAGAAAATTCAAATACCATTAATTTGATAGGTTATGGGCCACGTAACTCTTTATATTCTGAGAGATATGGTCATTTGAAGTTGATCTAAGTAGAATCTTACATCAAAACTTAATCAGTAAGGAAACTTTCAACTCAACTTTGTGTTAGGAGATTCTTGTGACCTTAATTCATCTCCAAATCTATTCCCACACTAATGAATTGACCTTTACACGTATGAGATATTTAAATATCACTCGATACGACCTTATATGTAAATAAAGAATGGTTCGGCCCTTAGCATAGAAATTTTCGGGGTGTTACATTTTGGAGGATTCATTCTTGTGAAGTCTGTAACCCTTGTCGCCTTCATTCCCACAATTGGGTTCACGGAGGCTACAACCTCCCTATTCACTTGAGTGGTCATAGCTTGAGCCAATACTTGGAAAGTGGCTCTAAACTCGGCATGTGACACTTGCTCGGCCAAAGGATCGACCAAAGCTTGAGAAACTTTAGGTTCCACATTGTCACCCACCTTCCTTCTCACGGGAGTTCTTTGAGGAAGCATATTCTGAAAGGCACAAAACAAGAGTTAGGAGAAAGACCTTTATAGAGTTCAACTCTATCGCATGACTTTAGAATAATGAAAGAAGTGATGTTTTGTAAACGCCTTGTAGCCTCCTATTCCTAAATGTGGCGCACTTCACACATATGAACAAGACTCTATTCGACGCATCTTGTCAGACTCCTAGAACCTTTATAACCTGATGCTTTGAATACTAAGTTTGTCACGAACAAAACTATACCCTAGACGTGACATGGTTAATAGGACCCTGTGAGGCCTTAAACAAGACACTTGACATAAGCATGACACTATGAATATCAAATAAAGAGAATACACCATAAGAATGAGATATAAATCTCAAAACTCTTTCAACTCATAAGGAAATATCAAGAGAGTACATGACGAAAATAATGCAGAAATCAACTATGTCTGACAAAGCCTTCTACTACCATATACGTGGTTAGGACAAACCCCTAAACCACATGCAAAGTCCGAAATTGAAAAGACATCAAAAGTAATAAAAGACTAATAATGGCCACGCCCTAGAACCATGAGGACTCACCAATCAACTAGCAACGCTGAATCAATCCAACTAGCTATGATCAGATGAAGGAGCGTTAAATCCTATATTATGAAATAATCTAGGCACAATGCATGCATCAGTACTTTGATGTACCGAGTATGAGGAAAATGCATAAAACATAAACATGATAACATAAGGAGTTTAAAGCATGAATTGCATGACCAAGTAAAACGTATTAAAGCTTAATAAGCTAATTCATAAATCATGTGACAAGGTCAATGCAACACTTGAAAAGTTATAAGAAAGCTTAAATCAAATCATTGAGGAAGTCATAAAACCTTTGAAGAAAACATAGTTCTTTTGTGAGATATTTAACCATCAACCAACATAGACCATGTGAGATATAACATGGAATCCGGTGTCTATCTCACACTAAAAAGAGATTGTCCTACTTGCCAAGGTAAGGACCATACATTTTAGCATAGGTGGATCCACTAGATATGTCTTTCTAAGACAAATCCTATAGGGGCACATAGTTAGGGACAAGGGAACTGCTTCTAGAGACCCGACCTTTACTAACAGTGGAGCCTTCATTCCAAAGTCCTCTCGGTGCTAAGTAAAATCCTAACAGAAACAAGCATAATCATAATCATATCATAATACTTGGAAATATAAGAATCTAGTAATAATGATCCAAATCATAAACTTCATATCATAGAATAGCTACTTTCAAAAACATAATTTGATAACATATTCATAAGACACTTATCTAAGCATCAAAATTATGATCATCTTTCATAGTGAGAAAACCTTTTACAAATCATTTTGATACTTTGTCTAAAAGCATTCTCTATTAATAAATTTCTCAATTTCATGATGTATGCATAATTTCATAATCATAATTCATAATCATAACATAGACATATAACATGGCTTCATATGAAATTCATTGGAAAACATGTAATTGGATCAAATCATGCATAATAGGATCAAATATAGACAATTGAATCATAATAAGTTGAACCCATGAAGAATAACATGAAACCCTAGAAAATTGGATTAAGTTCAAAAGAGAAATTTGAGTTTCTTTTGGGACTCAATGGATGAAAGGATTCATTGATGAAGTTCCCACATACCTTGGGTATGCAAAGCCCTAAAATTGCAAGAGGATGATGCCTTAGAGCTTGAAACCCTAACTTTTCCTTGAGAGCCTTGGGAGAGAATTGGAGAGGATGAACTTGAGAGGATTTGAGTGATTTGGCAGGGAATGGGCAGATTTTGAAGAGTAAAGATAGTTATAGGACTTATTTATAGGATCAAAATGACGTAGTTTAGGAGTTAAAAGGATAGGAAAAGACCCAAATAGCCTGACTAAAAACTGCGGGACAAGCTCTACGATCCTTAAGACCTTCTATAGACCGTCCTCGTCGATCGTAGAACTATTACGAGGACCAATATTTTAGCCATCTTTCCACGGACCATTCCTACGGTTCGTCAACGCTTCTATGGCCCGTAGGGCCCTCTCATAGAACCCAAAATCCAATCCAAGATTTCACCAAGTTTGAATCACTTCCACAGACACCTCTTACGGCCTGTACAAACATCTACGGACCGTCTCGTTGGTTTGTAGGAACTCATTTGGAACTTGAAATTTTCCAAAATTCCAAGACCACTTCTACGACCCCTCTCAACGGACCGTAGAACGTTTTACGGACCGAAGACCATACAAACTGGCACCAACGCTTTTCTGTAACTTTTCCTTTCCAAACTCAACGTACCAAATTCTAAGGTGTTACATTCCTCTAATGGCTCAAACTCATGCCGAAGGCCTAAGGACCGAAACAGACAATTCTACTAGATCAAAATGGACTTTCTGGACCTAATGGAATTGTCAAAAAACTCATACGACATTAGGTTCTCCAAATGTTGTCTAAATCAACTCTTTCACTTAGAAATCTCGAAAAGAGTAATCTCTCCTGACCACCTTAGGAAGCGTGCCACCTATCCCAACACCATACAAAAGCTACAAGGAAGCTAAGGGAAGGAGCAAAATAATAAAAGCACACAAAATCATGCAAATCACCACGAGGGCCATTACAACATCCACTACTAAAAGGACTTTTATCCTTGAAAGTTAAAGGTTATGAAGTACGAGAAGGCTAAAAATGTGAGGTTATCGGGCCTGCATGTCAAGCTCGGCCTCCTAAGTAGCCTTCTCGACCAGATGATGCCTCCACTAAACCATTACTAATGGGATCTCCATAGATCGCAACCTTTTAACCTGCCGGTATAGAATAGCCACAGGCTCCTTCTCAACTGCCAACAACTCATCAAGTTGAACCGAATCCCACTGAAGCACGCGAGACTCATCGGGAACATACCATCTCAACATAGAGACATGGAAAACAGGATGAACACCCGAAAGAGTTAGAGCTAAGGCTAACTCATAAGCCACCTCTCCAATCCGCCTCAGAATTTTAAAAAGGCCAATGAACCTAGGGCTAAGCTTGCCCTTCCTCCCAAATCTCATCACGCCCTTCATGGGAGAGAATCGCAGAAACACCCGATCGCCAACCATGAACTCTAAAGGCCGCAAACTCCGATCAACATAGATCTTCTGCCTACTCTGGGCAGTGTGGAATCGCTCTTGGATCACACGAACACTATCCATAGAATCATTCAACAAGTCGGTGTCCCATGGCCTAACCTTAAAAGCACCAAACTAGCCTACCGGAGATCGACACCTCCTACCATAAAACGCCTCGAATGGATCCATCTGAATACTCGAGTAGTAACTATTGTTTTATGAAAACTCCACCAAAGGTAAGAACTGGTCCCACTGACCTCTGAAATCAATAGCACAAAATATGTCCTCGAAGACCTAGATAGTCCTCTTGGACTAACCGTCAGTCTGAGGATGAAAAATTGTACTGAGCTCAACTTGGGTACCCAACTTTCTCTGAATAGACCTCCAGAAACACAAAGTGAACTAAGTACCATGATCTGAAATGATAGACACCGGCACCCCATTCAAATAGAAAATCTCCTGAATGTAAATCTGAGTCAACCTCTCTAAACTATAGGTAATCTGAATCGAAAGAAAGTGAGCAGACTTGGTCAGTCGATCAATGATGACCCAAATAACATTAAATTTTCGAAGAGTATGTGGAAAACCAACCACAAAGTCCATTGCTATTCGCTCCCATTTCCACTCTAGAATTGGTACCCGTTGGGTCAAACCACATGACCTCTACTTCTCATACTTCACTTGCTGATAGTTCAAGCACCTAGCCATGCACAAACGCCGCATTGTCCCTCTTCATCCCACACCACCAGTAGTGCTGCCTGATATCATGATACATATTTACCACACCGGGATGAATAGAATTCTTAGAATAATGGGACTCCTCCAGAATCAACCACACCAGATCTCAAACTTTAGGAACACAATTGCGACCCTCAATCCTCAAAATACCCTCTAGATCTAAGTTCGCCTTCCTAGCCTTGACGCTAAACACCCTATCTCGAATCACCCTCACCCTCGGGTCCTCAAACTGTTGTGCCCAAATCTGCTCCATCAAGGAAGATCTAGCCTCCACACTAGAAAGCACCCTGCTGGGTTTATAAATATCAAGCCAAACCATCCGATTGGCTAAGGACTGGATGTTAGAAGCCAAAGGTCGCTCCTCCATGGCTAAGAAAGCCAGACTCCCCATACTTATCACCTTCTGGCTTAAGGCATCTAGTGCCATATTAACCTTGCTTGGGTGATAAAGGATTGAAATATCATAGAACTTTAGAAACTCCAACCACCTACGCTGACTCAGATTAAGGTCCCTCTGGATGAGAATGTACTGCAGGCTACAGTGATCCGTGAATACCTCACAATGAGTTCTATACAAGTAGTGCCTCTAAATCTTCAATGCTAAGTCTACTGCTGCCAACTCCAAGTCATGAGTGGGGTAGTTCTTCTCATGAATCTTCAACTGCCTAGAAGTGTATGCAATAAAACTACTCTACTGAATCAACACACAACCCAAGCAAATACCGGAAGCATCACACTAGACCTTAACCCATGGCCTTCAACAGGAAGAGTCAGAATTGGTGATAAAGTCAACAAGGCCTTGAGCTTCAGAAAGCTCACCTCACACTCATCAGACTACTAAAAGGGACATTCTTTAAAGTCAATCTAGTCAAAGGTGCCACAATCAAAGAAAATCCCTTTATGAACTGTGTGTCAAGATGAACACTATCATGAATGAGTCTAAATCAACACATGGTTCATCAACTCTATGAACGCTGCTGGGGAATTAGTCTACCCAAAAGACATGACTAGGAACTCATAATGATCATATCAAGTCCTAAAACCAGTCTTAGGGATGTACGCCATCCTAATCCTCAACTAGTGGTAGCCCGATCTCAAGTCTATCTTAGAGAACTCCCCTGCACCCTGAAGCTGGTCAAACAAATCATCAATACATGGAATAGGATACCTATTTTTGATGGTCGCCTTGTTCAACTACTCGTAGTCAATACACATACGCAAGGTACCGTCCTTTTTCTTTACGAACAGGATAGGAGCACCGCATGGAGACATACTAGGCCTAATGAACCGCTAACTCAAGAGGTCCTTGAGCTGCTCCTTAAGCTCCCTCAACTCAGCTGGAGCCATCCAGTATGGTGAAATATAAACTAGATAGGGTCCAACTCAACATCAATGCCAACAACAATATTGAGATCAGAAGGGATATCAGGTAGATTGGTACGAAACACATCAGCAAAATCTCTAACCACAAGAACTAACTCAAGAAGGGGAGTGTCGACACTAGTATCACGAACATAAGCAAGATATTCTAGTCATCCCTTCCCTACTAACCACTGCACCCTCAGAAAGAAAATCACATCCCCCGGCATATGGCTATCAGTACCTGCTTCCAGACAACAAAAGGAATACCAGGTATGCACAAAGTAACAGTCGTAGAAAAGCAATCCAAGACCACATGATAAGGAGATAGCCAATCCATGCTAGAATCAAGTCAAAATCTACCATATCTAACACAATAAGGTCCACCCAAGTGTCATACCCCACGATAGTCACCAACACAGGATCTATACACTCTATCCATTATTAAAGAATTACCTATGGGCTAGCTACACGGATAGGCACAAATAATGGCTCACAAGATAACTCCAACCATGTATCATAATAAGTAGACACATATGAAAATGTAGACCCAAGATCAAACAAGGCATAAGCAAGTTGATGAGAGACAGAGATCATACCCGTGATGACAACATTTGAAGACTCCGCCTATGGCCTATAAGGGAAAGCATTCATATGATCACGTCCACCTTGACCCCCTGATGTGCCTAATTGAGGACCACCTCGAGTACCCTGGGGATCACCCCTACTACCCTGTGCACCACGTCTAGTTGACTGAACCGGAGCCTTGGGGGCTTGAACCTGCTGACCCTGTCTCCTTCGGTGACCGACTATAGGGCGATCTCTAGCGAAGTCACCCACCATGCTGCACTCATAATAACCCTTACAAGAAGTAAACTACTGAGACCACTTGGCTGAACCCGAGTAGTCTATTCTGAACCCTGGTTGACTTGATAACCCTCTATCGTGAGACTAAGAACCGCTAAAACCACCATGATAGTGGGGCCTCTTGTCTCTGCCTCCATCACCCTCATGACATATCTATTCAATGGCATGCACATGGTCAACTATCTAAAGGAATGAACAGCCCGACGCAACCATCTGATCTATAGCCAATCGAAGTGGAAATGCCAACCCTCTAACAAATCTGCGTACCCTTTCATGCTATGTCGGTATAAGTATAGACACATGCCTGTCTAGCTCATGGAACCATGTCTTGTAGTCTTAAATTGACATCGATCCATATGTCAAGTCTGTGAACTCATCCCGCAACCACTCTCTCAAGTTGTGAGGGACATATTACTCTAAGAAAGCCTTGGAGAACTGAGCCCAAGTAATCAGAGGTGACCCAACTAGCCTACACTCAAGATAAGACCTCCACCACTGCTTCACTGACCCATTCATCTGGAAATAGGTGTAATCAACCCCGTGCGACTCCACCAATCTAAGGTTATGAAACATCTCCTAATAACTCACTAGAAACTCGTGGACATCCTTACCCGCAGTACCTATGAACCTTGAAGGACCCAACCTGATGAACCGTCCCAATATCTTCTGCTTCTCAGAAAACATAACCAGCCTTACTTCCATAGGTGAAGCACCTGTCGCAACCGGCTGAACCACTAAGCAATGAGCCACAGTAGCAAGTTGCGCCCTTGGAACCTGAACACCATGTGCCCCTGCCTGGGCTAAAGTCTAAGCCTCGTCTCGAATTTAGGGGCCAACTAAACTGCTAAGCTAAGTCCCTGCATGGGACACAACCTCCATAAAGCTGAGGATCTTAGCCAAAGTATCCTGTAGATCTGGCATGGCGACGAATCTTGATGGAGGCTGCATTAGCCCCACACCATTTGGCTGACGTTGAACCTACTCAACCTCTATATTGGTTTCTGGTGATGGTGCTCGCTCTTGACCTCGAGCTGGTGCTGTATCTCATGCATTGCCTTGACCTCTAGGTTATCGACAACCTCCAAAAGCATGCCACCCATCCCAGCACCACACAAAAGCTACAAAAAAGCTATGGAAAAGGGCAAAATAATAAAAACACACAAAAACACGCAAATGACCATGAGGGTCATTATATTTCCAAAAGGAAAATTCTTTAAAGATGAGTACTTTAATATTTGTTATTACAGGATTTTTTCTAAAAAAAAGTAGAAATTGTTTGAAGTAAAAAAAAAGTTTAACAATTGTAATTCTTAAACCCAAGCCCTTGTGTGTCACACTCCAACTTAGGGATGCAATTGCATCTAGTGCCACACTTGATCTTGAGTCAACCCTTGCCAGACAACTATGCTATAATTCGTAATACATCCACAAAAATAAAGAAAACAATCAAGTATATTTTAACTTAAAAATAAGCCTTTGAACAACAAGGCCCGTTGATACGCCCAAATTACACCTCCCTTAAAGAACTATAAGCGGTCGTTGTCAAATAAAGAACCTAACAAAGGTTAGGGTCGATTCCATGAGGAACAAGGTCTAGACTTAGGCCAATTTATTGTTAATTGTACGTTTAATCAGATTATTTCCATAATAGAGGGGTTTGTAACATAAAAGTAATATTGATTTAGTTGAATAGTAAAAAGTAATCAAGTAACATGATTTAATGTTTTGTTAAGTCAATAAAAGATGAAACTAGGGTGTACGTGTTCCCCACAAGTTCTTAACGCAGTAAACCTTATAATAGTAACCCTTGTCTAGTGTTTAACATGCAAAGTCGGTAAGGTAGGTATCTCCTGAGTGATTGGTCTTCCGAATAGGGAATTTCACCACGCAACTTGGTCGGTCTACATGTGTATACTTTATTAACCCTTACCCTTGATCCCAGATTAGCCTTCACAGATATGGTTCTAGCTATTAGAAGGCAGAATCTCGCCAAATCTCCGTTATTTAATCTATTTTCCCATTCGTTACTTCATTGGTTGGGCAAGAAGGAATAAGGCGGGTTCTAACATAAACCTCCGTTAAAAAGAAATCAAAGCGAAGAGATGAATAACACATGCATAAACACTATTCAAGGATTACTTAATTATTAAGTCTACGTTGTTAACTACTCATGGTTCCCACAACCCTAGTTGTGGATTTAGCTACTCATGCTTAGGTGATCACAATTCATAATAGTTTAGTTTGAAGTAAATCATGAACTTACAATGAGAGTAATTGAAATTCGGAATCTTTAATTGATCAACAAAAGCAATATTAAAAACTAAAACTTCAAGAATTAAATGGACAAAAGTGTTCTTAAGTTAATTCTCAAAGTCAAAACAACATTATTAGATTGTCTAGTATGCTAAAATCAAAAAATACAAGTAATATTTATAGAAATAAAAATCCTAAGTAAAGTAGGAAAAGAAAATCTAGGAAAATTTGGTATTGGCAATCCTTCGTACGATTCGTTCCTACGATTCGTTCCTACGACTCGTAGGAGTTCCTGCGGTTTGTAGGAACCGTTAGTCAATCAGCAACTTCAACTTTTCTTCTGAACTTTTCTATGGTTCTGTTCTACGGCCCGTAGAACTTTGTACGAACCATCCTGTCATCTCGTCAACTAGGTAGTGGAGCTCAAATTTTTTGATCTTTTCTACAACTCAATCTTACGGCTCGTAAAAGTTACTATGGCTGGTCATCTGCTTCCGTGATTTTACACTTAGCTCTAAAAACCATATCTTCAAACCATGACTCATTCCTACGGCTTGTAGGAAGGTCTACGACTCGTAGGTTGAGTCGTCGAAACCCAAAAACTCTGCTGCATCACCTCTTTTCATCCCGACTGCTCCAAAACTTATTTTTCTGGAAAATCCAAGAAAAGAATTATTAAATCTATTAACAAATGCTTAAGATACACGCTAAACTCCAAGTTTAAAGCATTTCAAGCACCATAAATCCACAGTACATCAACTTCCTCAACTTAAACTTGTTACTTATCCTTAAGCGACACAACTAACTCCAAATGACACGATGAAAAGTAAACCCAAAGACTCAAGCAATCACATGGCATTATCCACAACATTCAACCCTCCTTATTACTTTCAGCACAATGCAATCATTAAGCTCAACAACAAACCAACACATGCGGATCAATGCATGAAATAGACGTACCAATATACACAATCACATACACAGATAACAATCACCAAGACACCAACTCTTTGATAATGTAACTTATGCTCTCGCCGCAAAGAAATCCCTTTGTTCACACATAATTTGAGTTATAATTCAATTTTTGGGACTCAGTATACGCTCACGCTCAGAATTAAATTCAATACAGTACATGTAAAATAACATAGGCTTGCCCTTATCTTCTATGCTTAGACTCTAAAAGTATTTAAATTAGGATCACTATAGGACTTTTCTAGCTTGTAACGTAGACTCAGGGTCAGGTATGATATATTTGGATGTTAAGTGACTCTTCTGCCCTCCTTGACATAACATTGGCTATTTCCTCTTTTTTTTCAACCAATCCTGGAATCGTCTTAATTTTGCTTTTCTCCGTATTGTTCATTGAAGCTCGAGTGTGACTTTGACTAGATTTTCTTGCTTGTTTCAACTGTTCTTCAAATTTTTGATTCTTCTATCTTTGTATTTATTCTGCCACACCATTTAACATATTTTCACATATTGCTCTTCTTTTCTCAACACACAACTCTTTCCATACCCCTTTCTTTTCTTGTTTTCCTTTATAGTAGCCACCTTCAACTTAGATGTTTAGCATGAGTTGAGGGGCACAATGTCCCATGAAGGACCAGGGCCAAGACCAAGGTTAATTTTCCTCTGAAGTAGCCACCCTCAACTTAGGTTTTTAGCTTGAGTTGAGGTGCACAATGTCCAAGGAGGGACCACGGCCAAAACAAAGGTTAACAATTTTCACGGGAAAGGTGAATTAGGTGAATTGAAAGAACGGTCTAATTCAGGCTCAACAATTTTGATCGAAGGGAGAAATTTTTTATTTGGTTGGTTGTTTTAGGCTTAGGTGGGCATAATTTCAACAATGGCCTATGATCCTTTCCCAATCAACAGTTAAATTATCTTAGCAAGACTAACAGGAAAAGTTCTAGATTAGCATATACAATATGATTAAACAAACATCCTCACACACACATGGCACATCCTTTCACTATCAAATTATCAGTGTGTTTGGTTCATGCTACAACTTAAGTCATGTTATCTAATCGGTTCCTATCATGTCATACAAAGATCCTACAAAGTTGACTTATCATTTACACAGATATAGCACAAAGTTTCAAAATTTGGAAGGATATCAATTTCATGCTCTATTGCGAGTGTCTGGGTTATTCAGACTTCACCCCAACACTCATAATCCATTCACCCCACCCCCACATGGAAAATAGTGTAATGCCCTCAATACACAAATAAAGTAAAACATAGGGTGAGACAAACCTGTGGCACCCAATCACCGAAGAACTATCAAGAAATTGGTGGGTTCAGTAGCCCTAAATCTGTGTATCCATGTGTGCGGCATCATTAGTGATTCCCCATGGAGTAATCTAAGGAGCACCATCATTAGTGCCCCTCGAAGCCAATGCTCCGGCTGCCAACTTTCGCTCTCTCTGCTGCCTCAACTCCTCATCTACTCTCGACTATCTCTGGGTAGCCTCTAACTCACGCTGCTCTCTCTTGCAGGCTCACCGCTCCTCAGTAGGGTTAATAGTAGCATCCTAAGACATCTGTGTGCGCTTCCCAACCGCATGAGGAGGGTCAAGAGAAGGGTCCTCATCACCAAATAGAGAAAAGATAACATCGCCTCCGTCATCGGCAGGTGAAGGCTCTGGTGCAGATGAGCCATCAGCAGTCAATGCATCTACCTCGGCCCAAAGTATGTCTTACTCAGTCTGAAAGGGTGAGAGATCCACAGTCTGTGTAGTGGGGGGCCGGTTGAGCATCTGTATCTCAAATGCATCAATCCTCCTATAGACCGTCTGAATCTTCTCCTCAACAACAGCCAGCATCCATGTCTCTGAGTCCTCAGCTACCTTCCTCATCCATGGCCTAATATGCTGCAGTAGTGTCACCATCTGAGTCTCCAACTTTTGTAGTCTGGCTAACGGAAATATAGAGTGATTGGAGGTAGGTGGAACACGTGTTGTGCTCTTAGTCAGTCCAAAACAAGATGGAGGAGCAGTCCTCGTAGGCTCGATAGTAGTAGCTAGAATGGTGCCCTTCTCGGGCTGCTCCGGTACAAGTGTCTCGCCCATATGCGGCATGTCAATTTGAATATCCCATCGGGGTGCTGTGGGGTTAGCCTCATCACGAATAAGGCCTATGTCCATGGTCTTCATCACCTGAATATATTGATTAGCAGCACACATCGAGACAGAGGCCTCTCTGCACAATCAAAATATCAAGCACGGGAACGGAAGTGTGGTGGTATTCCTAAATGCCCTCCCATAGATCTCAGCTATAATCACGTGGGTGAAATCAATCTCGTGCCCTACCATCAAGCAAGCTATCATCACTGCCCGATCCAAAGTCAACTAATTGTCTGCCATCGTAGGAGACAATCTAGCAAGGACAATAGACCACCAAAACTTGGACGTAAAATTGAAGGTGACCTGCTGAACCCACTCGGTATCAACTCCCTGCTCAGCAATATGACCTGCTACCCATCGTAGAGAGGCCTCTGTCTGCTCTGTATCTCTCATAGCTGATCTATTCCAGACCAGCTGCATCCGATAATCAAACACAATAGTATCAATCTACTGCTCATGAGATGGGCCATAAATAAAACGGTGAACTATGGCCTCGGATAGACTCACAGGGATGTCCCGTACGAGTGTGGAGAGAAGTGGAGGCTGGTCTAACTCCTTGGCCCTAGAAGGTAGTGTGTTTTTCACCGTGGCTGCATAAGATTCATAAAACTCCCGAACCATGATCGGACTATATTCACCCGGAGGTCAGCCATCCATTCACATCTGTGCCTCTGGATCAACTCCTGAAGGGGACAGGCATGCTTTTGCTGAGCATTCTGGTGGATGGTGTCCAAGTATATCTGGAACATACCATGGACTACCACCTGTTTGGCTCACCGGTGATTCATTTCAGCATAAAAGGTCTGGTTGGTGGTGGGTCATGGGCCTCTCTGATTTCTGATGCATCAGAAGCAAATGCTGCAACTGAATCCGAGCCTGAGCCTGAGCCTGACTTAGACTGTGTGTCATGTTGTGAACCCGAGGCTTCTCCGGGCTGTGACTCCCCACTACCTTCTCCCAAACTCTGTGCTCCCTCCTCAGACTGGGAAGCACCATTTTGGCTGGAGGAGTCCGACGCAACCGACACTAGCACAATTTCTAGTCTCTTGGACTGTTGGCGTGTTGTCCTTGGTCTCTTCGGTGAGTCATCACCTAATCCCGGGTTGAATTCAGACCCACTCCGCTCATCATCAGTAGGCTCATTAACCAAACGCACCTAGGCTGAAGGTGCTGTGGATTTTTCCCTTCGCGCATAAGTTTTTGTATTCTTAGGCGACATTGTACCTGAGGAAGACTTGTTAGTACTAAAATAAATAAAAACAAGGAAAGAAGAAAAAGAAACTACGAAAAAAACAAAAAAATAAAATTTGCAGAAATAGTAACTGTTTTGATCCTACGGTTGAGTTCCTACGGGCCGTAGGACCCAACCGTAGGAAAGGAGGCCAAATTTATGCTTCTGAAGTTGCAATGACGGTTCGCCACTACGGTTCATCAAAGTTTCTAAGGACCGTAAGTCAAATCTTCATTCCTAACTTAAGCTACTATTTTGTGCATTCAAGATGACGGGATTGATCTACGGTTCGTAGGACATCCTACTACCCGTAGAACTGGTCATCAATTCTAAATTTAGCAATTCAGTACCCCAATTCTTATGCAATCAAAATTTAATTTTAACTACCAAGCCAGCCTATCCTAATTTATGCATTTCTCATGTAATTCCTTCATCCTAAGGGTTAATAATGGTAAGGCAAATAAAGTTAGTCATTTATCACCATAAGTAAACCCTAAGTCAAGATCACAGTTTGAAGTAACAACATTCATAACACAATATGCCAACAATTGAACTCACAACTAACCATCATTCCTAGGGTTACATTATGTCAATTCAAATTTAATTTTACCAAACATCGATAACCTTAGGTTAAGTTGAGTTTCTTCAATTTCGAACCACTAACGGAGTAAAGGCTTGCCCATACCTGCAATGTTGTGTGAACTTGAAGTAGTCTGTAATGTGAGTGATGGGAAATGTAATCCTCGTGCTTGTAAGCTCACCACTGACCCCCGACTTAATTTGTTTGAGCGATTAAAACTTAGTAAAGAAATAGGAGAAAAGAGAAGGAAGGAAAGGGGAGGGGAGAAGAAGGTTTATATAACGTGAAGTGGGATTTGAGGAGTTAGAAAGTGATGTGAAAGGGTGGGAAAATGGAGAGGTGAAATGGTTTGGGGGTAGTAACAGTTGAGAATGGGAGGAAATAGGGATGGATTTAAAAATGGGGGTTTTTATTGGGAAGGGTCGCGGGTTGGGTCATTTGTTTTTAACTGATGGGTTTTTGACGAAAACTCATTTACAGGTCGTAAGAAATCCTACGATTCGTAAATGGCTTCCATAGATCAACTCTACACTTCGCAATTTTTAGAAAACATACATGTGGTCTACGAGTGTAGACTACGGTCCATCAACTTTTATACAGTTCATATTATGCACCCGTAGACTTAAACCTGCAGCTGTATTTTGACTTAAATTCTATGGATGTCATCTACGGTTCGTTGAATGAATGACAACTCGTTGATGGGAACCATAGAACCAGTCCTTAATGCCTTACCTCTCACCAGCATTCTACAGATCAGGCCTACGGTTTGTAGGATTTTCTACGACTCGTAGGCCCAAATCGTAGGTGCCTCTGCACTTTTGAATTTTTTTCCAGATTTTTCTTTCTTTCCTGCACATGTAGCAAACATTAAGCTTTCCTTTTACATTTTCTTGACACTATTTAGCCGTAGGCCCAAACCGTAGGGCCCTTTGCACTTTTGATTTTTTCCAAATTTTTCTTTCTTTCCTGCACATGTAGCAAATAATAGGCTTTCCTTTTACATTTTCTTGACACTTTTTAGACACGACCCTAAATTAACCTATTCTAGCCAAAAGAAAATCAAACTTAAAGCCTAGGAAATTTTGTTAAACTAGCTAAATTACATCTTTTGTTGCCTCCCAAGCAACGCTTGATTTAACGTCGCGGCACGACACAGACACCTTGATTACTTAGACTTCATCAAGATCCCATTCTTCAATCACTTCTTTCACCTCTACTTGCTGTCCTATGTAGAGTTTTATCCTTTAACCGTTTAACTTGAATTTTGTACCCTCATCATTCTTTAGCTCAACCGCTCCATGTGAAAACACTTGCACAAATCTAAATGGTCTAGTCCATTTGGACTTGAATTTTCTAGAAAACAAGCCCAGCCTTGAATTGAAGAGAAGGACCAAATCACCGGGGGGAAATTCACGCTTTTCAATGTTTTGATCATGGTACCTCTTCATCTTTTCTTTGTATAGGGCTGAACTTTCATATGCTTTTAGGTGAAACTCATCAAGTCCATTCAACTCATTTAACCTTTGATTTGATGTGGCACCCTAATCTAGATTCAACTTCTTGAGTACCCACATCGCTTTATGCTCTAGCTCTACAGGCAAGTGACAAGACTTCCCAAACACAAGTTGGTAAGGGAACATACCTATGGGAGTCTTGAATGCAGTACAATATGCCCATAGAGCATCATCAAGCTTTCTCGACCAATCAGTTCTATTCGTATTCACAGTCTTTGCGAGGATTTGCTTTATCTCTCTATTTGACACTTCAACGTGTCCACTAGACTGCGGATGATAAGGAGTTGCTACACTATGTCAGACTCCATATTTCTCAAGCAACGCCTTGAACAACTTATTACAAAAGTGAGAACCTCCATCGTTGATAATCGTCTTTGGTGTACCAAATCTGGAGAAGATATTCTTTTGAGGAATGCGGTGACACTCTTTCCTTCATTGTTTGCAAGCGCAACAGATTCCACCCATTTAGACACATAGTCAACTGCAACAAATATGTACTTCATCCCATTCAAACTCACAAACGGACCCAAAAAGTCGAGGCCCCAAACATCGAACAGTTCAATCACCAGAATAGGATTAAGTGGGAGCTCTTGCTTCCTTACCTCCTTCTCTTTGACAGCTAACACTAGCTTTGGCGAAATCATAAGCATCCTGATAAATAGTAGGCCAATAATACCCACACTGCAAGATCTTATGAGCAGTCTGGATACCACTATGATGACCCCCAACAGGAGATGGATGGCAAGCTTCCAATGTACTTATCATCTCTACCTCAGTAACGCAGCGACAAATAATCCCATCAGTACAGATAGGAAACAAATAAGGCTCTTCCCAAAAGAATTTCTTCACATCAGACATGAACTTTTTTATTTGGTGAAACGACATATCTGAAGGTACCACATCATTCGCTATGTAACTAGTGAAATCTGCGAACCAAGGGATAAGGTCATATGAGGCAGTGAATGCCTGTTCGTTAGGAAACACATCATCTATCTCAACACCATTGTCTAATTTTAACATTGCTTCCTCTTCTAAACGGTACAAGTGATCAGCCACTTGATTTTCTGTCCTTTTTATATCTTTTACCTCAAAATAGAATTCTTGCAATAATAACACCCATCTAATTAGTCTCGGCTTTGCATCCTTCTTTGCCATAATATACCCCAATGTTGCATGATCAGTGTGTACAATGACTTTTGTGCCAAGCAAATAAGACCTAAACTTCTCGAAAGTGAAGACTACTGCAATCAATTCTTGTTAAGTGACAGTATAGTTCTTCTGAGCGGCATTCAGTGCTTTGCTCGCATTATATATGGGATGAAGAATCTTATCTCGCCTTTTTCCCAATACTACACCAAGTGCTACCCCACTCGCATCACACATAACTTCGAACAGTTGTTCCCAATCTGGTGAAATAATGATCGGTGCAGAAATCAATTTTTCTTTCAACCCTTCAAACGCTTTCAGACAAGAATCATCAAACATAAATTTTGTCTCCTTTTCGAGCAATTTGCACAATGGTTGTGCTATTTTGGAGAAATCTTTGATAAATCTCGAATAGAAACCAGCATGCCCTAGAAAGCTTCTAACTTCCTTTATAGAGATAGGTGGTGGTAGCTTTTCAATCACCTCTATCTTTGCTTTATCAATCTCAATACCTTTGCGAGAGATCCAATGACCGAGAACTATACCTTCTTTGACCATAAAGTGACACTTTTCCCAGTTTACCATGAGATTGCATTCTTCACATCATTTCAGAACATCACCTAAGTATGCTAAGCAATCATCAAACGAGTCACCAACCACAGAAAAATTATTCATAAATACCTCAATAGTATCTTCTACCATATCATAAAAGATAGACATCATGCAACGTTGAAACGTAGCCGGTGCATTACACAATCCAAATGACATCCTCTTGAAAACAAAAGTTCAGTAGGGGCAAGTAAAAGTAGTTTTTTCTTGATCTTTTGGCGTAATTGATATCTGGTTATAGCCCGAATACCCATCTAGAAAACAATACCATCCCTTAACAGCGAGACAATATAATATTTGGTCCATGAATGGCATAGGGAAGTGATCTTTCTCTGTCCATGTGTTTAGCTCACGATAGTCCATGCACACTTTCCAACTAGTCACCGGCCGCCTTGGTATAAATTCATTATTCACATTAGGAACCATAATTATTCCTCCCTTCTTTGGCACGTATTGAACAGGGCTCACCCAACTAGTGTCTGTAATCGGATAAACCACTCCAGCATCTAACCACTTGATGATTTCCTTCTTCATAACCTCTTGCATAGGTGAATTCAGTCTCCTCTGTTGCTTAATACTAGGCTTACAGTCTGGTATGAGTTAGATCTTATGAGAACATATGCCCGGTGGAATTCTTATAATGTTGGCTATAGTCAAACCAATTGCCCTCTTGAATCACCTCAACATCGCTATTATAGCTTCTTCTTGCCCTTCACTCAAATTAGCAGCAATTATGACTGGCAAAGTATTATTCTGGCCTAAGAACACATATTGCAAATAAGGTGGGAGAGCCTTTAGTTCTAACTTTGGAGGCTCATCAATATATGGTTTTGCTTGTGGAGTTTCTCTATTTTTCTTATCCAAATCCAGCTACTTTGGTGCGCGATGAAGGTATCCCATTCCATCAAGTGCAGCAGCCATTTCATCGTACTCCTCAATATGCTCCCCATCAAAGTTCATAATTATGCCTGTTGATGCTTCCACACCTAATCTCTCTTCAATTGATACCTTTGGTTTCTCTTCGATAGTCATATTCACTACAGATACTACCTAGAGATCACTTTGATGTTTCATGGACTTGCAGATATTGAATGTTACCTCTTCATTGTTCAATCGGAACTTCATCTGTCCTCTCTCCATATCAACTAAAACACGTCCAGTAGCGAGGAATGGTCTCCCCAAGATAATAGGCACCTCAAAATTAACTTTGCAATCTAAAATCACAAAATCCGCCAGAAATATGAATGCCTCAACTTTAACTAGAATGTCTTGTAGCACCCAAATTTATTTCTTTACAGTCCAATTAGCCATAAGTAGGTGCATTACAGCTGGTTTGGGGGCTCCCAAGCCCAGCTTTCTAAACTCTGATAGTGGCATCAAATTAATGTTAGCACCCAAATCACATAGGGCCTTAGCAAAATGTAATGCGCCAATAATGCATGGAATAGTAAATGCTCCAGGATCTTCTTTCTTCTGCACTAACGATCTAGTAGCAATGACACTACAATGCTATAACTTATCATCATCTTCAAAACTGACAGCTCTCTTCTTGGTCACTAGATCTTTCATAAACTTAGCATAGCCCGACATATATTCCAGTGCTTCAATCAAAGGGACATTTATCGATAATTGCTTTAACATGGAGATGAACTTGCGATACTTCCCTTCCTCAGTTCGCTTGACCAACCTTTGAGGAAAAAGAGGTGGAGGTCTAGGCATTGGAATGATCTTTTGAGTTACTTCCATTTTTTTCTCATTATGGTCGGTAGGTTGTTTCTCTTTTCAACATCATCCCCTTCCGGTTCCGTAGTACTTTCCCCCTCAAACGGCATAAAAGGATCAATAGTTTGTTTTCCACCCCTAGTAGTGACTGCTATGCAATGTCCATCATTCTTCAAATTCTGAATAGTATTACTAGGAAGTGTTCCTTGTTGACGCGGATTCACACTTGAAGAAAGTTGACTCAATTGTTGCTCAATCTGCTTAATAGATACCGTGTACGAATCTACCTTTTTCACAATGGTTGATGAATCAGTACGCATCTCTTTCACATGGTTGTCAGTCGAGTCAAAACTTTTCAACATCTTGGCCATCATATCTTCAATGCAGTTCAAACTTGACCCTCCATCGCGATTTCCTGGTGGGACATATGGATCACTATTATCGTTTATGTTATTATAGTTATTTCTGTTGTAGTTGTTATCACGGTTATAGTTCCCATCACGATTATAGTGTCCTTCACAATTGTAATTACTAAAGTTTCGACCTTGATTTCCTTGACCTTGGCGCCAATTATCCTAATTGGATGCTTGGGCGTTAGTCTGGAAACCCCTTGTCTGCTCATTCACAAAATTCACATCCTCTTCATATATATACTCATCAGCTAGTGGAGCTCTATTTTGATAATGTACTGCATTAACTTTCTCCGCATTCCCACTTACATGTTTCAGTACTAAGCCAATATCTACTCTTAATTGCTCCATCTCTTCATGAATATCATCATTGGATTGATTTTGTGTGGCTTGTATCGAAAAAGTGCTCTTTATGGTAGCCAAAGTTCTAGTTCTCCATGTTTTATTGTTTCTAGTAATCTTTTCTAGCTTCTCTGCTATTTGGTGAAATGTGTTAGCTCCGTACAATCCTCCAGAAATAGTGTCCAACACCGCTTTACCATTGCCATCTAATCCTCTGTAGAAGAACTCTTTGAGCGATTCATCATCTATTCGATGATTTGGAACTCTCCTCATATAGCCAATGAATCTTTCCTATGCATCCTATATGATTCCCCAGGTAAAGTCACAAAATTATGGATTCTATCTTTCAGCTTCATCTTCTTTGAAAATGGAAAAGATTTATCCAAGAACACTTTGTGTAGCCCGTCCCAAGTGGTGATTGAGTTATACGACAGCTCATATAACCATACGGTAGCATCACCTGCCAATGATAGTGGAAACACCCTTAATCCAATCGCATCCATGTCTAGATTTGGTGTTCCCACACTACTCATACAGACACCGGTGACCTTACTTAGATGAGCATATGGGTCCTCAGATGGTAACCGAGCAAACAACCCTCTGGATGTAAGCATCTGCATCAGGCTGCTAGTAACCACAAATGTATGTCTGCGTAGTAATGGATGAACAACTATGGCACCATTTGGTCCCACAACGTTATGATCAACCATGTAGTTAATGTGCACATCGGGTGATGGTTGATTCTGCACTATCGCCGAGTTGTTCTGATTATTTCCCTGATTCCCTGGCGAAACTCCATGAAGTGGGAGTTGGGGTGCCTAATTCCCATCTCTACCTGTATTATCTTCAAGTCCCTTATTCTGGCCACTTATGGTGTTGGCCAGTTTTCGTAGTGTTTTTCTTAGCTCTGGGCCGTAAGGTGTCAGGGGAATGTCTTGACTTTGTGTATTGGGCATACACGTTGAACCAAACCTATAAGAAACAAAAACAAAAGAAAACATAAAATCAGAAAATAATTGACTAACAGCGCAATAACTAAATTAGTCTAATCTAAAAACCTTAATTCCCCGGAAACGGCGCTAAATTTTGATACGCCCAAATTACAACTCCCTTAAAGAAGTATAAGCGGTCGTTGTCAAATAAAGAACCTAACAGAGGTTAGGGTCGATCCCAAGAGGAACAAGGTCTGGACTTACGCCAATTTATTGTTAATTGTCCTTTTAGTCATATTATTTCCATAAAGGGGGGGGGGGTTGTAACATAAAAGTAATATTGATTCAGCTGAATAGTAACAAGTAATCAAGTAACATGATTTAATGTTTTGTTAAGTCAATAAAAGATGAAATTAGGGTGTACGTGTTCCCCACAAGTTCTTAACGTAGTAAACCTTATAATAGTAACCCTTATCTAGTGTTTAACATGTAAAGTTGGTAAGTTAGGTATCTCCACACAACTTTGTCGGTCTACGAGTGTATAGTTTACTAACCCTTACCTTTGACCCCAAATTAGCCATCACAGATATGGTTCCAGCTATTAGACGGCGGAACATCTCACCAAATCTCAGTTATTTAATCTCTTTTCCCATTCGTTATTTCCTTGGTCGGGCAAGTAGAAATAAGGAGGGTTCTAACGTAGACTTTCGTTAAAAAGAAATCAAAGCGAAGAGATCAACAATACATGCATAAACACTATTCAAGGATTACTTAATTATTAAGTCTAGGTTGTTAATTACTCATGGTTCCCACAACCCTAGTTGTGAATTTAGCTACTCATGTTTGGGTGATCACAATTCATAATAGTTTGGTTGTAGTAAATCATGAACTTACAATGCGAGTAATTGAAATTCGGAATCTTGAATTGATGAACAAAAGCTATGTTAAAAACTAAAAATTCAAGAATTAAATGGACAAAAGTGTTCCCAAGTTAATTCTCAAAGTCAAAACCAAAGTATCAGATTGTCTAGTACGCTAAAAAATGAAAAATACAACTAGTATTTATAGAAATAAAAATCCTATGTAAAGTAGGAAAAGGAAATCTAGGAAAATTTGGTTTTGGCAGTCCTTCGTATAGTTCGTTCCTACGACTCGTAGGAGTTCCTACGATTCGTAGGAACCGTCCGTCAATCAGCAGCTTCAACTTTTCTTCTGAACTTTTCTACTGTTTAGTTCTACGACCCGTAGAACTTTGTACGAACCGTCCTGTCATCTCGTCAACTAGGTACTGGAACTCAAATTCTGAGATATTTTCTATGACTCAATCTTACAGCTCGTAGAAGCTACTACGGCTCGTCATCTGCTTCCGTCGTTTTACACTAAGCTCTGAAACCAGCTCTTCAAACCAAGACTTATTCCTACGGCTCGTAGGAAGGTCTACGACTCGTAGGTTGAGTCGTCAATGATCTGAGGCCAAAAATATATTTTCTTATCATTAATTTCCTCATATTTATTATTTATATTTGTCTTTTTTTAGCATGGATTTTATGGATTGTGTTAAATAGTGTATTTTATTTGTAGGATTAAATTGGTACAAAGTTGAAGAAGTTTGGAGCTAAAATGAATTAATTATGAAAGATTGAAGAAGGAAAATCAAGTAGGCAGCTTAATGGATTAAATTGAATATAATAATATATATAATATATATACGGCAAAGAGCATATTCAAGAGGAGAAATTGAATTGAAGCATAAAGCTGCCACGTGGCAACATTTGAAAGACCCCTATTTTGAGAGGCGGTTGGGCAGAGACGTAGGAATCCAATTCCGTTTTGGTTTTGGGTTCCTAATTTGTTTTGGACTCAGTTATTTTATTAAGGATTTTCTACATCTATAAATAGTCCATAGAAATAATTATTGGAGGAGGATAGACTTTGAAGGAAGACACTTTGTAAGGAAAAATTGTCAATACTTTTTAAGGTTCTTTTCTTCTTCTTTTTCTTAGGTATTAGTAGCTAAAGACCCTTGTTCTGGGGCTGCGGCCATGGGTAATTGTTGAACATCGATTTTTTTAATTAATGTTGGTTATCGTTTAAATTACTTTTGTATTCTTGTTTTAGGATTTCATGCTTGATCACCATAGAAATAAATCTATTGTCTATTCTTGGACTCGAGAGATAAAGAGGTAGATAGACCAAAGAATGTAAAGAGCTTGTTCTAACTTTGTTTAGATTTGTGTTCAGGAGTGACGCCCGGATGAACACCTCGCTTGGTTACGAAATAGGATGAAATATAAATGCTCGCCAATTAGGACTGCCTATCCCCGCTCAACGATGTAGTTAGACAGCTAGTTGGAGTAGACGATTAGAGGTCGAGAGATCATGATCATAAAATTAACCCTGTAAATCAGTAATTTGATAACCTTAGTTAATTCATTACCTGAGATGCGATACATGAAACCCTATGCATGCTGCAGCCCTGGAATTGTCGCAATCACTGTAAGTTAATCTTAGTATTTAATTCTTGAATTCTTTTATTTCTTTTGACACTCTTAAATAAATAATTAGACTAGTATAATTTAGTAAATAGTTAATTGACAAGTCTCTGTGGGTTCGATATTCTGGTTCTTAAAGAGTCACTTATTACTTCTGCGACCACGTACACTTGCGTGTGCAATTGGAAGCAACAAGTTTTTGGCGCCGCTGCCGGGGACTTAGAAATTAACTATTCTTCTAGGTTATACTTTTTATTTTTATTTATTTAAAATTTTCTTTTTTTGTTTTATTAATTAGCTTTTTTTTTCTAAACAATAATTTTTTTTCCCTTTGAATAATTTGGTACTCTTATTGATATGACTTATTGGGATAAACCATGGTTGGGTGAGGAGTATTCTTATAAGTATCCTTGTAATTATTGTAATGGACCCCACTTGGATATCGATTGTCCTATATGTCATATATGTGGTGGTCAATTTGGTCATTGGAATGGTTGTCCTAACTCTTACTCCCCTCCCCCAAACCCCTATTATGATTCTTCTGTTATTTGTGATGTTGGCAGGGGTGATACAATGGATAATGCAAAACAAGAAGTTTACAATGTGAATTCATTTATGGAATGTGCGGACATGCTGGACAAAGTTAATTTAAAAATCTCAGAACAAATGTTGGAATGCGTGGAAGAGCAATCAAAAATCAGAGAAATGCAAGCTACGCTTGACGATATTAGATTGCAAATTGCCGTTTTAGCTAAAATAGATGAAGATATTGAATCCCAACAAAGAGAAAATCGTGAAGAAGCAGAGATAGTGAGCCACTATTGGATACAAGGACAAATTCAACTTCTAAAGTGTCAAGAGTTTATCCGTGATGATCTGACATACATGACAACCCAACTGATAGAAGAAAGGGTTGAGCTCACACAAGAAATAGATCAATTTGGCTCAGATATTCATGACCTGGAGGCTCACTTGAACAAAAAGATTGAGGCGTCTGATGCCCAATCACCAATTTTTGTGGATGATGACCAACTAGTGGAGCAAAAAGAGGAATTCCAATCATTCAACTATACTGTATTCCTTAATGCCGATGTTGAGAAAGAGTACAAAAGTGAGAATGTTGTAAATAATGTTGCTTTGGAGTTGAGGCATCTTGGATCTCATTCAAAACAATTGACTATAGATAAGGAACAAGGCCCCGACATCCTAAAGTTTTCTAATCCACGTAGACAAAACGACATTCCTCACATAAGTGCCAAGAAGTGCAAGATGCGACATTTATTACTTGGTTCTTTTATCTTTATACCACCGCCCCTAGAGAGGAGCAGAAAAATTGATGCAAAGTTAAGGGTACAATTCATAAGTTCAAAGTGGAAAGAAAAGTAGTGAATTTACTTGTGTCGTGCCACGACATTAAATTAGGCGCTGATTGGGAGGCAACCCAATTGGTAGTGTAGCTTCTTATTTTATTTTTTATAGTGTCATTTTTTTTCTTCTTTTCTTTTGGTCTTGTTTTTGCAGATTAGGGGAAGTCTGAGTACCCAAGAATTTGGAGCTAAGGAGCACGTTTGAGCTTAAGGGTGGGGTGACGACCCTTGATGAAAATTAAGAGAACATGCTACTAGCTAGGCCTAGAGGCCTCAGGGAGTTTTCCTAACCCTTGTTTTAAATTTTATTTGATGCTTTGGGGACATAGCATCTTTTTAAGTGTGGGGTGGAGGAATGAATTCCTAGTTTTTACTGCTTTATCGAGTCTTTTTGTATTTTTAGGTGGGTTCCTCGGCTTTTGTTTCCGGTACTTTTCCTGAGGATAGTCCCTTTGAACCGATAGGGAGTAGTTTTTTTTTATTTTTTATTTTATTTTTTTAGAGAAAAGAAAAGACCCTTTTGAGTTGTGTGATACTTGCTCTTTAGGCTTAATTTTGAATAATATTTTCTTGTGAATGCTTGATTGCTTTTGAAATTGCAGACTCTTTGACACCGAGGTTCATGGTTGTGACTTTGTAAATAGCTTATTTTATTTTGTAGTTTGTTATGATCCTGTCTCTCTTAGAAGTGAAATTGATCCATCTTGATTGATACTTGTGTCATGTGTGGTGAGAATTTGTTTATTCCATGTTTTGCATCTTAGTCTAGAACTTGCCTTGCATGTTATTGAAGCGAAATAAAAAGTGTTGCTCAATTTAGGAGATGATAATAGGCTTTCTTTGATTTGCCTTGTAAATTTTAGCCTTTTCAGATATTATATCACTAGTTCGCCCTTTTGAGCCTGTAGCCTTTTGTTGGTAGCCATATTTTGCCCCTAACTATTTTGTTGAATCCCTAGTTTTTGCACCTTGCTTCCTTGAGCACTATAGCATAGACTGATTATAATTGTTATATCTGGAAAAAGAAAAGGGATGGTTGAATGAAAAAGAAATCAATGATGGCTACAAAGTGGGAAAAAAAAGCCCTCTTCGAAAGAATGTGACATGAAAAAAAAAAGGAAAAAAATAAATTCTTTGAGAAAAAAAAAATTAATTATTATTGTGAAAGAAGAAAAAATGATTGAAGCATTCTTGAGATGATGAGAATTACTTGTGAAATAATTGTTGAAGAGAGGGCTGAAAATAAAGAGAAGAAAATAATGGGTGATGAAGTCTAAAAATGCAAAGTTCCTAGGGAAGTGTAAGTCACTATTATATAGTTTTCACACTCGTCCCCTAGCCTACATTACAACCCGTTAAAGCCCTATTTGATTCTATTCGAGCATGCTTAATTAGTGGAGATGTACATAATGGGCAAACATATGGTTCTTTGAGCATACATGTGAATTTTATTTGTGAGTGTGAGATTTGATCTTTGATGTGAGTCCTTAATTTATATTCAATCTTTTGAATTGAGTGTGTGGACTATTTCTTCTTGTGAGGGCACTTGTTTCATGATAGATAGGTGATGTTATTAACTTTCTTTGATAAGAGTAGGTGAGCAAGCTTAAATTTGATGAGTTCAGAGTCCTTCCTTGAGGTTTGGATGTTAGAAGTTTGTTGTTTATTTGGATGTCTTGCATAATGAGCAGGAATTGTACTTGATGTTTTCAAATTTCAATATGGCCTAATTGTTTGTATCAACCAAAGTGATGGCTTCCTAGTATGATTTTTGAGATGAGCTTTAATGTTTGCTCGAGGACGAGCAAAAGTTTAAGTGTGGGTGTTGATCTGAGGCCAAAAATATATTTTCTTATCATTAATTTCCTCATATTTATTATTTATATTTGTCTTTTTTTAGCATGGATTTTATGGATTGTGTTAAATAGTGTATTTTATTTGTAGGATTAAATTGGTACAAAGTTGAAGAAGTTTGGAGCTAAAATGAATTAATTATGAAAGATTGAAGAAGGAAAATCAAGCAGGCAGCTTAATGGATTAAATTGAATATAATAATATATATACGGCAAAGAGCATATTCAAGAGGAGAAATTGAATTGAAGCATAAAGCTGCCACGTGGCAACATTTGAAGGACCCCTATTTTGAGAGGCGGTTGGGCAGAGACGTAGGAATCCAATTCCGTTTTGGTTTTGGGTTCCTAATTTGTTTTGGACTCAGTTATTTTATTCAGGGTTTTCTACATCTATAAATAGTCCATAGAAATAATTATTGGAGGAGGATAGACTTTGAAGGAAGACACTTTGTAAGGAAAAATTGTCAATACTTTTTAAGGTTCTTTTCTTCTTCTTTTTCTTAGGTATTAGTAGCTAAAGACCCTTGTTCTGGGGCTGCGGCCATGGGTAATTGTTGAACATCGATTGTTTTGAATTAATGTTGGTTATCGTTTAAATTACTTTTGTATTCTTGTTTTAGTATTTCATGCTTGATCACCATAGAAATAAATCTATTGTCTATTCTTGGACTCGAGAGATAAAGAGGTAGATAGACCAAAGAATGTAAAGAGCTTGTTCTAACTTTGTTTAGATTCGTGTTCAGGAGTGACGCCCGGATGAACACCTCGCTTGGTTACGAAACAGGATGAAATATAAATGCTCGCCAGTTAGGACTGCCTATCCCCGCTCAACGATGTAGTTAGACAGCTAGTTGGAGTAGACGATTAGAGGTCGAGAGATCATGATCATAAAATCAACCCTGTAAATCAATAATTTGATAACCTTAGTTAATTTATTACATGAGATGCGATACATGAAACCCTATGCATGCTGCAGCCCTGGAATTGTCGCAATCACTATAAGTTAATCTTAGTATTTAATTCTTGCATTCTTTTATTTCTTTTGACACTCTTAAATAAATAATTAGACTAGTATAATTTAGTAAATAGTTAATTGACAAGTCTCTGTGGGTTCGATATTCCGGTTCTTAAAGAGTCACTTATTACTTCTGCGACAACGTACACTTGCGTGTGCAATTGGAAGCAACAGTCAAAGCCCAAAAAACTCTGTTATATCACCTCTTTTCATCTCGACTGCTCCAAAACCTATTTTGCTACAAAATCCAAGCTAAGAATCATTAAATCTTAATAACAAATGCTTAGGACACGCGCAAAACTCCAAGTTTAAAGCATTTAAAGTACTATAAATCCATGGTACATCACCCATGTCAACATAACCTGCAATAAACTTAGCTAATCCCAACAATTCATATAGAAAAGAAACTAAATTCAATGTGGGCCATCGAGGTGATTACGATATCTATAATCAACTAATGCTATGTGGGTTGTTGAGGGCACCATGATATCTAGAAACATACAGACTAAACATATATACGATCAAAGACAACAAACCATTATGCTAAAAGGACAAAATAACAAGGCCAATATAGCCGACAACGCATATCTATACAACCCAAAGCCTATAAGCATGTAAGAGTGATATACTTGATCAAGACAAGACACCGACCTATCCATCAATTGTAAAATATTATATGAGTCTTAGTGAAGATAAAATTGATGGAACGAGAGTTTCACCTTGCTCTATAAGTCTGGAATACTTCTTGGAAACTCTCAACGCAACCCAACTGATATTGCAACAACAAAACTACACAACACAATTCATAGAGAAAATTATATCAAAATAACGAACTCGCGATGTATAATATATTTTGTTTAAGACCAAAGCTAAGATTATCAACTTACAAGGATGATTAAGCCTTGATTTTTCAGGGTTTCTCATGAACAAAATGTGAAAAAAATTGAAGAAGAAGCAACTTTATAAGCTTCCACTGACGTGAGGCTCATTCATATCTCTACTTGCGTCGTCTCGCAAAAATACGCATATCTCTTTATTATGAACTCGTATGGATGAACGGTTTGATGAGTTGAAAACTAGACTCGTACATCTTCAATAATAGGTTGCGGACCCTCTAACTCTTTATATATTGAGAGAAAAACTCTGATAGATCTGATCCAAAATTCAGAAAGAGTTTATGAAAGTAGGTTACAATAATTTTTACTGACTTTTATTTTACCACTTATTTGACTTCAAAACTTACAATACGATCATTGTACAATTCAAATACATCATAACACATCCTTCTTAACATATTAATCACTCTTCGTCTTTCACTGAAGATACAAATTAATATATACATTTTGAATGAGCGGATGTTACATTATCCAATCCAATCAATCTTTTATTATTACCTACATAAAGACAAATATAATTTATTTATAAATATTATATTTGGTTTTTAAATTAAATAGACATTTATCTTTGAAAACATAGTAAAACCTCATAGTGTGTTAACATATGTTTTGATGTCATTAAGGGTCTGTTTGGAAAGACACTTGATAATTGGAATTGGTGAAGTTACTAGGGTAGTAATTACCAGCCTAGTAATTACACAAACTAATAATTATGTTGACCTGTTTATTTTTCACAATGTAATTATAATGTAATTACAAATGTACTGTTTGGTTGCATAATTGCATTCATAAGGTTATATTGCATTGTAAGAATAAAAGTTAATTATCTAAAATGAAAATTTTATATTAGACAAATAAGAGATATTATAAATGATATTGAATTAAATATTTAAGATATATATTATTTTTTGAAAATATATTAATCAACAAATATATGCTCTTAACTAATATAATAATAAAATAATTGATTTATATTTTTCAAATTTGTATATTTTAATTAAATCAATAATAAAAACTAAAGTACCAGATTTTTATGAATATCATAAAATACACGTTTGACAATAAGATTAATATTATTAATATAATGTCATAAATTATGAAAATATTTGACAAAAAGATAATCTATCAAGTCTAACTAAAAATTAAATGACTTTAAATGTGAAATAGCAAGTCAATACTACTAAAACAAATGAAACTGAAAATATAACATAAGTTCTAAATTCAAAATAAAAATTTTAACATAATACTCTTATGTAAAATTTTAACATTACATATATTTCATAAATAAGATTTAAAAGAAAAGGAAAACGTAAATCTATAACCTTATTCAACAATGAATTCTACTTCAATTTAATAGCTAGAATACTAACAAAATTATGCTAATGAAAAAAAATAAACATAGAATAAATAAATAAAGTAGATAATACAAAAAATCGTATGGAATCACAAGAAGTAAATGTTGAGAATGAGAAGGAAATGAAATATAAACAATATAAAATTAAAAAATATTTTAAGAAATTTTTAGAAAAATAAAAATAAAAAAGAATTTAAAATAATAGAAATAAAATAAATTAATAAAAAGAAATAAAAAATAAAATTAAAAAGTAATTAGCTTGTAATTACACCATGTAATTACTAGTAATTCACAACCTCTCTTTGAGAATTGGAGAGTGTAATTACTCCATGCCAATTACACTCAATTATCTGCTAGCCAAATAATTCAACCAAACATGTCTGACAGTGTAATTACACTCAATTACACCAAATCCAATTACCATGGTGACTTTCCAAACATGCCCTAAGGAAACAAAAGAGATACTCTCTCTGTATAAAAAAAAAGAATGACATATTTTCCTTTTTAGTCTATTAAAAAAAGAATCATCCCTTTTCTTTTTTGACAATATTTTAATTTCAGTTTTCCAAGTGGCATGTTTAAGGCCACAAAATTAAAGAGTATTTTGATAAATTTGACATAACTTTAACTTAGGAACACAAAATTAAAAAGTCTTATTTATCTTCATAAATTTTGTGCCATGTCAAACTAAGTCATTCTTTTTTAAACGAAGGGAATATTAGAAATCCACGTTTGTTTATGAAATTTGCACGGAATTTTAAATTTTCATTTGAAATTAGCAATTGATTTTTTAAATCTGTACAATTTTAACTTCAATTTCACGTCTCAATTTCTCTAAAAATAAAAATAGGATTTCAAATTTCAAGTTGTGATTTTAATTTTTTTAAATATAGTTTTTAATCCATAAGTTCATATTATAAAAAAATTCATTATTATAAATTTTGTAAAAAAAAAAAAGAAGCTCATGCACGATGTGTATATTGTCACTATCACGTGGAAGGATTATATTAAATAATAAGTGATTTTTAAAATAAAATTATGTGTATTTAAAAGCTTGTAATATCATGTAATCACAAATTTTCATTTATAAAAATAAAATGAAGATATGTTATTTATTAATGCGGCACCTTAAGAAATTTCGATACATTGTTTATGACTATAATTTGCTCATTTGTTAAGAATATATAAGAATTAGAGAAATTTTAACAATTTTTACAAATTGTGAGATTTTCATATTTATGAAGAAAAAAAAATAACTCCCTTTGTTTTTTTTTAAAAATGGTCTAGTTTGACGTGATATGAAGTTTAAGAAAATAAAAAAGACTTTTTAATATTGTTGTTCTAAATTAAAGTTAGAGCAAACGTACCAAAATATTCTTTAATTTTGTGGAATTAAATATATCACATGAAAATATGAAAATCAAAGTGTTGCAAAAAAAAAGGAATCATTTTTTTTTAAAAGAGACTAAAAAGGAAAATAAAGAAGACTTTTCAATCTTGTTGTTCTAAATTAAAGTTATACCAAACGTACTAAAATGTCCTTTAATTTTGTGCCTTAAATATATCACATGAAAATCTGAAAATCAAATATTGCAAAAAAAAAAATCATTTTTTTAAAACAAACTAAAAAGGAAAATAAAGAAAACTTTTCAATTGTATTATTATAAATTAAAGTTATATACCAAACGTACCAAAATGTCTTTAATTTTGGGACCTTAAAATATCATATGGAAATCTGAAAATCAAAGTATTGCCAAAAAAATAGATCATTTTCTTTTAAATCAGACTAAAAAGGAAAATAAAGAAGTCTTTTCAATTTTATTGTTTAAAATTAAAGTTATATCAAATATATCAGAATATTCCTTAATCTTATGGTCTTGAACATATCACATGGAAATATAAAATCAATGTATTGCCCAAGAAAATGGATCATTTATTTTAAAACAGACTAAAAAGGAAAATAAATCATTCTTTTTGGAAGGAAGAATATACAAAAGTCCAAACAACAAATTCAAACAAAATATAACTATGATTCCAAATTAGTAAATTTTATCTCCAAATAACACAACCAAACAAGGTGTTAGGCTAATAATAACCATAAAAGCCCAAATTTTCTCTCTCCACACCCGCCTTTCCTCTTTTTAAACTCTCTCTCTACCTTAACGTTTTCTCATTTCTTCTCAGTTGAAAAAAAATCGAGGAAAAAAATGGTGGAAGAGAGAGACCCAGTTGATGACTGGAGTCCTCCGAACACTAGGAGGCCTCACCAAAAACTGACGAGTGACTGGATGATCTCAATGAAATGCCTGTTGATGATCCTGAACACTTGAATCTGCATTATGAAATGATGCAGGTCGAATGACATTAATACATTGAATATACAGGTATGTAATATGGTTGAGTGAAACAATAACTATACTGAGAGGCTGAAATATAAATCAACCGAAGTAAAACATAAACATGAGATAAAATTATTTAAACTTCACAAATAAAATGCAATAATAGCAAATACTGAACTGAAATATATATATAAAATATATTACTCTTTACTTTACTAGGGAGTTTCTCTAATTAACAACCATCACTATGAGCCTTGTGGTGATACAACGTCTTACCCACGTTGGCAGAGCCGTCCTATACCTTGCCAGAGTATAGAGCGTAACTGAACTGATGGATCCACTAAAAAGGCCTTCTTGAGGCAATGAGGAGTCGTCTGAATGTCGATATGATCCTATCCTACTCTGGCTACGTAGTTTATGGGATTCGAGTTATCTAAACTCTTACCCCATATCGGTGCTCAATACTATTCCCAAAAATATATATATAACTGAATTGCTCACGTACTATATTCTATAAGTTGAGATAACTTCTCAAAACTTCTTTAAGAAGTGACTAAAGCTGTATTAACTACTTCTGAATTACTCTGAAAACTCTCTATACTTTTTTGAAAATAGTATTCTCTTTTCAAGGTAAAAATGACACTTTCGGAACCACTCAAGTCCCCTTAAATTCTCTTTGAAAACCATGCTTAAAACTTTTCTCTTAAACTATCATCAATTTTCAAAATCAATGGATGGAACTTACTAAATCAAAATGCTTTTAGCAAGATTCAATATATAGGGTCCATGTGGAACGACAAGCATGAACAATAATTCAAGAAGTTCAATGCATAAAGTATCAAAATCTCATAAGGTAGGAATTTCATAAAACTGATGGTAGAACCCTAGATTCAACTGACTACTAACTGAATTTAGATGTAGGGCGTGAGGACGAACTAGTCAGACTAGTCAGACACTATGAATAGCCTTACATACCTGGAAGAACAAAATTCTAGGCAAAATCGGTGGAAACTCGAAGAACGCTCTAACCCTAACTTTCTCCTCTTGAAACCTTGCTCTAATGACTTGAAGTTTTAATGAACGTAAAAGGATTGATTAACACTATTTAAACCCTTAACTAGGTGGAAAAATGACGTGGTTTAGGCTTAGAAGGGATGGGAAAAGACTAAAATACCCCTCTTAAAAACGGACAAAAACTTCTACGGGTCCGTCTACGGTTCGTGGTTTGTTCTACGGATCATAGATCCCATCAGTGGAATTTATATTGAATTTTTAGCTCAAAACTTCATTCTACGGGTCCAATTACGACCCGTAGAAGTTCCTACAGCCCGTAGAATGGATCCATAGGAATTGTACCCTAGAATTCAGACTCTCTGAAGTTTTTGACGACTTGACAATATGGGTTGCGAAATTTTGACGGCCCGTAGAAAGGAGTCGTAGGAACTAACTTAGGAAACTCTACTGTGACAGTCTCTGGTAAAATGGCCATAATGTTTTACTCTGAACTCGAAATGCAGCAAACTTGGTGGCGTTGGAAAGAAGACTTAAAGAACTTTAATTTGGTAAGTCATGGGTCACCTAATTCATTATGTACTAAGAGATCTGATCGTTTGAAATTGACCTAAGTAAAATTTTATGTCAAAATCTAATCGGTAAGGAAGCTTTCAACTCGACTTTGTGCTACGGGGTTCTTGTGACCTTAATTCATATCCAAATTCATTCCACACTAAAGAATTGACCTTTATACATATGATCAATTTAAGAATCACCCGATACGACCTTACATGAAAATAAAGAGTGGTTCGGGTCTTAGCTTAGAAATTTTTGGGTTGTTACATGACCATAGGGCAATCTCTAGCAAAGTGACCCACCATGCCACACTCATAACAACCCCTACTAGAAGCAAACTGCTAAAACAACTCGGTTGAACCTGACTGACCACCACGGTCCAAATACCTAGAATGTGCACCTTGAGAAGTCTGTTCTGAATCATGGCTGACCCAAAAACCCTCCACCACGGGACTGAGACCCACTAAAACCTCCCTGATGGTGGGACCTCTTATCTTTGCCTCCATAGGACTCACGATATATCCCATTAATGGTGTGCACATGGTCAACTATCTGAAAGAATGAATAGCTCGACGCCACCATCTGCTCTGTAGCCAACTGAAGTGGAAATGCCAACCCTCTAACAAATTTGCGCACCTTCTCATGCTCTATCGGCATAAACATACACGCATGCTTGGCTAGCTCATGGAACCGTGTATCATTGTCTGAAATTGACATTGATCCCTCCGTCAAGTTGGTGAACTCTTCCCGCAACCACTCCCTTAAGCTGCAAGGTACATATTTCTTCAAGAAAGCCTCGGAGAACTGAGCCCAAGTAATCAAAGGTAACCCTGCTAGCCTACACTCAAGATAAGACCTCCACCACTGCTTCACTGACCCATCCATCTAGAAATAAGTGTAATCAACCCTGTGAGACTTCACCAGTCCGAGGTTATGCAACCTTTCCTAAGAATTCACTAGAAACTCATGGACATCCTTGCCCGCATTACCTATGAACCTGGGAAGACCTAACCTGATGAACCATCCCAACATCTTATGCTCCTCAGAAAACATAACCGGCCTAACTTCCATAGGCGGAGCAAGTGTCGCAACTGGCTGAACCACTAAGTGAAGAGCCGCAGCAGCAAGCTGCACCCCTGGAACTTGAACACTCTGTGCCCTGTTTTGGCTGAAGTCTAAGCCTTGTCTCAAATTTGGGGGCCAGCTAAAATGCTAGGCAAAGTCCCTGCTTGGGACATACCCTCCATAAAGCTGGGGATCCTGGCCAGAATGTCCTGTAGAACTGGCGTGGCGACGAATCCCGACTGAGGCTATGCTAGCCCCACACCATCTGGCTGACGGTGAACCTACTCAACCTCTATAACGGTTTCTAGTGATGGTGCCCACTCTTGACCTCGAGTTGGTGCTGCATCTCGTTCTCTACCTAAAACCTCTAGGTTAGTGACTACCTCGAGAAGCATTGCACCCATCCCAACACCACACAAAAGCTACAAGAAAGCTATGGAAAGGGGAAAAATAATAAAAGCACATAAAAACACGCAAATGACCATGAGAGTCATTACATTTCCAAAAGAAAAATTCTCTAAAGATGAGTACTTTAATATTTGTTATTACAAATTTTTTTCTCGAAAAAAAATAGAAACGGTTTGAAATAGAAACAAATGTTTAACAATTCTAATTTTTAAACCCAAGTCTTTGTGTGTCACACTCCAACTTAGGGATGTAATTGCACCTGGTACCACACTTGATCTTGAGTCGACCCTTGCTGGAAGACTATGCTATCATTCGTAATACCATACACAAAAATCAAGAAAATAATCAAGTATATTTCAACTTAAAAATAAGCCTTCGACCAACAAGGCCCATGTCGACATAACTTGCAATAAACTTAGCTAATCCCAACAATTCAAATAGAAAAGAAACTAAATTCAATGTGAGTTGTCGAGGTCATTATGATATCTATAATCAACTAACAATTTGTGGGTCATCGAGGGCACCATGATATCTAGAAACATACAAACTGAACATATATATGATCAAGGACAACAAACCATTATGCAAAAAGTACAAAATAACAAGGCCAATATAGTCGACAACGCATATCAATACAACCCAAAACCTACAAGCCTGTAAGAATGATATACTTGATCGGACAAGACTCCAACCTATCCATCAACTGTAAAAATATTATATGTGTGTTAGTGAAGATAAAATCCATGGAACGAGAGTCTCACCTTACTCTATAAGCCCGGAATACTGCATGCAAAACTCTCAACGCAGCCCAACTGCTATTGCACTAACAAAGCTACACAACACAATTCATAGAGAAAATTATAACAAAATAACGAACTCGTGATGTATAACATTTTTTGTTTAAGACCAAAGCTAAGATTATCAACCTATAAGGATGATTAAGCCCTGATTTTTCTGGGTTTCTCATTAACTAAATGTGAAAAATAAATCGAAGAAGAAGCAATTTTATAAGCTTCCACTGACCTAAGGCTCATTCACGTGTCTATTTGCGTCATCTCCAAAAAGATAGATATCTCTTTATTATGAACTCGTATGGACAAATGGTTTGATGAGTTGAAAACTAGACTCGTATATCTCCAATTTGATAGGTTGCGGACCCTCTAACTCTTTATATTTTGAGAGAAAAACTCTGAGATATTTGATCCGAAATTCAGAAAGAGTTTATGAAAGTAGGTTACAATAATTTTTGCTGACTTTTATATTACCACTTGCTTGACTTTAAAACTTACAATACGATCATTGTACAATTCAAATACGTCATAACACATCCTTCTTAACATATTAATCACTCTTCATCTTGCCCTGAAGATACAAATTAATATATACATTTCGAATGAGTGGGTGTTACATTATCCAATCAAAACAATCTTTTATTATTACCTACATAAAGAAAAATATAATTAATTTATAAATATTTATATTTGGTTTTAAAATTAAATGGAGACATTAATCTTTGAAAACACAGTAAAACCTCATAGTGTGTCGACATATGTTTTGATGTCATTAAGAGTCTGTTTGGAAAGCTACCTAGTAATTGGAATTGGTGTAGTTACTAGGGTAGTAATTACCAACCTAGTAATTACGCCGACCTATTTGTTTGCCACGGTGTAATTATAATGTAATTAAAAATATATTGTTTGGTTGCATAATTGCAATCATAAGGTTATATTAAATTGTAAGAATAAAATTTAATTATCTAAAATTAAAATTTTATATTAGACAAATAAGAGACTTTATGAATGTTATTGAATTAAATATTTAAGATATATATTATTTTTGAAAATATATTAATCCTCAAATATATGCTCTTAACTAATATAGTAATAAAATAATTGATTTATATATTTCAAATTAGTATATTTTAATTAAATTAATAATAAAACTAAAAGTACTAGATTCTTATGAACATCATAAAATATATTTTTGACAATAAGATTAATATTATAAATATATTGTCATAAATTATGAAAATATTTGACAGAAAGATAATCTTTCAAGTCTAACTAAAATACAAATGACTTGCAATGTGAAATATCAAGTCAATACTATTAAAATAAATGAAAATGAAAATATAACATAAGTTCTAAATTCAAAATAAAAAATTTAACATAATACTCTTATGTCAAATTTCAACATTACGTATATTTCATAAATAAGATTTAAAAGAAAAGGAAAACGTAAATTTATAACCTTATTCAATAATGAATCCTACTTCAATTTAAAAGCTAGTGTACTAACAAAATTATGCTAATGAAAAAAATAAACATAGAATAAATAAATAGAATAGATAATACAAAAAATCGCACGGAATCACAAGAAGTAAATGTTGAGAATGAGAAGAAAATGAAATATAAACAATATAAAATTAAAATATATTTTTAGAATAATAAAAATAAAGAAGAATTTAAAACAACACAAAAAAAATAAATTAATAAAAAGATAAAAATAGAAATAAAAAAAGAAATTCAAAAAGTAATCAGCTTGTAATTAAACAATGTATTTACGAGCAATTCACAGCCCTTCTCTGAGAATTGGAGTGTGTAATTACTTCATGTCAATTACATCCAATTACCTGCTGACCAAGTAATTACATGGTCAACCAAACATGCTAGATAGTGTAATTACACTCAATTACAGCAAATCCAATTACCATGGTGGCTTTCCAAACAGGCCCTAAGGAAACAAAAGAGATTCTCCCTCTGTTTAAAAAAAGAATGACATATTTTCCTTTTTAGTCTGTTAAAAAAAGAATCATCCCTCTTATTTTTTGGCAAAATTTTAATTTCAGCTTTCCATGTGTCATGTTTAAGGTCACAAAATTAAGAAGTATTTTGATACATTTGACATAACTTTAATTTAGGACCGCAAAATTAAAAAGTCTTCTTTATTTTCTTAAATTCTGTGCCAAGTTAAACTAAATCATTCTTTTTTAAATGAAGAAAATATTAGAAATCCATATTTGTTTATGAAATTTGCGCTGAATTTTAAATTTTATTTGAAGTTAGCAATTGATTTTTTAAATCTGTACAATTTTAACTTCAATTTCACATCTTAAATTCTCTAAAAAAAAAAGAATAGGATTCGAAATTTCAAGTTGTGATTTTTTTAAAATCTAATTTTTAATTTTTAAGTTTATATTTCATAAAAAATCCATTATTATAAATTTTGTAAAAGAAAGATCAAGCTCATGTGTGAATATGTTGTCACTAGTACATGAAAAAATGATATTAATAATAAGTAATTTTTTTATAAATTACGTGTATTTAAAAGTTTGTAATATCATGTAATTAGAAATACGTATTTATAAAAATAACATGAAGATATGTTATTTATTAATGCGGCGCCTTAAGAAATTTTGATACTGTAACACCTCGGAAGTGTAAAAGTTGCTGGAAGTTGAAAAGTTATAGAAAGTTGCTGGTGCAAAGTTTTACATGGCCATATACAGGTCGTGTAAGGGTCTACGGCCGTGGATGGTAGTCGTAGATGGGAGCCTTGGAAATTGGAAAATTGGTAAGTCTCTGACCTCAGTGCACGAGCCAATAGGACGACTCTTGGTTAGGTTTACGGATCATGGTTGTGGCTCGTAGTTTTGATCTTCTGAAAGTTGAATTTCCAGCATTTTTGTTCTACGACCGGTCCAATGAACCGTACAAATGAATACGTTCCATACAAAACGGTTCGTGATTTGAGTCCTGAACTCAGGTAGATTTTCAGGTTCTAGAGTCTATGAGGAGGCTCTACGAGTTGTATAATGGACGATGGCTCGTGGATCAGGGTTCGTGGTTTGAAATAAGAAAGTTGGGTTTTCAGTAAATGAGAGTATGAACGGACAACACTGTCCGTGGTCTAGTGTACGGAACCGTACAAGGGGTCATAGAGTTGATCCAACAGTTACTTTCTTAGGGTTAATTGGGTCCTTTCATACTCTTTTAATCCTTATACTACGTCATTTTAAGCCTATTTTTAAGACCTATAACTGATTCTAAGGCTCAAACCTTTCCCCATTCACTCTCATTCTCTCAAAACTCCAATTCTCTCTCAAGTCTTCCTCTCCAAGAAAACTAGGGTTTCAAGGATTTCAAGCCTCCATTGAAGATTTCAATTAGGGCTTTAATCAAGGTATGTGGAAATTCACTAATGGGTTCCTCTTCACCCATTGAGTCCCAAAAAAATCTCAAAATCTACTTTATGATTCTTACCCAATTCTAGGATTTCCATGAGTCGTCCATGGGTTCATTGATTTCAAGTTTATTCATCACGATTGATCTTATTATGCATGATTCGATCATATTTCAATGTTTTCGATGACATTTTCATCAACCCATGCCACGCAAGTATTTTATGATATGAATCCAAGCTGTGTTGTTATGCATGCATTATGATATGAAAGATTTTATGAATCAATGATGCTTTTGAATAAAGTATCAATAAGTTTTTTTAATGAAAATATGAGGCTTCCGATTGAAGTACCTCCATTATGGATGAATGACATGATTTAAGATACTTCTGATCGAAGTACTTGTTACTATGAAAAGACTATCATGATTTAGATGCTTTCGATTAAAGTGTCTCTTATAAATATGTTATGAAATCATGATTTTTAAAGGAGCTATTTTTATGACTGGATTTTATGAATGAGTCGGTATTACTAGATTCTTGCCATTTCAACGATTATGATTATGCATGTTTTCCGTTGGGAGTTTACTTAGCATCGACTTGGACTAGTGGCGATTTTCCAAGTCCCATAACTATGTGTCCCCCCGTAGATATGTCCCGATATGACAATAGCTAGTGGATCCACCTAAGCTTATGATTATGGTCCTTACCTTGGCAAGTAGGAAACTCTCTTTTCGGAGTGGGAGTAGTACACTGAATTCTATGTTATAGCTTACATGGTTTATGCCGGTTCTATAAAGATTTATGACTTCCTCAAAGACTTATGTTATGATTATGATTTAAAGAAGAATGCATGACCTTGTACTAGGTTTTATGAAATCATATGATTAGATTTATGTTATGTTTACTTGATCATTGCATTATCATGTTTTCAGACTTATCATGCTATCATGTTATACTCATGCATCTTTCCTATATTTAGTACATTTCGAGTATTGACCGCATACATCTCTTGGGCCTATATTGTTTTATAATATAGGTTCTGACGCACATCACTCATATCACAATTAGTATTGCATCTTATCAACTTACTCAAACTTGCTGAGTCCTCATTGTTTGAGGACATGACCACACTTATGCTTTTATGTCATTTAGACTTTGCTATTTCAGTTTTCAGATTGTTGAAGTGAGCTAGGGCTTGCCCTAGTCACTCTTATGTAGTAGAGGCTTGTTGTCAGACATAATATTTTCGCATTATGGTTTTTGTACTTTGATTCAGTATTATGATGAGATTTCCTTTGAGACTTTGATTCCACTTATTCTCAGTTATGTATACTTTCTTAGTGTCATGCTATGCTATGTGGTTCGTTTAAAGTCTTCCGAGATTCTATTCACCATGTCACGTCTAGGGGGTACTCTTGGATCGTGACAGATACATTGTTTTATGACTATAATTTGCTTATTTATCAAGGATATGTAAGAATTGAAGAAATTTTAACAATTTTTACAAATTGTGAGATTTTTCATATTTATGAAAAAAATAACTCCCTTTGTTTAAAAAGAATGGTCTGTTTTGACTTGACATAAAATTTATGAAAATAAAGAAGACTTTTCAATCTTGTGATTCTAAATTAAAGTTATACCAAATGTATCAAAATGTTTTTTAATTTTGTGGCCTTAAACATATCATGTGGAAATCTGAAAATCAAAGTATTGTCAAAAAAGAAAATGGATCATTTTCTTTTAAAACAAACTAAAAAGGAAAATAAAGAAGAATTTTCAATTTTATTATTCTAGATTAAAGTTATATACCAAACATACCAAAGTGTCTTTTAATTTTGTGACCTTAAAATATCAAATGGAAATCTGAAAAATCAAAGTATTGCAAAAAAAAAATGGATCATTTTTTTAAAAACAGACTAAAAAGGAAAATAAAGAACACTTCTCAATATTATTGTTTAAAATTAAAGTTATATCAAATATACCAAAATATTCCTTAATCTCATCGTCTTAAACATATCACATGGAAATATAAAAATCAAAGTATATCCATTTTTTTAAAATAAAACCAGACTAAAAAGATGGAAATATAAAAATCAATGTTTTGCCAAAAAAATGGGTCATTTTTTTAAAACAGACTAAAAAAGGAAAATAAATCATTATTTTTGGAAAGAAGAATATACATACAACATAAAAAGTCCAAAAAAACAAATCCAAACAAAATATAAATATGATTTCAAATTGGTAAATTTTATCTCCAAACAACACAACCAAACAAGGTGTTAGTCTATTAATAACCATAAAAACCCAAATTTTCTCTCTCTACACCCGCCTTTCCCCTTTTTAAACTCTCTCTCTCCCTTAACGTTTTCTCATTTCTTCTCAGTTGAAAAAAAAAATTGAAGAAAAAAAATGGTGGAAGAGAGAGACCCAGTTGATGTTTTCATGAGTCTTGACCGGTGGCCTTTATCACCGGTTGAAGAGGAAGAAGAAACTGACACCGCTGCAGCAAGGGAGATGCATATGGTGGGTTTTGTGATCGTCAGCGTTGTGGGTCTTCAGTATTATGCTGGTACAATTAGTGGAAGAGAAATTGTTGGACTTCAACGTGAACCGCTGAATCAGTATGATTCAAATGCTATAAAAGTGCTTAATACTCGGTCTATTCAAGTTGGACACATCGAACGCTCCGCCGCTATGGTTTTAGCACCGCTTTTGGACTCCGGTGTTATCACCATTGACGGTAAAACGCATGCAAAATTCAACTTTTTGTATATTAGAATAACACTGATATACTTTGTATAACACTGTTTCAACTACTTTGTCCCTCATTTTTGTTTGTGTTGGTGATTTCTGTTTGCATTTTCCGTCTGCTTGAAAATCTTGTAGTCAAAGGTTAGAAAAATCTGAACTTGTTTGCTTGATTGTTAGGGATGTTCTGGACAGAGCAGAGTAGTCAAAAGAGAACAGACCCAAAGGCTGTTGGAGCTTTAAGCGATGGCACAATTAAAGCATGGGCTTTAGAAAAGAAAAATAATAAATAAAAATTTTGTGCAATAGAATGTAACTATAAGCACAAACAATAATTATTTGAACCATAGAATGAGAAAAACTACAGTTTAACTATGTGATATGTTTTGGAGTTAAAGACACAACCCATTGGTGAAGGTGCACACACTTTAGGCAGCCCTTAGCACCTTGACACTTACGCCAAAGTGCCAATTAAGTGAGGCGAAGCGCAAAGCGCTTTGCTGAGCTTTGGGGCTTAAGTGTTCCTTTGACAACATTGGGACAGAGAAATATGAGATGCACATGTGTCTCAGGTAGAAGCTGCATTCTACCTTGAGTTTTGTGATTCATTTGTTTTTCTACTTTTCATTGAGCCTTCCATTTACCCTTTTCCGAATTGTTGTTGAAATTTTCTTTTTCCCAACCTGTGGTATTTGCGTTTCATATTCTTTTTAAATTTTGGAATTTTAGCTTTCAGTAGTTGGATAACTTCTTGAATTCAGTACTCATGTTTAGTTATAGTCTCTGCATCACCTGATTATCTTTAATGTAGTAATCAAAATTTAGTCGCATTTGAATTCAGATTCAGTTTTTTCTTCTTTTTCATTATCAAGTACCTAACTTTTTGCTATTGGAGAAGAGAATTTGTTCTTCAGTAATAGTCTCTGACTCTTCAAATTTTATGAGAATAATGCTTTGATAGTTACCAGTCTGTTTGCAATATGATTTTTGAAACAAGTTTGTTTATCATTCGTGCATAGGAATTGTTCCAAAGGTGTCTCGCGCTCGTCGAGGAAACAGATACAAACTTCCCTGTCAAGTTCACATCTTTGCAAGATTTGAAGCATTTGAAATAGTAAAATCAGCAATTACAAATGGTGGGTTGTATTTGATTGGTGAGAGCAATCCGTCATTTACACTTTCAGAGGCACAGGTTGTGAAGGAGAAAAGAAGTACACTAGAAGGGAGGGATATTGATGAGATATTTAAGCTGTTGGATGACAAAGTCAGTAAAAAGGAAGAACTGAACGCATTAGAGCCACCCAAAAATATAATAAAGTCAAAGCTTCTTCTGCACCAGAAGGAAGGATTGTGGTGGTTGGTTCAGAGGGAGAAATGTGAAGAATTGCCTCTTTTTTGGGAAGAGAAAGAGGGTAATTATGTGAATGTCTTGACAAATTACTCTACAGATAAAAAACCTGAACCTATACGAGGTGGAATATTTGCAGATGATATGGGGTTGGGGAAGACACTTACTCTCCTTTCTTTGATTGCTTTGGATAAATGTGGTGATGTTATTTCTTCAATCAAAAGTGGGCATCTAAATTCTGTGAGAGATGATGGATTAGATGAAGAGGAAGACACATGGGCTGCTTCATTCAGTAAGAGGAATAGAAGGGGAAGAGACAGTAGAAAGGCTAGCAATTCACAGAAGAAGCAAAAGACTGAACAAACACACACTCTACACGTGAAGGGAAAAACAGTGTTTAGTCCTGACAGACGGTCTGGCAATTCAAATTCAGGGCCAACATTGGTTGTTTGTCCACCAGCTGTATTCTCAGCATGGACCTCACAGATTGAGGAGCACACAAAACCGGGTTCACTGAAGTCATATATATATTATGGAGAGCGGACTGGAGATGCCAGTGAGCTGGAAAAGTATGACATAGTTTTAACTACTTATAGTATTCTGGCTAGTGAAGACATATGGGTAGAATCTCCTATCAAAAAGATAGAATGGTGGCGAGTTATCTTGGATGAGGCACATGTCATAAAGAATGTGAATGCTCAGCAAAGTCGAGCAGTAAACAACTTGAAAGCTAATCGAAGGTGGGCGGTAACAGGAACACCAATACAAAATAACTCATTCGATTTGTATTCTTTGATGGCATTTTTAAGATTTGAGCCTCTTTCTATTAAATCCTATTGGAACAGTTTGATACAACGTCCACTTGCCCTGGGAGATGAGAAGGGGGTATCGAGGCTGCAGGTAAGCTCTTGTTATTTGTTTTTTTTTCAAAAGTTTGTGCTGCATTTAAAGTCTCCAATATTCTCTTTTTGCGGTATTGGCTCGCAATTGTACTTCTGTTTATGAATTCAGAGCATGGGAAACAGTTTTTTTCCCAGTTCCAGTTCTCACCTTTTCCGTAATTATCATGCTTTTCATCCCTTTCCATTGTGACTGTATTTAGGAAAGTTATGTTATATCCGCTACATTTTTGGATATGAACTTTTGAAATGTGGGGAATGAGCTTAAGGTTTTGATGCACTAGGTCCTCTTTATACCATACTGTGTTAAATTTCGGTCCCTTCCTATCTACTCCTAAAACAAGAGTGAAAGTTTTCCAGCTGTGGACAAATGGTTGAGCAGTTGGTTATGTAGGGAGGGGTAGGGCATTTTCTGGAAGTAGGAGCATGAAGATGGGGTGTTTTAGTTTCAGGCTTTGGAAAAATCTACCAAATCCTGTAGTGTTATGACTTACGAGGTAGGAGACTCAAGTAATTTGTGCGGCGATAGAGAATGGGAAGGTAAAGGGCTGTTCCAGTTTCAGGCAGTGCTAAAGCTGGATCTGACAACCTTTTCTTCGTATGTGATGTGTTCCTCTTTGATGGTTAGAGCGCCGTTTTGGGTTAAAGTATTACAGCGTGCCTACTCTCTGTTGGTTGTTAGTTTCAGGTGTATATCCACCTGTTTAAAGTTTGAATATGGACTACTCTAATTTCAAGTAAATTTATTTAGTGCCGCTGGTTTATATATTTATAATGGTGAAAGGTTATTCATCTTTGAAGTACCCTTCTTCTGAATTTCTGATGCATGACAATCTTCACTGATCAGCAGTACGTTGAAGAAATGCAAATGTGTTGTGTTTTGCTTCTGTGGCATCCATTGTATTCTTGAGGAGTTTACTGCACATAATATTATTGCTATTACTCTAAAAAGTTCTGTTAGAGAAAGACTTCTCTGACAATACAAATGCAAGCTTTAGAACACTTGTACATAATTTGCATTGCTGAAGCACGACTTCTGAAAACCGAGATTTAGCTGATTGCACCTGGAAATTCCTCTAAAATTTATTACCATTCTCATTTTCATAGCTCTGGGAAAGAATGTGGTTCGTGAAAAAAAGCAACAATTTATTTTTATTATTTCAATTTCATTTGTGTGAAAGATTAGTTGCTAAATCAAGGCAAGTGAGTTTAATTCATTCTCTTTCCCATTTCACAGTTAATTAGTTTTACACACAATTTATGTGCCCTACTAGTTTGTTTTAGGATTCTGATCTTCATTGTCCTTTCAGGTCGTAATGTCAACTATGTCTTTAAGAAGGACAAAAGAAAAGGCTCTTACTGGTTTGCCATCAAAATCTATTGAGACTTTTGTTGTGGAACTCTCTGGAGACGAAAGAGAAATTTATGATCAGATGGAATCAGAAGCTAAGGAGATTGTCAATCAATACATCTCTTCTGATAGTTCAATGAAAAATTATTGGACTGTGCTGAGTGTAATTGTACGACTTCGACAGATCTGTGTAGATTCAGCGTTGTGTCCTTCAGACCTGAGATCTTTACTTCCATCAAATAAAATTGGAGGTTAGACTTAAAATCTCTCAAATTTGTTTGTTCTTGTTTTGGTAGCCAAATTTACAAAAGATCCATTGAGTTCATCTGCCCTTTTCTAGTTTCAAGGACTCTAGAAACTGTAATGTTCACTCTCTTTCAACTACAAAAGAATTCTTTACACCAGGAATGAAAAGATAAAATATGCTTAGTATTGCATGTGTCTTTGTTTTCTTTTTTGGTTACATTTTCTTTAGGGCTCTGGTGATTGGGAATTTTAATCATTTTAGCCAAGTGACCAGGCCTTTTATGCCGCCCTGCTTTTCTCTTATGATTCAGCTGGACAGTGACTTACACATTTAATAATTGAATTAAACTAGATGTGCAAAGCAACCCACAGTTGTTGGACAAAATGCTCTCAGCGCTGCAAGATGACGAGGGAATCGATTGTCCAATCTGCATTTTTCCGCCTACCAATGGTGTCATTACTTGTTGTGGGCATATTTTTTGCAAGTCATGCATTTTGAAGACCATAAAACGTGCCAAGGCTTGCTGCCCACTTTGCCGCCATCCTCTGACAGAGTCTGATCTATTTATCTGTCCACCTGAAGCATCTAATGCTGCAAATAGTGGAAGTTCATCCACTGCATCATCCAAAGTGAATGCACTCCTAAAACTTCTTGTTGCATCAAGAGATGAAAGCCCTAGCAGAAAATCAATTGTCTTCTCTCAATTCAGGAAGTTGTTGCTCCTACTTGAAGAGCCGCTTAAAGCAGCTGGTTTTAAGATATTGCGCTTAGACGGGTCAATGAATGCAAAAAAGAGATGCCAAGTGATTAAAGAGTTTGAAATCCCAGCTCCGGAGGGGCCTACTATCTTGCTTGCAAGTCTAAAAGCTTCAGGTGCTGGAATAAATCTTACAGCTGCTACTAGAGTCTATCTAATGGAACCTTGGTGGAATCCTGCAGTTGAGGAGCAAGCTATGGACAGAGTCCATAGAATTGGACAAAAGGAAGATGTGAAGATTGTGAGGATGATTGCACGAAGCACCATTGAAGAGAGGATACTGGAACTGCAGGAGATGAAGAAACTGCTGGCGAGGAAAGCTTTTCGGAAGAAGGGTTCGCAAGATCAAAGGGAGATTAGTGTTAATGACCTTCGTACCTTGATGCACTTGTGAGTCGTATTATTATTTTTTGCTCTGACCTTTATCGATCCGTAGATGGATGTATATATTTTGTAAATGCTTAACTTACTATGCATCTGATCTTTTTGGTCAGAAATACATCATAATGTTCTCTGATTTGAATTATTTTGCTGAACTTTCTGTAATCCATTTGGATGAAAATGGAATTAGTTCTTTGAAATAGTTCCTTTGTTACTATCCCTTGTTATGGATCTAGTTATGGGACGGTGCAAGATAAAATCTGATATTTTCTTCGTACAACCTATAGTGTTGGTTCGTTAAGAGAGAACCTGCAATCTCTTGAGTTAAAGTACACAAAAACTTGAATTATTTTTTTCCTGTCAGCAGAGTTTAAATACATAACTTATAAGATAACTATTCCTAAAAACTAGGACATGACTTCTTAACATTACTGGAATGAAAAACTACACTACTACAGGGAAATAACTACTACTAGAAGAAACAACAAATAACTACTAGAAAGAAATAACTACTGTTGTAATTTGTTGGATGACTAAGGAGTGATAACATTACTCTCCTACTTCAAATCGCGCTTGTTCTCAAGCGCTAAGTGTGGAAAATATTAGTATTTTCCTCCTTTCCAGCAAACTCTTTCTCATCGTCTATAGAGTCGATCCATAATAATTTCTTGCATTGATGACCTGGGTAAATGGTTCATCACAATTGAAACGAAGTCCCTTTAGTCGCCTTTCCTCGATTTCAGATCTAGTCAGTTTCTTCATAAATCTGGTATGTTGTTGAGGTGGAAAATCTGTTGTCTTGGATTTGCAAGCATCTAACAATTGCGAACAAATGGGTTGTTCCTTGCCTTCATAAAGTCGGGATAAACTCATCATCGTAGCCAAATCTGGAGGATTATGCAACTCAACCTCAATTGTGATATAATCAGTAAGACTGCAGATACGAAGTTCTATTTTTTGCGACTGAGTGAGTGTACCAGCCCGCGAAATTAACTACTCAAACTTTTCTTGGTAATGTGCCGTAGACCTGATTTGGCATAACTTAGCCAATTCTCCCAATTTCTGATTGGTGGCTCAAAGTGAAGGTTACATTGATGTTTGAATTCATCCCAAGATGGTTAAGACATATCTATTTCTAGTTGAAGAAATCAAAGTTGTGCATTGGCCTCCAAATGAAAAGAAGCAAATCCAACCTTTTCTTCTTCTAGAGTTTGTTGGTGTCAAAAGAAGTGTTCACATCTGTTCAACCATCCCAAAGGGTCCTCTTGGCCATTAAATCGTAGGAAATTCAACTTTGTATGTCGAGGAATGATGAAACTTCTTCCTTATTCTGATCTTGACCCTCCCGCCACTCTATTTTTACCCTTCCAACGCGATTCTGACTTGTGTGTTCAGTTGAGTCAGAATCAACCTTAGAATCTGCTAAATCCTTTATGAGTCCATCCAAACTAGCATTTATTGCTTCCTCTCTAGCCAAATTGGCTACGCGTTCTTCTTGGAACAAGTTCACCAATTATGCAAGTTGATACTGAATTTGGTCTCTCATAACTCCTAGCTCTGATACCAAGTTGTTACTATCCATTGTTATGGATCTAGTTATGAGACGCTGCAAGATAAAATCTGATGTTTTCTTCCTACGACCTATGGTGCTGGTTCGTTAAGAGAGAACCTGCAATCTATGTTCTCTGGAGTTAAAGTACTAAAAAACTTGAATTATTTTCTGCTTAGATTTCCTGTCAGTAACAGAGAGTTTAACTACATAACTTATAAGATAACTACCCCTAAAAACTAGGACATGACTTTCTAACATTACTGGAATGAAAAACTGCACTACTACAGGGAAATAACTACTACTAGAAAAAACAACAAATAATTACTAGAAAGAAATAACTACTGCTGTAATCTGTTGGAAGACTAAGGAGTGATAACATCCTCCTTTTTAGATATGTCTATGAAAAGGTCTTAGTACAAGTTGTAATTCTTGGAGGAGCTATTTCAATTTACAAACGGCATGATATTTTTTGTGTTATTCAACTCAGAAGGAAAAATAGTTACTCCATTTAAAATAGAAGCAAATGTTGCGTTGAATTTAAGCTCTGTGATATCCAAAATTCTACCGCAACTGCCTATAAGAAGAAATTCATCTCTACAATTAGTCACTCTGTTCTCTTTTTCAACTTTCATAGATGTATTGGTTAGGTTCCATGTGGTAGCGGTGGCTAGAGGTGGCAAAATTAACCTTGTCCTTATTGACCCGCCCATTTTAGTCCATAAAAAATTAGGCTTATATATATCATAGATTATATGAAAAATCTTATTAAAATATTGAGGAAATTTCACAAAAAACAATATTTTGGGGCCTAATAACTAAACTTATTGATGCTTTTCATATTTACTAAACCTAGCGAAACTTTCTCTCCTCCCTTTCTAGCTTGCCTTTCTACTTCTCTTGTTCCTATACCTTTGTGCATCTATGTATCTATCCTTCTATCATTCCTCTCCCTCTGTGTGTCTAGCCTTCTCTCGTCCCTCTCCCTTTGTGTATCTAGCCTTCTCTTGCCCTTCTCCCTCTGTACATTTATATATCAGGCACATGTAGACTCCACCGACATATATATATGATGCTTTTATATTTGTATCTATGATATAAATGTTTGAATTGCTCAAGAAAAATCAAAGTAAAAGAGAAGATTCAGAAGTGAAGAGTCTGATACAATATGTTTGATACAAACTGCTCCATATCTGTATCTTTGATATAGTATTTGAATTTCTCATGTACAACAAAGAAGAAGTGAAATTTCACAAGTGAAGAAGAGTCCGTACATTCTGAGATTTTTTCTGACACAGTTTGCATGATACATGCTGCTTTACATTTGTATCTATGATAGAATTTGAATTTCTCAAGAACAACAAGGAGGAAGATGAATGTCATAAGCGAAGAAGAGTGATACATTCTAAGATTTTTTTGATACAATTTGTATGTATGAGATATTTTTTTTTACATATGTATCGAAAATGAAAAGAGTATGATATATTTGATACAATTTGAATTTATGATATAGTCTGCTTTACATCTATATCTATGATATAATATTTGCATTTCTAAACAATAATCAAAGAAGAAGAAGAATTTCAAAAGCGAAGAAGAGTCTCTTACAATCTGAGATTTTTTTTAGCTATTTATGATACATGTTATTTTATATGTATATCTATGAGACGATGTTTGGGTTTCTCAAGAACAATAAAGAAAGGAAAAGTGAAATTTCAGAAAAGAAGAAGAGTTTGATACATCTGACATATTCTACGATTTATTTTGATATAGTTTGTATTTATGATACATGATAATTTACATATGTATTTATATACAAAGATTGAATTAATCAAAATAATCGAAGAAGATGAGAAGTTTCAGAAGCGAATGAGAGAAAATTCAGAAGCCGCCTCCAGTTTTAGCAAAAGGTATTCATCATAAAATCCAAGCTTATCAAATTGACTACGAATGAAGACACTAATATTATATTCTTGGAATCTGAGTTCTGGATATTCATAAATTTTTCTCCTTATGGTATTGATCAATCTTTATCTTTCCTTACTGGGTTCAGTTACTCCTTGAAAAATTCTTGATCAAAGTAGCTACCTTGAATTGAATAGAGGAGGCTGAAATAGAAAAACACTACGGTAGGGAGAATGTAGGAAAAGAGTGGAGCGCGCGAGATAGAGATAGAGATAGAGAGAGAGAGAGAGAGAGAGAATCTACTAGAAAAAAACCTTCGTTGATTTATGGTAGTTTTTGAAACTGTAGTTGGGTTGAGTAGAAGTACCAGTTATGTTTTCTTAGCTATGTACTTTTTCGTAAAATATTTTTTTTAAAATATATTCTTTTTATAAAAAATAATCAAATTAGATAAACATCCCTAGCATATCTATTAACTCCCACTATACTTTAAAATAATTACATAATCACTCGTTACTTAATAATTTCCTATCATGTTTCAACTAAGATACACATTTTTTGAATATTGCTAAAAATTTCTCTTCATGTATCTATCACTCTAACTATCCCTCAAATCACACTATTCCCTTCCATTTGTGACCAATCTCTCTCCCATAATCTTTCGTCAATTATTGAGCAACATTAGAGTTCGTGGATCATTACGTATTTTATTATTGAGGTTTGTAATTGATTTCACCCACTATTTATGTCATGTATTTGGGTTTTTAAAGTTTTTAATATTAGATTTTCGTCTAATTTCAAGGATTTATACCATGCTTTTTCAATGTCCATTGATGGCTAAAGAATCTACAAGTAAGAAGATTCTTACTCAAGGTATACCATATAACCAATAATTTATCCAAGACATATCATCATTTGATTTATGTTTTACTCAAGAACATTAAATTTCAGGGCTTCTTCTGTAACATTCGACAAATTCTATGCTAAGATCTAAATCATTCTTTGTATGCGTATGAGCCTCAATCTAATGATTTATAATTGTACATAGGTGCCAAGGTCAATTCTCTAGTGTGATAAGTGATAAATTGATATTTTACCAACTTATTCGGCTCTCATTCATGAACTCTTGCTATGTTTTAATGCTAATAGAAGGGATATTAGGAACTTGTTTTCTTATGTGAAGATTTTCCTTTGAACATGAAGATAGAAGAGTTTGAGAAAAAAAATTACTTAACATACTGGCATGGAACCGACGCCCAGTAGAAGTGCACCTGTGTTTTGCAGGTGCAACACAAACACAAGAGGAAGCAACTAAAATGTGCACCGACATTGAGTAAAAGTGTACATGAATATCACAGGTGTGTTGCCACTGTCCTGAACTGTTATGAAGCTCTGCTGAAGCGGAAGTGCACTTGCGTCTCGCAGGTGCAATGCTAGTGAGGCCTACAAGTGATCAAGGGAAATTTTGTACTTGATGCAAAAAGACTCCCTTTGAAAGATTCCAAGGATATTTTAGGAATATGTGTAATTTTGTACTAGTGTTATCTTCCCTAATTGGAATATTCTAGATTATTGAGTAGATATTGTAGAACTATGAAGAGAACAATATAATTTTCCTTTATTTGTTGAAGAAGAAAACACCAATTTGTAATACTTCAAGCTTGAATCTGATTCTAGATGCTGAATATGAATAAAATAAAGTGTTACTATTATGTTATGTCTTCTATTTCTTTACTTATGAGTAGCTAAGTTTCTTTCTAGGGGTGTGTGTGCGCGCATGATGTGGGTGTAAACTTGAATGGGTAGTGATCAAATAATTCTAAAATCAATTATTATGCATGGATCTATTGTTGTCTTCAAAGTTTAATCTAAAAAGTGATAATTGCAAACATTGATGGAACACTTTAATTTTACTTTTGCTTGAGAAAGGAAAATGAAGTTGGGTAAGACTTCAATAGTGATGACTTGAGAAATTAATCCCTGGATTAGGATTATAGATAGTCTAAATCTAATTGATTTTTTTATTTAAGGGTTAGAACTAGAAATAGTGTAAATCCACTTAAGCAATGTTTGGTGCTTTGTATGACAAGGTCTTAGGGTTCGAAAGAACCCACGATACATATATCAATTGGGTCGAACGAACTTTGGATATAGTGTTAGCCAAATGCTATCCATGTATTTATTGATTGTGAATTAGTTAATTATTGCCTATTGAGTTAAAGCCCAATCAAAATTGTACACCCCTAGCTATTTACAAACTTGATAAATCTCTTATTGTGTTGCTAAAGTGATATTGATATTCGTTGTCTTAAAGCAAATTCCTTGTTACCAATTCCCCCCTCATTTGAGTACTTATTTTATTACAATGTGCTTGTTAGATTTGAATTGACGAATGAGCAAAATGTAATCCTTGTTGCCAAATCTTGTGGATTCGACCCTGACTCATAAAGTTAGGCATTAGTTTTGGATACAACTACCTATACTTTAATTGCAAAGTACAGTTGAGCGTTATCAAACTATGGCACTGCTACAGAGGATTGGCTAGTGATTGCCTTTGTTTGTTTATTGATTCAAAATTTCTTGTACTTTGTTTGCTTTAACATTTTTGTTGTTTTTGGTGTCGCTAAAACAGTTGGAAGGATGAGCCACGCTGATGAGAATGATAGCATGGATTACTTTGCCAATATGGATGGCGAGCCAATGGGACATGGCAGGGCCAAAGCCATTCGCCTACTGCAAATGGTAGGGAATGCCATGTTCTATGTCATAGTACTATGCTCTATCTCCTCCAAATGAAGGGACTCTTCGGCGGGTTAGAAAATGAGAATGCCAACCGCCACATCTGAAACTTTGTTGATATATGCCAACCCTTCAATATAACAAACATCAGTCAAGAATCAATATTGTTGAGGTTATTCACTTTCTCTCTTATGGGAGAAGCCATGACATGGGCTGAGGATTGCCACAAGGCTCTATCACTTCGTGGAATGAACTAATAGAAGCGTTCTTTGAACAATCCTTCCCACCCTCGTAGATGCAAACTGCAGGATGAAATCAACAATTTCCGTCAACTAGCGGGTTAACTAATTCACGAAGTGTGGTTAAGATTTAAGGAGAAGGTAGCCCTATACCCTAACCACGAGTTTTTTGAGGGAGTATACTAATAAAATTTTTATCTCTCCTTGGACTCAATCAACAAGGAAGTGGCAAACAACTTGGCCGATGGTTCACTCATAGACCAAACATTTGGCCTTGCTTCAGCTTTATTTGATCGAATGACAAAGATCAATAGAGAATGGCATACAAGAGCTACCAAGATCTCTTCAGGAGTGCTAGTTACAATTATGATCAATGATATGAAGAGACGACAGGAAAAGAAGGATGAGAAAATGGTTAAAGTGATGACACATATTGAACTACTGGCAAAACATATGATGAGCACCGAAACTAAAAGTGTGAATGCAATTGGATTGCATAGAGTTGCATCCATGGAAGAGGAGGCTGCATATGCATCTTTTGATGAAGAAGTGAGGTATATGTCAAACCAATGGATGGGTTCTTTCCGGGGGTACCAAGGTACAATTTAAGGTCCTTGGCATCATAGGGAGGAGAATCAAGGTTGGAACGAAAGAGATGATTAGTGGCGTGATAGAGATGGTCATTGGAGAGACGTGGATGTGATAGAATGGGTGATAGATTTAACTATAGAAGTTCTAACCCATATGTTCCAGCAAAAAAGGGTGATATGCCTCCGAACCAACCTAGTGTGAGTGACCTTACAAGTTCAAAAATTGAAGATATGTTAGCTAGAGTGATAAAGAGAGTTTGATTCAAAGAATAATGGGGTAAAAGAACTTAAGAGAGATGTATTCAATATTACCCAAACCGTGAGCTCACACTCTGCTTCTATCAAACATTTGGAAGACAAATGAATCATTTCTCGGCACAAATGAGCCCGCAGGCTAAAGGAACAATTTCTAGTGACACTCTTTCTAATCCTAAAAATGCATTAGTGGTGGAAAGTTGCTTGATAGTGTAAATGTTGGACCCAAACGGACAGTGTGTGAATAATGATGTTGTGAATGAAGAGAACGGATGTTCAGAGGAAGAAAACGAGGATGATCCTCCTATTGAGGTGGTTGATATTGAAGAGAACAATGAGGACAAAATAGCTAAGGACATTACGCCTAAGTGTCCACCTCCTTACTCTCAAAGGTTGATGAAAAAGTAGGACAATTAATTTAAGAAGTTCGTGGATTTGTTCAGCAAATTGTTCATAATTATCCCATTGGTTGGTGCTCTTTTGCAAATGTTGGGATCTGTGAAGTTTATGAAAGAATTATTGAATAAAAAGAGAATTGTCGATGTGGGCACAGTGGAGGTGTCGCATCAGTGCACTACTATAATGGAAAGTAAATTGGCACCAAAATGAGAAGACCGGAGAGCTTTCATAGTTCCATGCACCATCGGGGTGTTTTTGTTCAATAAGGCATTATGTGATCTTGGAGCGAGCATAAACTTGATGCCCATTGTGATTTTCAAGAAGCTGTGTCTAGGAGCTCCCAAACCTACTCCTATGAGGTTTCTAATGGCAAATCATTCGATAAAGCATCCAGTTGGAATTCTTTTGAAATCTTGGTGAAAGTGGATAAATTCACCCTACTAGCAGATTTTGTAGTGTTGGACTGCGATGTGCATCTTAAGGTGCCTATAATCTTAGGTCGACCATTTATTGCCATCGCAAAGGCCTTGGTAGATGTTGAGCTAGGAGAGCTCATATTCTAAGTAGGAAGAGTAAGGAAGTGACATTCAATGTTTGCAAGCTGATGAAACCACTGGATGAGTGTAGAGTGGTATCAGTAATTAAGGCCGAGGAAGAGATGAGTGAAGGTTCTTGTGTCAACACATTTCCTTTGGATGTTGGGTGATCTTTAAGATATTTTTTTTTTGCCGCGACGTTAAATCAAGCGCTTTTTGGGAGACAACATGAGTGTCTTAAATTCTTTTTGCTTCACTTTTTATTGTTTTTGGTGTGTTCTAGGGATGCAAGAATATGCTAAGTGAAAGGTATTGAAAATGCTTGCGAGGGATACCTATGTCAGACCTGCAAAGAATGTAGACACCACTCTGCTTAACGCAGGTGTAATGCAAGTCCAAGACAGAATACCTGAGAGAAAAATTTGCACCTATGCTAGACCTGTGAAATGTAGATACAAATTTGCCCAATACAGGTGCCAACCAATAAACTGACAAGAGAAAAAAAATAAAAAATCCATCAACTATGTTGGACATGAGTCTTGCATGTCCACACCTGCAAAATATAGGTGTAACATAAGTATAGGTAAATTAAAGAATTTTTAATTTAGACCCATTGGCGACCCAACCCAGTCTGCCACCCACGAACCCAAATGACTAAAACCGTTGTTCTTCCACGTGATCTAATCCTTCAACTCTCTATTTTCCTCTTCAACTTCCTCCACTACTTCCACACCTATTTTCCTCCCTAAAATCCCCTCATTCCCCCATAAGCTTTCATCACAATCTCTTCCTATTTCTCTCTCTCATTTCAGGTTAAGTCTTAAAGTACCTTTGGGTGAGTTGAAAGTCCTCCATTGCAAGAACTCCAAGCTTTTGCACCCACTTGTCCACTTCAAATCTTTAGTATGCTATTTGGTTTTCAAAACTTGACTCTTGTATAGATTCATATTCCAAGAATGATTTCATTCTTAGTTGTTTCCCCAAATTCTTGTTTGCTTGAAATTTTTGGTCCCATCAAGCATATGCAATGAAATGCTAGAAAATCAAGTGAAATTCAGTCTACAAAATAAATTGATCTATCGACAATGTCATTGTGGTAAAGGTCGTACTGCCAAAGGAATCATAACGTAAGGCATAGAGGGGGAGGTCATAAGAGGCTATTTTGTAAAATAAAATTTTGATGGAATGAAAAAGACATATATGGTAAAATTGTAACCATAGAATACGATCCTAATCGAAATGAATACATTTGTCTCATACACTATGGGGATAGTGAGAAGATATATATTTTACATCATAGAGGGGTGGTACGCCCAATTACACCTCTCTTAAGAAGTATAAGCAGTCGTTGTCAAACAAAGAACCTACAAAGGTTAGAGTCGATCCCACGAGGAATATGGTTCAGACATAGCCTAATTTATTGTTGATTGTACGTTTAGTCAAGTTATCTATGTAAAAAGGGGGGGGGGTTTGAAAACTAAAATTATAATTGATTGATGTTTACTAACAAGTAAACAAGTAACATGAATTTCAGTTTGTAATATCAATATGAGAATGAAACTAGGGCATATGTGTTCCCCACAAGTTCTTAACTTAGTAATCCTAATAATAGTAAATCTTTCCTAGCGTTTAACATGCATAGTCGGGAAGTTAGGTATCTCCTAAGTGATTGGTCCTCCAAATAGGGAATTTCACCATGCAACTTGGTTCGTCTACGGGTGTATGCTTTACTAACCCTTACCTTTGACCCAAATTAGCCCTCACCGTATTTGGTTCAGGCTATTAGATAGCAGATTGTCACGCTAAATCTCCATTATTTAACCTCTTTCTCATTCATTACTTCCTTGATCCGGCAAGTAGGAATGAGGTGAGTACTAACGTTGTACACCGTTTAAAAGCACTCAAAATGAAGAGATTAACAATACATGCATAAACACTTATCAAGAATTACTTAATTATTAGTTTTACGTTGTTAATTACTCATGGTTCCCACAACCCTAGTTGTGGATTTAGCTATTCATGTTTGAGTATTCACAATTCATATTAGGGTTTGAATAATAAATCATGAACTTACAATTAGAATAGATGGAATCCCAAGATCTTGAATTGAAGAACAAAAGCCAATTGTGTAAACCAAACTTCAAGAATTAAATGCCAAAAGTGTTTGTACAAATAATCCCCAAAACCAAAATAATGTATCACAAAATTTCTAACTCCAAATAGTATCAAAAAACGAAAATTAAAACTTATATTTATAGAAAACAAATCCTAAACTAAGTAGGAAAAGGAAAGCTAAGGAAATTCGGCTTGAGCAGTTTCATCTACGGTTGGTGACCTACGGCTCGTAGTCAGACCTACGGCTCGTAGGTACCTTCCGTCATCCAACAGTTAGTCAATATTCTGAGGGTCACTTTCTACGGGCATGATCTACGACTCGTAGATCTTAGTACGTCCCATCCTATTCGTCCGTCAATGTTAAATGTCACCTCGTCATTGTTCAAATAGAACTTCATCTGCCCTTTTCCCATATCTACTAGTGCACGCCCCGTGGCAAGGAATGGTCTCCCTAGGATTATAGGCACTTCAAAATCTATCTCGCAGTCTAGTATCACAAAATCCGCTGGAAAGATAAATGCCTCCACTTTGACCAAAAGATCTTGGAGCACCCCTATTGGTTTTATCACAGTACGATTAGCCATAAGTAGCCACATTGCAGTCGATTTGGGGGCTCCCAAGCCCAATTTCTTGAACACAGACAATGGCATCAGATTTATGCTAGCACCTAATTCACATAATGCCTTCGCAAAGTGCACCATGCCAATCGTGCATGGGATAGTAAATGCTCCTGGATCTTCCTTCTTTTGCACCAACAACCGAGTAGCAATGGCGCTACAATGTTGCAGTTTATTATCATCTTCAAAACTGACAACTCTCTTTTTGGTCACAAGATGCTTCATGAACTTCGCATAATCGGGCATCTGCTCTAATGCTTCAATCAAAGGAACATTTATTGACTACTGCTTTAACATGTATATAAACTTTTGATACTTCCCTTCTTCAGTTTTCTTAACCAACCTATGTGAAAATGGAGGTGGAGGTCTTGGCGTAGGGATAACCTTTTGCATGATTTTAGCCTCCTTCTCATTCTGATCTTTGGGCTGTTCCGCTGCCTCAACTTCATCCTCTTTCGATTCTTTCGCACTTTCCACTCCAGTCGGCATAGGAGGGTCAATAGTATGCTTTCCATCCCTAGTAGTAATTGCCATACAATGCCCATCATTCTTTGGATTTTGAATACTATTGCTGGGAAGTGTTCCTTATTGGTGCGGATTTTCATTCGGAGATAGTTGGCTCAACTGCTGCTCAATTTGCCTAATTGACACTGCATGCGACTCTACCTTTTACCTAATGCCCGATAAGTCATTATGCATATCCTTCACATTTTCATTCGTAGAGTCAAACAGTTTCATCATCTTGCTCATCATATCCTCAATGCGATTCAGACTCGATCCTTCATCTCGATTTCCTGGTGGGATGTATGGGCCACTTCTATCATTCCTATTGTTATACCCATTTTTGTTGTAGTTATTATCTTGGTTGTAGTTCCCTTTGCAATTATACTGTCCTTCTCGATTGAAATTACTAAAGTTTTGACCTTGATTTCCTTGACCTTTGCGCCAATTATCCTGATTAGATCCTTGGGCGTTAGTATGGAAATCCCTCGGTTGCTCATTCACTAGATTCACATCCTCATCATATGTATACCAGTCAGTTGGTGGAGCATTATGCTGAAACTGGACTGCATTAGCTTTTTTTGCATTCCCACTCACATGTTTAAGCACCAAGCCAACCTCTGTCCTTAATTGCGCCGTTTCTTCATGAATATCATCATTAGAGTGATTTGGTGTAGCTTGTATTGAGAAAGTGCTCTTTGCAGTAGCCGATGTTTTAGTGCTCCATGCTTTATTATTCTTAGAGATCTTTTCAAGTTTCTCAGCAACCTTCTGGAATGTGTTTGCTCCGTAAGATCCTCCTACAATAGTATCTAGCAATGCTTTGCCATTATCATCTAGTCCTCTATAGAAATACTCATTGAGCGACCCATCATCAATGCGGTGGTTCGGCACAGCCCTCATGAAACCTGTAAATCTATCCCAAGAATCACTGAATGATTCCCCATGTAGAGCCACAAAGTTATTGAGTTTATCTTTGAGCTTTAACTTCTTTGATAACAGAAAGTATTTTTCGAGGAACACTCGATGCAGCTCTACCCTTGTGGAAATAGAGTTGTATGGGAGCTTGGACAACCACACAGTGGCATCACGTGTCTAATATAATGGGAACACACGCAAACCAATCACATCCATATCTAAGTCTAGCCTCCCCACACTGCTCTTACACATGCTACTAACTTTACTCAGATGAGCATAGGGGTCCTCCGATGGTAACCCAGCAAACAGTCCTCGGGATGTTAGTATCTATATTAGGCTGCTGGTAACCATAAACGTGTGTCTAACTAGTAGTGGAGGAACGACTATGGCACCAGTCAATCCCACAACATTATGATCAACCTCATAGTTTTGGCGAACACTGGGTGCAGGTTGGTTGTGCACCCTAACAACATTCTCAAAAAGAGGATTATCCTGAATGTTTCCTGGTACGTCCACCACTCTTGGAGGGTGTACTCCAGGTGATTCTTGACGATCTTCTCAATTAGGGTCATCTTCAAGTCTTACTTGTTCACCTCTTCCAATCATTGTTCGTAGAGTTCGTCTTAATTCTGGGTCGTAAGGAGTCAGGGGATTGCCTTGACTTCGTGTATTTGTCATACACTAGAACTAAGACTTGTATAACACAAAAATAAAATAAAATGTAAATCGAGAAATAATTGACTAAAGTGCAACAACAAAATTAGTCTAATCTAAAAGCCGTATTCCCTGGCTACGACGCCAAAATTTGATATGCCCAAATTATACCTCCATTATGAAGTATAAGCGATCGTTGTCAAATAAATAATCTAACAAAGGTTAGGATCAATCACACGAGGAGTATAGCTCAGACTTAGCCTAATATATTGTTGATTGTACGTTTAGCCAAGTTATCTCTGTAAAAAAGGGTAGATTTGAAAACTAAAATTATAATTGATTGATGTTTAGTAACAAGTAAAGAAGTAACAGGAATTTCAGTTTGTAATATCAATATGAGAATGGAACTAGGGCATATGTGTTCCCCACAAGTTCTTAACTGAGTAATCTTAATAATAGTAACTCTTTCCTAGCGCTTAACATGCATAGTCGATAAGTTAGGTATCTCCTAAGTGATTAGTCCTCCAAATAGGGAATTTTACCACGCAACTTAGTGCGTCTACGGGTGTATGCTTTACTAACCCTTACCTTTGACCCAAATTAGCTCTCAGTATATTTGGTTCTGGCTATTAGATAGCGGATTGTCACGCTAAATCTCCGTTGTTTAACGTTTTTCTCATTCATTACTTCCGTAGTCCAACAAGTGTCACGACCTAAGGTACCCCCTAGACGTGACATGGAATATAAGACCCTGATAGGCCTCACACAAGCCACTTAGCATACATACATACAAGATCATAAAGATTAAGAGTTCGAAAGATAATGTCATATCAAAGCTTTTAAGAAAATAGCGGAAGTTTACATCTCATGTCTCAAAGCCAATCTAACATAAGAAACAGAATAAGGTTTGGGACGTAACCCAATACAATGTCAAAAGAAAGAACATAAAAGTAAGAACTATTAGTCTATGTCCTCGGATGGATGAGGACTCACCAAGTCTTAACAAATCTTCTACTAAGCTCTAGCCATGAGTTGATGGAGAATCGCCACGCCCTACATCAACAAGTCAATGTAGGAAAGAGTATGCGTTAGTACAATCAAGTACCAAGTATGATAGCAATGCATGAAATCATTTAAAACATGCTAAAATGGGACATTTTCATAACATGCAATGACCAAGCTAAAACATGATAAGGGTTAGCAAATATGAAACATAAATCATGGTCAAGCAAGCTAAACATCTTTACTTCGTTTGAGAAACATCATAATCAACACTTTTGTTCATTAGTTGTGGGGAATAGCCTTAACCGACATATAAGACCATATGAGCTATCAACATGGAATCCGGTGTCTATCCCACACCGAAAAGAGGTTACCTTAACTTCTAGCTTACGTGGATCCACTAGCTAATGTCTATCATAGACCATCATCCTATGGTGGCACATAGTTTATGGGACATAGGGAATCGCCACTTGTCCACTCGGTGCTAAGCATAATTCCCACGGATTAGAAATAGTTTATTTATCATAAGTAGACATGGGTAGTCGCCTCTTGTCTATCATTAGTCATAAGTTCATCATTAGTAGACATGGGTGGTCGCCTCTTGTCTACAATAGGGAACATGGGTGATCGCCTCTTGTCCCTTCTTTAGAATAGCTCCTTAAGAACATGGATAATCGCCTCTTTTTCGTTTTAAATTCATAGTGGGAGTATTACGTGAGAAACCCTTTCACAACTCAACCATAACATCAACATGACATATACTTTGGTACTTCAATCTCAAAGTAATTCATCATTAACTTTATATGAGATATGCATAATTTCATAAACTTCATCTTTACGTAGTTCATCATGCTCATAATTTGCAAATCATAGGGTTCACATAGCTTCATGAGAATTTCTCTTAATTCATGCAATTCAATGCAAACTCATGCTTAGAAAGCCATAGACAAGTCAATTTGACCATAATTGAGGGAACCCACATAATAGAGTAAAATCGTAGATTTTGATTGAACATGCTTGATTTCATAAAACCATCTTTAGGTCGTTCATAATCTCATTCATGAAAAGTCTTAGCTTAGGAATCATAATTCATGCATGGATTCATAGAGATTTCACATAATTCATCACTTCATAATTCAACCCACCAATCAAAGTATAGATTTCGAGAAATAGAATGGGTTCATCCAATTTCTACATCAAATCATATAAATCATGCTAGTTCGTGCACTAAATTACTTTATCACGCTAGATCGTGCACTAGGAATCATAAAATCAACAATTGGCAATCATCATTGAAGAACCCATAAGAATTGATCAAAACCCTAACTTAATTGGGGAATTGATCCTTTAAAATTGTAGAAGACTATGGACCCATTGGAGCAAAGGGCTCCAATGGTGAATGCTATCATACCTCAACAAAGCCCACAAGAAATTGCTAAGAATTGATGACCTTCAATGGAGGATCCTAGGCCTTCTTCTTCGTTGAGAATTGAGAGAATTTTTCTAGAGAGAAATATTTGAGAGAGGGGAATTTTGGGAATGACTTAGAATGAGTAAAATTAGGCTTAGGAAGCTTATATAGGGTCTGGGTTAAGGGCATAACCTACTTAGATTAGGAGTTAAACATTTAGGGAAAAGACCAAAAAGCCCTTAAATAATAACTATCGGGGTCCATCGATGGTCGGGACCTATGGTCCGTAAGTCCATCTACGGACCGTCGATGGTCAACCGTCGTTGGATTCAGAAACTGACAACATGGACCCTGCTACGACGGGCCCCATGTACGGCTCGTAGATCAAACAACGGACCGTACATGGCAACCGTAGGTCAGGTCTTATACCTTAAGAAGTTGATTAAGTATGGAGGGGACCTACGAGACCTATCTACGACTCGTTGATTGAACGACGGGCCGTCCTGGCAGGCCGTCGTTGGGGTTCTGAAACTTGACATTTTGAAAACTTGGGCATGCCACTTACGGTTCCCACCTACGGGCCATAAGTCAATCGACGGACCGTGGGTGGCTTCCGTTGTTACTGGCAGTAACCCAAAAAATTTTAAAAAATTTCCACCCTCGAATCTGGGGTATTACACTATCTCCCCCTTGGGAACATTCATCCTCAAATGAGAATCAAGACATCATAAGGAGGGTAAGAACAAGAACTAACAACCCAATCTAGAATGCAATCACATAAATGTACATATCCGAGGAGGAAACATCAACTCCAAGCTTAAGCATGTTCAACACATCATTCCATGAAGACTTTATGCAACTCAAATTCAATGCACATAATCATAGAGAAATCAATCAAGTTGACTCATTTGCACAATATTTAGACTCTTCATGAACATGCATAAATGAGGACTCATGAGAATATCTAAGACACATGAGACCAAAAGAATGAACAAGGAGGAACTAGGTACCGTAAGCTAGAGTAGGATCGGAAGGAAAGAGATGAGGATAACGGGACATCATATCGGCCTCGGCCTCCCAAGTAGCACCCTCAACTAATTGATTCCTCCCAAGAACTTTCACTGAAGCAACTTCTTTATTTCTTAACTTTCGGACTTGTCGGTCTAAAATCTCAATCGGGATATCCTCATAGGAAAGACTATCTTTTATGCCAAGATTCTCCAATGGCACTATAGATGTCGGATCACCAACACATTTCTTCAACAATGAGACATGGAAAATCGGATGTACCGATGCCAAATCATTAGGCAAATCAAGTTCATAAGCAACCTTACCAACACGTCTCACAATCTGATATGGGCCTACATAACAGGGTCTCAGCTTCCTTCTTCCCAAATCTCATTACACCCTTCATGGGTGAAATTTTCAAGTAAACCCAATCATTTACATCAAACTCTAAATATCTCCTTCTAACATCGGCATAGGACTTTTGTCGACTTTGGGCAGTTTTCGACCTTTCTCTAATAAGTCGAACTTTCTCCATAGCTTCATGTACTAACTCGGGTCCTATCAAAGAAACTTCACCAACTTCGAACCAACCTATAGGAGATCTACACCTTCTACTATAGAGAGCTTCAAACGGAGCCATGCCAATACTAGAATGGTAGCTCTTGTTATAAGCAAACTCAATTAAAGGCAAATGATCATCCCAATTACCCTTGAAATCGATTACAAATGCTCTCAACAGGTCTTCCAAAGTTTTGATAGTACGCTCCGCTTGCCCATCGGTTTGAGGATGAAAGGCCGTACTAAGCTTAACACGAGTACCAAGAGCCTTTTGGAAAGATTTCCAAAATTGAGAAGTAAATTGTGCACCACGATCGGAGATAATGGATAAAGGCACTCCATGCAACCTAACTATGTCTCTCAAGTACAACTTAGCATAGTCCTCCGCTGAATAAGAAACCTTGACGGGAATGAAATGGGCTGATTTCGTCATACGATCCACAATAACCCAAATTGAGTCATGTTGTCACCGGGTACGTGGTAAACCAACAATGAAGTCCATATTCACATCTTCCCACTTCCAAGTAGGAAAACTAATATCTTGGGTCAAACCTCCCAGCTTTTGGTGCTCAGCTTTCACTTGTTGACAATTAGGACACCTAGCCACTAACTCCACAATGTCCTTCTTCATCCCATTTCACCAATAGACCTCCCGCAAATCATGGTACATCTTGGTAGCTCCCGGGTGAATGAAATATCGAGAGGTATGGGCTTCCGATAAAATTTATCATCTTAAGTCATCTGCATTGGGAACACACAAACGACCTTGATATCGAAGCACACCATCTCCCCCTTGGGAGAAAGCCTCAACGGAATTTTTGAGCACCGCTTCCTTCAACTCCACCAAGTTAGGATCAAGATCTTGTTTAGCCTTCACATCATGCACAAAGGATGATTCGGAACCATTATGGACCATAACACCACCTTTAGTGGAATCAACCAACGGAACACCCAAGCGGGCCAATCTATGAACATCACGAACCAACTCTTTCTTACCATCCTCAATATGATCAACACTACTCGTAGATAACCGACTAAGAGCATCCACCACCGTATTGGCCTTGCCGGGGTGATAGAGGACACTCATGTCATAGTCTTTTAATAATTCAAGACACCTTCTTTGGTGAAGATTTAGGTCTTTTTGTTTAAACACATATTGCAAACTCTTATGATCGGTGAAGACGTCAACATGCACGCCATATAAGTAATGCCTCCAAATCTTTAAATCAAACACAATAGCCGCTAATTCTAGATCATGAGTAGGATAGTTCTTTTCATGCACCTTGAGTTGCCTTTTGAGTCAAAGCCATCAATGGGTAAGCAATCGAAGAAAACCCTTCAACAAACCTCCTATAATAACCGGCTAGACCCAAGAAACTACGAATATCCGATGGTGATAGAGGTCTAGGCCAATTTCTAACCACATCCGTCTTCTTAGGATCTACCTCAATACCTTTATCGAAAATAATGTGACCAAGAAAAGCCACGGACCTCAGCCAAAACTCACATTTACTAAACTTAGCAAAGAGTTGTTGGTCCTTGAGGACTTGCAAGAAAATCCTCAAATGGTCGGCATGCTCACCCTCACTCCTTGAGTAGATCAAAATATCATCAATGAACACAATCACAAACATATCAAGATATTGTCTAAACACTCTATTCATCAAGTCCATAAATGCGGACGGAGCATTTGTCAATCCAAATGACATCACTAGGAATTCATAATGGCCATATCTATTTCGGAAAGCCGTTTTCGCAATATCATCTTCCTTTACTCTCAATTGATGATAGCCCGAACGAAGGTCGATCTTGGAGAAGTAGCTATCCCCTTGAAGTTGATCAAACAAGTCATATATTCTTGGAAGAGGATACTTATTCTTAATAGTAACCTTGTTCAGTTGGCGGTAGTCAATGCACATATGAAGTGAACCATCTTTCTTTCTTATGAATAAGATCGGAGCACCCCATGGAATAATTACTTGGTCGGATTAAACCCTTATCCAACAAGTCTTTCAATTGCTCCTTTAGTTCTACCGGAGCCATTCTATAAGGAGGAATAGAGATAGGTTGCGTATCCAGGAGAAGGTCAATACCGAAGTCTATTTCCCTTTCAAGAGGAATACCGGGTAAATCATCGGGAAACACTTCCGGAAATTCATTAACAACGGGGACCGACTCAAGAATAGGGATTTCAGAATCTATATCCCTCACCCTAACAAGATGGTATATGCAACCCCTAGAAATCATTTTTCTAGCTTTAAGACAAGAAACAAACTGACCTCTAACCATAGAATTTCCCCCCTTCCACTTTAGGATTGCCTTGGACTGAGATGAGTGGCAATTTGGCCCAATTGGGTCTCCAACTACTTGATATAAACTAAATGAGAAGTCACCATCTGGGATAAAGTAGAGAAGTCATTTTTCAAGTCCTTCAACACTTTATCAGACCCTTCAACTTTATTGTAGATCCTTGCAAATATGTCTTCGATCTGGCTTCCATTTGGAACAACTGGTTATGGGAGGCACATACCTATATTTTTCCATCTCCCTATCTCTCCAATTTCTGACCCTCCAATCTTTCCAACCGCCATCTCTATGCTTGTTCCAACCTTGGTTTCCACCTTGTCGTTGATAATTTGTGTGAGAACCCCCATTTGATTTCCTAAGTATTCAACTTTCTCGTTGTATAATGCCTCAAATTTGGCATCATCTGAGCACTGCCCAATGTAGGTTCCAACCGCATGTACTGTCTTGAGTCCAACTCCCATGAAATGTTTGGACAACAATTCGAGATGGGTCATCATTTTAGATATCGTTTCATCTCCTTCATGGTCCTTCTCAACTTGCTCTTTGCTTAAACTACCTTATAGAGTAGGCACTTGATCCTCTCTAGTATGCCATGCTCTGTTAACCTTAGCCATATCATCTAGCAACAAAGAAGCCACTTCATATAGTTGTCTCATTAATCCACCTTGGACTAACTGATCAGCCACACATTTATTGACTGAATCAAGGCTGCAATAGAAGTATTGCAATAGTAAATTGTCTGCAACACCGTGCATTGGACATTGCAAAAGTAGCTTCTTGAACCTCAGCCACGTCTCATGTAGAGGTTCTCCTCCAATACGCTTGAAATTTTGGATATGGGTTTGAAGTTTAACCATCTTCGAGGGTGGAAAGAATCTCTCCAAGAAGGCATCAGTTAGATCTTCCTACGAAGTGATAGAATCATTTGGCAATTCTGCCTACCATCTTGTAGCTTCTCCCATTAAAGAGAATGGGAATAACCTCAGCCTTACGGACTCTTGAGAGATGCTCTTGAACACGAAGGGTGCACATACCTCTATGAAATTCCTAAGGTGTTCATGGGGATCTTCATGAGCTAGGCCCCCAAAGTTTCCTTTAATCTGGAGCAATTGTATCATTGTTCCAGTTATGTGAAACACAGCCCTCCTGAGTGCGGGGGGTATCCGTATTGCTCCCGTGGTTTGAATAAAATTCATGTCATATCATTCAAATCCTCATGTTCTCTTTTTGACCCAAGTGACTATCGTTGTCACTTCCATGGTCACTCATTGTGTAAACCTGCAAATCAGCCAACAACAACACCCAAAAAAAATAGTCTTCTACAATTAAACAAAATTAAAATCTAATTTCTCAATTAGAATTCTCAACCACCATTCCCCAGCAACGGTGCCATTTTTGATAACACTCAAATATCCTCCTTAAAACAAATTAAAAGGGACAGTGGTCGTAGTCAATAAAAAAATCCAATGAAGAGTAGACGTCGAATCTTACAGAGAATGGTATATCATGGAGAATTCCTATCAAGAAATATGAATTTTAAGATCGCTCATTTGTAATAGTAAGAACAAGTGGGTGGATAATTCTACCAATTTAATATAAAGCTTTGATTGTCAATTATTGCAATTAAACTAAAGTATCAAAGAATTCAAGAGTTAACAAACAATCTAGGGGTGCAGAGATTGGAAATCGAAATCACATAGTAGTTGTGCTGCTCTATTGTGATGAACACACATGAATAGGCTAGGTCATCTTCATTGACGCTAATTATCTTTTGATCTCGAAGCATCTATGCATAGAATCTCCTTTCGGTCACATCTAAAGGCAAATCTAAACAACCCAATACCTTACTCTATTCTCTCTTTCAAGAACACGACAAATAGATCCGACTCATAACCTCTATTTTCAAGAAAGTTACAGACATCAAACCTAAATTGCTAGTATCGTACTAATTACCCACTCCAATTAATCTCTTTCAAGCATCAACCAAAGATCGGAAGTTGGAATTAAGTTTACAACCTTATCCCATAAATTAATCCCATGCTAATTAGACTAAATTCATGTATGAACAGCAGCAAAATAGAGCCTATCACAATACCCACTACATTAAATCAACATCCAGCTCCATAAATGCACTCCTAGATCTTGGCCCATCACAAAAAGTAAAGAGAATATACCTTCCATGAAAGCAATCATGGGTAACATGAAATTAAGCAATTATAAGCAAACCCACTTTGGATCAACTTTAATTTGTCAAAATCAAGCACAAAGTTGTAAAATCCCAAAAGCTAGAAAGGTGTTCTTCAAAGATAAAAGCGTTTTTCTCCTCTGATGTCTAAACTCTGAAAACTCTCCAAAAAGACTCTAAAAACTCTCTCCTTTCGGCTATTTATAATTTCCCAAGATTTGGGCCCAAAATCCAATATGGAACTAAATCGGCAACATTATTCGGGCTCACTGAGCTCTTTCGGCGAATCACCTTTTGCTCCTCAGCTCTCCTTTTAATGATCTAGACTTTAGGTATTTGAACCTCAGTTGGCGAACTCGATTAAGTCAGCCTTTCATGTTTGGTGAATCGCTGAATACGACCATTGTTTGCCTATCGAGCATTCAATCTTTTCTTGTCGCACTGTCATGTTAGGTGATGTTCGTGCTTATTTGGCGATCTGTCCTTCTTTTTAGGTAATCAATAACGTATAGTTTGCACTTCTTTTTGCATTTTTGGCCATTCTTTCGAACATCAATCCTTGCCTTGTCCAAATGCCTTCATAACTGCAAATCTTCAACATTTTATCAGAATAGGACAAAATTAGGCATTGAGGACACTAATTATTGAGCTAAATGGACCTTAAATGAGTACAAAAGTACTACTCATCAACTTGTCTTAGTGGGAATAGAAAAGTGCCATCATGTCCATTTTTGGGTCGTGACAATATTGTTATAATATTACCTGGGCCAAAAATTGGATAAAAACAAGGCTCATAGGATCCGTTAACGAAATTCAAAAATTGAATCCGTCACTAGGCCCCTACAAGTTCAAGGAACTTGTGCTCAAAATTTGAGCATAATCGGAGCTCGAGAACCCATCCAAATCAGCCCACAAAAATTAGGATTTAAGAATCACCATTCGAGGAGAGAAAAGAGGTTTTGGTGAGGAATTATGGTATAATCGAAACCACAATGTTCTCCCCATGATTCTATGGCAAAGCTCCAGCAATTCAAAATGATATCCACCAAGAATGAGCTCAAACTGAGCTCTAGACAACAAGATATTGAAGTTGGAAATTTTGAAATGAGGGATGAATTCGATACTGATCACTATATAACACCGGGGGTCCTTCTCTGCGAACGCGGAACCTAGTCTGTGAATGTAGAGGTTAAACTTGACCAGGGTTCAAGTGACCTTTCTCCATGGACACGGGGACCTGGTCCACGAATACGAAGAGCAACATGCTTATTCTCCATGAATGCGGGAGAAGGTTTAACCTTGACAAGCCTCCGCGAACGCGGGACCTGGTCCACAAACTCAATGCACAAATCAAGATGCACCAGCAAGGGCTATATCAGCTAAACTTTAAGAGTTGAAAATACTCTTACATGGTGCTGAGGATTCGTTTGGAATCTCATGCATGCAAATGAGATATACAACACCACCAATTTTGACATTCTGGACTCAATGGAAATGTCAAAATTTCTAACTGAGGTGGTCTCCAAAAAATATGAGTCCCACACCCAAACTCTATTTTAAGATAAATTTCATAAGGTAGCATAGAATTAGCCCAGAAGTTTCAAAATCTGTACCCAAGGTCCTTCTAGATCAAACTCGATGGAGCTAATGGAACCATCGCATTATGAGGCCGTCAACCTAAAGTATTAACCGAAGCCAACCATTCATATTTCAAAAGCTCTGAAATATGGAAACTCACACAACACCCGAATAAACGACTCAACGACCGAACTATCAGTCTCAGCATGTCATAAATGACTTGGGGCAGCACAAAAAAGCTCTAAACACTGAAAATATTGGAAGATGGTGAAAATGACCTAGAGGGTCATTACAATACCACATGCAGTGTAAGTGTAATTTTCATAAGGAAGGGAAATAAATGTTTGATCTTAAAAAATAGGGGGTGAATCAAACATTAAATTATAATACAATTGTACTTAGTTTAATTAACACTATAGTTGTGATAATGGATTTTATAATAAAGAAAACAATATTTTTTTACTTTTCATAATTATTACTCCTTATGTTTCAATTAATTTGTCTTGTTTAGAACTTTAGTTCATTTAAAAAATAATGTTTCTTTCCTTTTTTGGCATCTTCTTCATTCCAACTTCATACATGACATGTTTGAGACCACAAGATTGAAGGGCATATTAATACATTTTACTTATCTTAATTTAAGACCACAAAATTAAAAAATCTTCTTTACTTTCTTCAATTTCGGCAATATGTCAAAACCAAACAAATAAATTTAAACGGAGGGAATAGTATTGAAAAGTAATATAAACAAAAATAATGACAACTGTAATGTGAACCTCCAAATTCTTCTGTTTCTTTAAGAGAGAAAATCTAAGTCCTAAAATGAATCAAATCAAAGGTTATTGCCTTTTTTTTGTTTGATTCATTTTTAGAAGAAGTAACAACAATTTTTTTCCTTTAGGGCATTCAATCAAATATTTTATGGGCATTAGAAACATATTATGTCTTTTTCAAAATTAAATTGGTTATTACCAATTATCATCCGATACTTTATTATCGTATGAGTAATAGTTAATTAGATAGTTGTCGCTCAATCATTGTGTGTTTCCTCTTTGACTAAACTAGTCACTTTAGGTTAATATATTGTTTGGCTGACACTTAATCAAGTTAGAATTTTGCGCTTTCTTAAAATAAATTAAGATTTCAAATGGGGTGCTAGTTCAATGTAAATAACTATTGACAAAAAATACATCTCTATTTGTTTACCCCTTGTTTATATAACTTACAAATTAAAGGGATGTTGATTTTGCTTCAAAAGGAAGATGGTCCAATAATAAAAAAGGCTTACTCCATACTATTATATTTGGTGTGTAAAAGACACATATTACATATTTATTGATTTGAAAGTTAAAATAAACTTTGAAATCTATAACTACAAATAAAGATAATGGAAAAGTACATTAAATGTTATTTGCATTTCAAAATAGCAGTAGGACGTTGAACTTGGACTCTTAGAAATAAATTTAAGCGAAGTCATTCAATTTTCTTTTGCACTTCTCCAAATCAAAAAAAAATTAACACAAATTGTCTTACATACGTCCAAAGACATTAATGTTGTGTAATTTAATTGCTATTTTCAGTTACTTTTGATATTTGATTATTGTAGTATGTTCTTTTCTATAATCAAACAAAAAGATTTCACTAAATTTTTTAATATGTTCGTTGGATTCTACATCTTATTTCTTATGTGAAGAGATCTATTATTTTTAATTTTAAAAATTGTGTCTAGTCAATTTAATCTTTTATAGCAAATAGTCACATAGTAAAAAATTTCTTGTCCACTTTAATTTAAGTTAGCTTGTTAAATGCACTTACACAATAATTTTTACAAATTATTGAATAAATTTATGTGTTTTCTAAACATACACTAGAGGCTCAGAGATTATATGATGTTTGGTCTGATTTCAAAAGCAATTCGGGTGCCATTTTCATGATTTATATTTTGTCTAATCTTATCGAATATAAAAATTGGAATCCAAAGGTAGAGCATAAGAATATATAGATACACAGATTAAACGATACTTTTTATTCATTATTATATCAAAAACATTTATTGCATAACATATTAAAGGTCCCCAAGGGGACTACAAACTAAAATATGATTACTTCTACTCCATTCTTTGAAAGATAGACATACATAAAAAGACTAAATGATTCAGGTAAATTCTAAGGCATTATTTATGGGAAGGAAGACTTCCCATTTTTTTGACAAATTTCCGCATCCACACATGCTTCCCATTAATACTAAATTTAACTTTAGGTTCATCTTTTAGAATAGACTCTACAATTTCAGGTGTAACAAATATGATTCGAGCATAAAGAGCTTGTTCGTTGGATTGCACATCTTGCATGATAATGGACTCAATGTTGTCTCCAAAATATGATGTAAAGAATTCCCTTATTTCCCATTCTGCAACAGGATATCCCTTGGAGAAAGTAAGAAACATGCTTCGTTCTTCATATGGTACATCATTTCCTTTCATCCTCCAAGGAGACAGGTCACCTCCAAGTCCCAGATGAGACATTCTTTCGCTTAAAGATAACTCACTAGGAGGTGGCACCATTGCTATTTTACTTTCAGTCAAAGTTTGTTTAGAACTTCTACTCATGGCCTTTTCCATAATATCATGAAATGCCTTGTGACATACCTCAGTTAGAATCTTCCTCATCTCACTATTTGCATTATCCCGATTTTCATGAAAAAATTGGAGAGATAAGTCTTTTCTAGTGAGGTGCTGAGTTAGCGGAATCTCACTTGAATAAGTTGGGAGCAGGAACTGATTGTCCTCAATGCATTTGAGACAGGTTACACCCTCATCAGCAAGTTCATTAATAAAAAAATTAGGTCGGGATACGATCTTACTGATAAATTTTTTGAAATGACATGTTCGCTCCAACCAAATCCATAGCGCCAATGTATGCATCGATTCAAAAGGATTACGCTGAAGGTTAATAACAAGCAAAGAATAAAGTTTTCGATCAATCTTATGAAAATGCTTGAATTCCTCCATAGTGATTTGAGAAGTTGAAGAATCCATACCAAGTCACATTGGTAGTTATCAAACCTGAGATGCCACAAATTAAATTATAGTGAATCAAGAAGAAAAAAAATCCTAATTTTATCAAACAAATAAGCATATAAAATGGAATAAAATAAATCAACCAATATGATTCAAGCATGAAGAAGACTATTGTGATTTCAGTAAGGATTCAACTCTTCTATTGTAATGTAACCAACAACAATTATGTGACACAAGCATGGCAAAAAGAAGAGAAACTAAAGGCAAAATTATACATGAGAATTAAAAAATCATGTCTTGGAACCTACAACTCAATTAGAGAAGGGTTTGAAGAACCTATCAGAAAATGCACATTTTCATCTATGTAGAGATTTAAACAAAACCAAAAACAAGAAAAGCTTAGACTACAAAAATGATAAATGTTAATAAAGTGAGGAAGAACAAACCAAAAGGTAACGTCAAGGGAGGGTTATTTTGAAGAACTCAATTTGACAAATAACTTGATAACCTAACTCATTTATAGGTGAAGAAATTTTCACTAGTCAATACTCTAATAAAGTTATTCTTATCAGTATTCTACCAAAACAAAGTAGAGTAATTATAGATTTGGAAGCATTTGCAGAAGAAATCTAGAGCAGTAACTACAATTTTTGAAGTATTTATAGAAAAATTACAAATTTTGAAATATTTACCCAAAAAGTCTTGTTTACTGATTGCAATTAATTCTTCTGAGTGTCATTCTAGAAATCATGTTGAGAGAATTTCATACACGTTTTATACAAGAAATGATGAGAGAATCAAATCTCAAGATCACCTAGAATAACTTATATAATCATAAAATATAACAAGACATAATGTTTTCTCTTCTACTTAATGAAAGGAACTTTTGGTTCCATAGGGAGATATCAGTCTAAAAAATCACTGTAGAACAACTTTATATATTAACTTGATAGTATGAATTACTTCATGAATTACTTGATAGTATAATACCTACACCAACGAATCATGTGTTTTAAAGTATTTCTCTAATAATACGAATTTTGTTAACTATGACATAAATTGGGATAGAACATTTAAGGGTTGAGTATTCAAATTATAGTTCAAAAGAGACAACCACTAATTCATTGATAAAATGACTCATGTCCTTTTATCACAAACTTTAAAATTATGTTTTACGATTAGTTAGATCTGTTGAAAGATTGCATTGAACAAACATATAACATTTTTTTGCAATTTATTAAAGAGCCAACACGTTGTATAAAAACCACATGTTTCCTTTTAAAAAATTATTTATTTATTATAAAACTATTAATGTGTGCAAATGTTAATATTACTGATCCTTAACATCAATTCTTCAATTGTGAATTTCTAAGATGCACACCTACTACTGTCATAATGAACAAAGAAGGAAGTTTAACAAGTATTTATTATGCCTCAAAAGATAATTAGTGTTCCTCTATCAAAAAAGTTCTCTACTTTGTTTATATTTATTGCTTAGTTCCTCTGATAAAAAGTATACTATCTAGTTACATTAGTTACACCCTCAAGTTTATTGTCTCGATTAATGAACACCTTATAATTAACTCTCATATGATATTTTGTGGTCCAAATCCTAAGAGGCGACTAAGTTTCTCTCAGTTTTTAATGTATCCCGTTGAACAAGTGTGTAAATTTTAATATCAATAATGTATGTTGACTCCACCAACTTCTAACAATGAAAATAATCCAAGTTACTCGATATATAATATATTGAAGAACAACAATATATAATTATTTCATTGTTCACCATCAGTCATCCAATTAGCTTTTTAGGTCATTGCAATAGTTTAAGGCTTGTCTAGGTCATTGTTAATTGCTTCTGCATGTTGTTTTGTTTGATAAATTTAATGTTTTGTTTCATAATTTGAAGTATCTTTTTAACATTTTTATCTTTTCCTATTAAAATTTCTGAAAAAGGCTGAGTAGTTGATTTCGATATATAGGTAAATCAAATTATTTCACATATCAAATATATTGTGAGAGAAAATGATAATATATGAAGAAAATGAATTCTTCATTTATTCTACTTTTTGGCATGATAAACATTAATTAGAATCAAGATGTGAAGAAAACACTAGATCAAATCTTCATTCTAGATGCAAAAATATGAAGAAACAATTTAGTTAAGCTACACCAAAAAGTATTTAGTTAAAAGAATACTAAAATATCTCTAAGAACTTTATATTCAATATTTTGTTACTATATTTTCACGATCTGATTTCTCGTGTCATGATGACATCTACTATATCCAGCAATATGTAAGCCAATTATATAGCCCGAAACTAGGAGTAACGGGCTGTTACACAAAGGAAAATTTAAGGGGAACGGGGTACAATATCAAAATAGAAGAAGGAGAAGTAAACAAAAATATACATACAAAACAACTCCAAGACCTGACATTAGTTAGTAGTCGAGCTTCTAATAAAAATAAGAGTACAAGGCTTTACAAAAACAAGTATATATAGAAGTGTCTCTGAGTACAAAATAAAGACTATTCTAGTCAAAAAACAGAGGGAAACCAGCAACACCAAACGTCAAGTGCTCACCCTAGTCTCTGAATTCCAAAAGTTGCTCCGCATGAGGCCCAAATCAATGGCGAGAACTCGTACTATGATATGTATGATGTAGAATTGTAGTATGAGTACCAACAAATGGTACTCAGTAGGCATAGGCCGGCTGAGCTCCAAAGATAAATACAACATAAATAGAAGGTATATAAGGAAAGTACAACACAAGCAACTAAAGAAAAAACATTACATAGTTTAAGATGAACAAATACAAAGGAAAAGAATACAACTAAAAAGAGACTGGGTGTAATAACCTGACCTGGTTGTTATCAGCAAGCCAATAGTGAAAGAATCAGGGACAGAATACCTTCCAAGTAGTGACTTAAATTTTTTTCTGGGCTAGCCTCAGATGGAATATATGTTGGGTGACGTCTATGTCTATCTGGGAATGTGTGGAGTGTGATGTCGAAGTTTGGTTTATTGTAGAAAATATATTAAGGAGTCCATAGGGCTTTCCAAAATTGTATTTAGGTAAGTAGAACTCCCGAAATTGATTTTGGCATTTACAGGATATGTAGGGACATCAAGGGAAGAGGTTGTGTTGTGAAAATGGCCTTTTTGGAATTTTGAGGCTCTGAAGTTTCATTGAAACTGCTATAGCGGGAGGCTTCATGCTATAGCGACGCTAATACTGCTATATTGGGTAAGTCTATAGCGGCGCTGCTATAGCGAACTAGGCGCTATAGAGGAGTGAAACGAGATTTTATAAAGAAACAACCCTAAAACCCTTATTTTCTATAGTCTGTATTCTTGGACCTGGGATGGGCAATTTTGGGCAATTTGCACTTGTTTTTCCATGAAATGCTTCGGTAAAGGTAAGATTTTGACTCCCCAACCTTGTGTATTGATTCTTAAGCCTTAGAATACAGGTTATTACTCTTGGGGAAAGGTTTTGACATGATTTCATAGTGGAAAAAACCCTAGGTTAGAGAAGATGATCATATCTTGGCATGTGGTTAGGATTTATTGACAATTTGGGTAAACTATAGGCCATTAGTGATTGATAGTTGCTTTAATTAATTGTTTTATACTAAGAGCAAGCTAAGGCACTTCGCAAGTGAAAAGCTCGAGTACCTTAGAGTTTCCATGAGGCTTGATTTAAGGTAGATGATGGTTGTATGTTTCCATTTTATATATGTATGCATGTCTACTGATGCTCAACTTTCACTTGTTGACAATTGGGTTTGGGTTATGTGAGAGGACCAGGAATGTGTTTGTGGTTCTATGAGTGGTGCAGACATTTGCATTTTTGATCATGTGAGACATGTATGCAGGTATTATTGTCATTTCATGACATGTGACTGATAGTCTGTATGGTTCGTATTTGTTATTATATATATTGTTCAGTGTTATTGCTCTGTAGTGAACTATTTATATTCATATCTGGACTGGTTGTATGATCCTGCTAGTACACTGTGGTTTGTCTATTGATATTACACCTTCTATTTTCCTTGTTGAGTATAGGGCATCTTCCAGCGGCTGATCCGAGACCTCAGTTGAGGAATACCTGATTTTGAATCCAAGGATGAGCTACATATTTTAGGAGGCCATGGGTTTTTCTGCAGTTCTTGTCCATATTCTTAGACACAAACATTAGAATTTTGCTTTATGTTAGTTTCGGGGTTTCATCCCCAGCTTACTATTTTAGAGTTTTGGTGTGATGACTTTCAGTTCTTAGGGGTTATTTCGCACTAATTTTTTTTAGACTATTGGGTTGAGTTTATGGGGACTCAATTCTTTAGTGACTAATTCTTTTTTCCTTATTCTATATATATGATAAACTTCTTTTAATAAATGGTTTTGGGTTGGTTTTGGGTTAGTCTTTTGTTCTCCCACCAGGTGGTTTAGTGTAACTACCACTAACACAATCTGGGTCGTGACAAACTTGGTATCACAGCTATAGGCTCATTGATCTCGTCATACCAATATGAGTCTAGTAGAGTCCGATGGAATGGTACAGAGACATATGAGAGGCTACATGACTTTAAGAAATTCTCTTTCTTTCCTCCTTTGTGCTATGACTTGATTCCAATTCGTATCTATCAATCCAAATTAGTATCTAACTCTTCCACTCTTTGTTTAAAGATGGTTGACACTCAATGTAATGGTTCAAGGGTAGTAGCTCCAGTGGCAGGGCAAGCAATTAAGCCTGTAGTGAGAGGATTTGGTAGAGGTAGAGGAAGAGGTAGGGGCAGGGGCAGAGAAAGGGAAACACCCATCGAAGGTGGATCTTAGACTGAGAATGTACCAAGGGAAGCGACCCCACCCCCACCCTAGGATCCTATAGAGGAAGAGTTTGAGATTGAGATTGAGGATGATGTTGAAATAGAGGTAAGGACACAGACTGGATTGCAAGTGTTCCCCCTATGGACGTGGGGACTTTTCAACAGGTACTAGATTTTCTAAGTGGGTTAGCAGGTACTGCAGCTATTCCCATGGATCAGACTACTTAGATTTTGGTCACTCAGACTGTCACTGCTACTGTTCCTAAAATTAATGGAAACTTGGGTGCTGACACTTTGTTCCATCCATTGCTTGGCCCTGTGATGATTGGTATAGAACATGAGATGTTGACCAAGTTCTTGAAGTTGAAGCCTTCGATGTTTTATGGTTCTGAGGGTGAGGACATGTTCAAGTTCATATTGGATTGCTACAAGAGGCTGGTAACGCTCAAATCGCCCTCCAAAACAAATTTAAAAAGTGAGCGATTGTATTCAGTAAAAACCCAACGAAGAGTCAGGGTCGAATCCCACAAGGAATGGTACAACGTAGAGAATTTCTTATTAAGAAATTTAGATTTTAAATCAATTCATTTGTAGTGGTAAAACATTTGGGTGGATGGAAACACCAACTTAATATGAAATTTGGGTTATCAAATATTGCAATAACACTAGAAATTTAACGAAATCAAGAACTAATAAGTAATCTAGGGGTGCGGGGATTGGAAGTCTATCTCACGTAGGAGTAATCGTGTTGCTCTATTGTGATGAACACTCATGAATAGGCTAAGTCATCTTCAATGACGCTAATCTTCTTTGGATCTCAAAGCATTCTTGCATAAAATCTCCTTTCAGTCTCATCTATATGCCAATTTTAAACAACCCAATACCTTACTCTATCCTTTCTTTCAAGAATGGGGCAACTAGATCTGACCCTTAACCTCTCTTTCAAGAAAGTTACATACATCAAACCTATATTGCTAGCATTGAACTAATCACCCACCCTAATCAATCTCTTTTGAGCATCAATCGAAGATCAGAAGTAGGAATTAAGTCTGAAACCTTAACCCATTAATTAACCTCATGGTAATTAGACAAAATTCATGCGTGAACAACAATAAAACAGAGCATAGCACGATACCCACAATATTAAATCAACACCCAACCCCATTAGAGCACCCCTAGATCTTGGGGTTTTAGCCACCCATCACAAAAGGCAAAGAAATTATACCTTTCCTGAAATCTGGGTAGCATGAAATTAAGCAATTACGAGCAAACCCACTTTGGATTTAACTTCAATTTGTAAGATTCAAGCACAAAGTTGTAAAATCCCCAAAGCTAGAAAAGTGCTCTTCAAAGATTAAAAGTGTTCTCTCACTCTCAAAACTCTCTAGTCTCAAAATATCTCTCAGAAAAACTCTTCTTAAAATTAAATTCTTTGGCCTATTTATATTTTCCCAAAATTTGGCCCAAAATTCCAATGTTTGACAACTTCGGCGACATTAGTTGGGCTCCCCTAACCTACTAGGTGAATAATCCTTCGCTTCTTAGCTAACCTTGTGATGCTCTAGGCTTCAGATGTTTAAACCTCAGTCGGCGACTTTGATTAAGTCTTCCTTTCACATTCGGCACATCGCCGAATACCACCTTCGTCTGCCTTTTGAGCATTAGAACTTTTCCTCGCACATTGTCACTTTGGGCGATATTGTTCTCAGTACGTGATCCGCCCATCATGATAGGCAATCAACAATGTTCACTTTTGCACATCTTTTTGCATTTTTTTTGTCATTCTTTCCAACGTCAGTCCTTGCCTTGTCCAATTTCTTTCACACTGCAAATCATCAACATTCTATCAGAAAAAACATAATTAGGAATTGAGGACATAATTATTGAGCTAATTAGGCCTTAAATGAGTGCAAATTTACCACTAATCAACACCCCCAACTTAAACTTTTGCTTGTCCTCAAGTAAAATTGAAAACACAATAGGCTCAATAAGGGTGTCTACAGCAGTACTCAATGAGAGCTAACATGAAAATGTGATGGCAAGACTACTTTCAATAGCATGTTACCATAAATCATGATAAAAAGGCTTCAAATGATGACTAGCTAGTCTCAACACAAACTCGAGCTCACAATGGCTTTTTTTCTAATACAAGAACATGTTTCAACAAATGCATTCAAGTGCCATCACATCAAGAATGATTCCATGCTCTCACAAAGCAATTACAACAAAGGTGTAAGGAATCAATGCAACTCTCATACTAAAAAAAGAGAAATACATGCAAGCTTTGTCCCATAGGTTTGCCCATATTTTCCAATCATCACAAAATCCAGTTCATGTAAGATCTCAAGGGTCTTTTAGGCTTGTAATGGGGCTGAGGGTTAAGGTATGGTAAATTTTTACTTAGTGACTTCACCCTTTCAAAGCATTGCTGCAATCATCATCACCTCTTCTCACGTTCTTTTTTTCTTCTTTTTCAACTAAGGACTCAACTCTTGGTTTGTCATTCACTTAATACGGAATCCCCTTTTTATTTCATTCACTCCTCTTTTTCATTTCCATTTTTTCTCATTCAATACGTTTCCTCTTTTCTTTTTCTATAAGGAGGGGTTCCCTCTTTTTAGTAACATTCTCAAAGTTAGGCCTCATTTCATCTTCCTTTGCCCTTTACTTGGCTTTCATTCGTCCTTACTTTCAACACCCCCAACTTAGGATTTTGGCCTAAGTTGGCTATTCAATCATTACAATGATTCAAAAAGGGGTTTTGGTGAGAAAGTAGGGATAATTTGGTTCAAGAGGTTTCTTTTGGTTGACAATTAGTGGATTAGGCTCAAATGGTGCCAAAATGGTTGCACACCCTCACAAGGTAGTCACAATTGGGTTATGAATGATTTAGTTCCCTCATTGAATTTTAGCCCAAGGTCATGCCTCACATTCACCAAGATTCGTATAATTGGACTAACAAGGCAAATTCTAGTACTCCACATGCATGTTTTCAAGTAAAAACTCACCACACATGACACTTCAAAATACACTCATTTAGCACATCCCAACAAGATTAAAAGCGTACGTGCAATGTTCATTGCAAGCTCACATCAAAACGTAGCTAGTCAACAAAAGATTCATAGAGATCATTCAAACGTGTAACCACCTCAATTTTATTCTCGCAACACTAACACGATGCATCATGCTTATCATGAGTACTATTTAAGACATTGATATTGAACAAAATTGATTCTCAAATTTTTATCAATGAAAACTTCAAGCATTTCATGATTTAAAACTTATGGGGGGTTGCATTCATCAAGAGAGAACGAAAAGATAATGAAGTAAGGAGACACAATTCCCAAAAGAAGAGCACTCTAGTATAAACAAGCAATAACTACTATACTTATACAAATGACGACTCATAAGTCAACCTACGATCCGTAGGTGGCTTCCGTCAGTACTGGCACAAGTTCTGAAAAACCAGAAAGTTTCTTTCTTTTCAAATCTAAGGTGTTACACAAGCGATCTTCGGAACATCCCGTCTTCTTCTCCGCATCCAGCTTCTTATGGAGCAATACATACTCCTGGGCAGAGGGAGGTTGGGCGGTGGCTCCGGCAATGGTTGCTCCCACATACCTTCGAATTGTGGAGAAATCCCCCTCTAAGACTCTGGTGGTGAGTAGGTGCTGGTCTGGGAGGTAAGGCTAGCAGTAGCAGCATCCTCATCATCATCATTGCGTTTATAATCTGTACCCTTCGTGGCTTAGCTACTCTGCGCCTCCCTCACACTCTACCTCTTCTTCCCCTTAGAAGAGTTGATCTCACTCTAAGAGGGTGGAAGGGGGATCCATGAGCATCACCACATCACAATCGATGGAAGGTACCCCAACCTACTGGCATTGCGCTATCACTACTCAAGGAAGAAAGGGGGTCTTCTTATTTCCCTAATAGAAACTCTTTCAATATGACACTATTTGTTCCCCTAAATTCACTCCGATCCCTTTTATGGCGTAGGCCTCCACTAGAGCCCGAGGATAGGTCACATTGGTAAGGTTGCTCAACTGACGGATCCTCTGGGCCATTAATGTAAGCCATCCCCGGATGTCAACAGTAAAGTAGAGGCTAGTAATGCCATCACTAGTGGGCTAATAAGCTAGCTCCTGCACTCCTCCTCAACCAGTGTATCCTGCAACCATTTCACGTCCCTTCTTATGAGTCTATCCTCATAATCTTCATTGGAGAACTCCAACACACCTAATACCTCATTCATAATCTATACCCCCATGGGGAAGTTCTTTCCTCTGATGAAAACAGTAGGGTTGGGGTCATCCCAAGGCACCATTGGCGGGAGGGTGTAGAACTCCCTCAACAAACCTGAGTGAGCAGCAAGGGGGCCTCCACCAATGGTCCTCAACCAAACTCTTCCAGTCGCACCATAGGTAGAAGGGCATAGAAATCCCTCAACAAGCTTGAGCGAGCAGCTAGGGGGCCTCCACCAATGGTCCTCAACCAAAATTTTCCAGTTGAGTGTGGAACACACTTACCTTCTCCGCCACACCTTGCATAGCAAATGCCCTCTCAAAACAAAGTTTTGTGCTTCACTGATCATGGTATCGATCCTCATTGTCCTTGTCCAGAAACCTCACAAATGGATATTCTTGATCGGGAGCGTCAACCATTGATTCTTAGGATCTGCAAAAAGCATCAATATGTATACTACATCTCTTAAACATGCGTAGAAAAAGCCTTTTTGAGAAAAATCCCACATTTGGCCAAATTGTGAGGCTGCTGTTGTTGCTTCAAAATGCAAATGCAAGTGTACGTGGTTGTACAAGTAATATAATAACTTTTTAAGAGCCGGATTATCAAATCCAAAGGACTTACGATCAGTTTATATCCAATTTCACTAATGCACACAATTTAATGCAAGTGTGCCACAAAAGTTTGATTGGTATTTTTATACTAAATGTTGCAAGAAGGAAAGAATTAAATTAACTAGCGATGTTCAATTGCACTTGAAGTTATAACACTAAGTTGGGAAATTCTAGGGTTGCATCTTAACTGAGAATTCATTCGTAGTATTTCCTTAGTGGAATTCTAATGGTTATTAAATTACTAATTTACAAGATAAATAATATGATTATGATCTCTTGACCTCTAATCACCTACCACAATTGATAGTCTAAGTATATCGTTGAGCGGGAATAAATCGATTCAACTGTGGAGCACTAACCTTTCTTCTTGTTTCGTAACCAAACATGGTTACTAGGTATATACCTATTCTAGACACAAATCAATCTTAGGCTTGTACAAAAAATGATCATGCTTCTTGTATTCCACATTCTCTCCTTCTATTCTTCTCCCGAGTTCAAGAACGGAAGATATATTTATCCTAATGGTGATCAAGCATTAAAATAGTACTTCAAGAACACACGAGTAATTTGTAACGATAACTAACTTTGTCCATAGATTCAATACTAAACAATCATTTATAGCCACAACCCTAGAACAATGAATCTTAGCCACTCATGCTAATCAATAACACAAAAACAATTGTTTTCATGCAAAATAATGTCTAAGAAAAGGAAGAAGATAACAAAACTAATTGTGAATTTTATTTTATGCCTTATGCCCTGAAAAAATATGATGGAACTCTACAAAAGATGCACCTTGTTCTATTTATAGGGGTTTGGGAAAATAATCCCTTTTTCTTCTTAGATTTGAATTTGACCCTAGCTTGGATTTCCACCAGGGCAGCCTTGGCGCAGTGCGCCAGCATAGCGCAAGGAGGAGGTTTTAGAAGTTTGAGGGGCTGGCGTGGAACCCCTTCAGTGTGCCAGTGTGGAGCTTCAGCAGTTTTGGTGTTGGTGTGGTGCCCTTGCAGTGCGCAACGTGGAGTGTTTGAAGTTTTAGGTCTAGGGCGATGCAACTGCAATGCGCCCCAACCCATTTTGCTGTTGTTCATTTTCTCCCATGTATTTTGTTGATTTTCTTCCGAGCTCTACTCTTCCGTTTCAGCTCCCAAATGATTGATTTTCCCGTCACAATACCTGCATGGTCTAATCATATGTATAAGAGCATAATATCACAATACATATAAAAAAACAAACAATATAGTAAAGAATTCTGTTTAAACTAAAGGTACATATGGGTAAATTACGGTAAATGGGCATATAAATACGCCCAATATCACCATCCCACACTTAAAACTTTGTTCGTCCTCGAACACTACCCACTTTTGTTCTACTACACCTTAAACACCTAAGGAATTTTCCACCCTCACTTGCTTCAACTAGGAAAATTTCAATAATATTTTTGTAGTTCAATCGTCTACGAATAAAAAGATGCCATTTTTAGCACCAAGATACAACATAAGAAACAACACAACCTCTATAACAGACTCCTTGCTAGACCACCGGGCCAACATGCCATGTATAAACAACACAAGACATAGTACTACCATGCATATGTCACGAGTGCCCTAACTATTTTAATACGACCCTTATCTATACCTTTTTTCACAATCCTTCGATTCAATGGGCCTTTTCAAACAATAAGCACTCACTCTCGCAAAAGATCTCTTGAACATATCATAACATGCCATAGTCTTTCCCTTATTGTATCGTGACACAAACAAAATGATCTAATCATGGAATCAAAAGGGCTTTCTTTGTTGTAATATCGACTTCGGGATGGGTTTGATACATTTTGGTACATAGTGACTCACCCCCCTAATGCGCTTGTTTAAAGCACTACATCTCTCTATTTCTTTCTCTTCTAGTTTTATTTCATCTGACGCTTATAACTTTTTCTATTTCACTTTATTCTCCCTGATTTCCACCCTTTAGTTCACGCGTACTTGTCACTAGTAGGCCCTTTTATTTTCTCTTTTTTTCGTGAATCCTAGAAGCAAGCACTTTGCTAATTTAATCGGGCACTAGGCACCATATCTTCCCTACACTACACTTACCTTCCCTTTTCATTCACTCTTCTCCTTTCATTCCCTTCTTTACTTCAACATTGTTCAATTATAGAGTGTATTAGGGGCTATTATTTGGATCGAATTGAAATAGGGTATCAACAAAATGGATAGGCTCATTATGTGGTTCTGCAAAGAAATAGGGTTCAAGTTTCAAGAGTCTTCACAAGGGGCAGTGTCAAGGTGGCACAATAAACATTGAAGAAATAAGAAAATGTCTATTGTCACGACCAAAAGTATACCCTAGATGTAACATGGAATATAGGACCACGAGAAGCCCTACACAAGCCTCTTGACATACATCATACAAGATAATAGAAAATAGATTTAAAGACAACTTCATATTGTAAAGAGTTTGATATAAAAGTGGAAGTTTAATCATAAGTCTTGACAAGCCAATCTAAGTAACATAGAAGTGGTTGGGATGTAACCCATACGCCATGTACAAAATCCATAAACTAAAGACAAAATAAAACAATAAGGGTGACATGGTCCTCGAAACATGAGGACTCCCATGTCTTCAAATTCTTAGCAAAATTGACTAGCCACGAACGGGAGGAGAACAAGCGTCAGACCCTACATTTGTGAAATAATGTAGGCACAAGTATGCATTAATACATGAAATGTACTAAGTATGAGGCAATATGCATAACAACATGAAAAAATGTTAGGAGAGACTTTAACATGACATGGAATGACCATGCTAAATCATAAAGAGACGTTTGAAAATCATGTCATAAAACATGGTCAATGCAAGCTACAACATATAAAAGCACTTTGTGAATACCTTGAAAGTAATTTAGTTTGTTTTAGTGGGATGTTTACCATTAACCGAAAAAGACCATGTGAGCTATAACATGGAATTTGGTGTCATGCTACTAAACCGTAAAAGGATGTTCTACTTGCCAAGGTAAGGACCATGAACTTCTAGCTTATGTGGATCCACTAGCTAATACATCATACAAGGGCACGAAGTTAGGGACAAGGGAATTTCTACTAGAGACCCCACCTCTACTAACAGAAGCGCCTCCATATCAATATCCTCTCGGTGCTAAGTAAATATCCCAATGGAATTAGTCATTAATCATAATATCATACTTGGAAAGGCACTATCAACTACCGATCCAATCTTAAGTTATATAGAATAGCTCCTAAAACATGACTCAAGCACACGTGAGGAAACCATTCAAACTTATGTATCCATATAACCTTTTACAATTTCATTGATACTTTCATCTAAAAGCATCCTTACATCATAAATATCAGTTCCATAAGATATGAATAGCTTTCAGAAATTCATATTTCATAGTTCATGAGTTTCTTCTTAAGTTCATAGTGAAAATAATGGATCATGCATGGGTTCATATGAATTCAACTTAAAATCATGTAATTAGTTCAAATCATGCAATATAAGATTTAAAACAAACAATTGAATCATAATTAAAGAGAACCCATGGAGATTGATGAAAACCCTAACTTTAAATTGAGAAATTGAATTGGAGAATTGAGAACCTTGGGGACCCAATGGAAGAATAGATTCCATTGGTGAATACCTGCATACCTAGATAATCAAATCCTAGATGCAATGGTGAATTGAAGATCCTTAGTTAAAACCCTATGTTTTTCTTCCTTAGCTTGAGAGAGAACTGAGAAGGATGAAGGTGGTTGGGATTTGGGATTTTGGAGAATGTGTTTTGAATGGGTAGTTTTAGGAGTGAAAAACCCTATATAGGGCTTAGGAATGGAATCAAAATGACCTAGGTTAGGCATAAAACGCATAGGAAAAGACTTAAAAGCACTTAAGAAATAACTACCAAAGTGACCTACAGGTTGGACCTACGGTCCGTAGAACTTTCTACGACCTGAGCTGGTCAATCTTAGAATCAACTTCAAAAACCTAAAATTGGTCAACTTCCCATGATACCCTTCTACGGCCCGTCTAAATTCCTACGGTTTGTAGACCCAAGCTGTAGAACTCAAGTCTAACCTCAAAATTTCACCAAGTCTGAAACCTTTCTACAGGACCTTTCTATGGCACGTAGGCCATTTGATGACTCGTCCTGGTCAATCGTAGAATGAGATACTGAAACTTGATTTCCAAAATTATTTTCCCACTTACTACGAGACTGCTCTACAACCCATAGAACACCCCATGAACTGTAGACTGGTCTCGTATACTTGAACCAGTAGCCAATCTTTCGACCTTCTTTCCTTTTATCTGAATTCTGAGGTATTACAATATCTCACCCTTGGGAATATTCTTCCTCGAGTTGGACTCAAATTAGCATGAAGAAGGGGTAGAGGAAGAGATGTAACAACCAAAACATGAATGCAAATTACATAAAATACACATAACCAAGGAGGAAAATTGACTCCAAGCTAACACATATCTTAAAATGTCTTTTCATAAAACATACATGCATGCATATGAAAACATGAGAATGACTAAGACACATGAATCTGTAAGAATGAACCATGAGGAATTTAGTACCTCAAGCTAGAGTAGGAGTGGAGTGAAAGAGATGAGGATATTGGGACATCATATCGGCCTCGGCCTCTCAAGTAGCACCCTCAACTAATTGATTCCTCCAAAGAACTTTCACAGACGTAACTTCTTTATTTCTCACTTTCGAACTTGTCAGTCTAAAATCTCGACTAAAACTTCTTCATAAAAAAGATATTCACTAACTCCCAAACCTTCCAAAGGCACAATGGATGTCAGATCTCCAACACACTTCTTCAACAAAGAGACATGGAATATCGGATGTATCGTTGCTAAGTTACTTGGTAGCTCTAATTCATAAGCAACCTTGCCTATCTGCCACGAAACTTTATAATGTCCAACATAACGGGGACTAAGATTCCCTTTCTTACCAAACCTCATTACACCCTTCACGGGAGAAATCTTCAAGTAAATCCAATCATAAACATGAAACTCAAGTTCCTTTCTTTTAACATCGGCATATGATTTTTGTCGACTTTGAGCCATTTACAACCTTTCCCTAATAAGTTGAACCTTTTCCATAGCCTCAAGCATAAATTCGGGACCAATCAAAGCAACTATACCAACTTCAAACCATCCAATAGGATACCTACATCTCCTACCATAAAGAGCCTCAAATAGAGCAATTCTAATTGTCACTACCCAAGGTACCCCTAGACGTGACATGGCGTACAAGACCCCGAAAGGCCTCATACAAGCCACTTAGCATACATACATACAAGATCATAGAATTATAAGAGTTCAAAGACAATTCATTATCCAAGAGTTTAAGCAATAGCGGAAGTCTACATATAATCTCAAAAGCCATCTAACATAGAAAATGAAAGAACGTTGAGATGTAACCCATACAAGTCTTTAAAAGAAGGTAAATGACATTAAAGTAAATCTGGCTACGTCCTCGAACATATGAGGAAGCACCAAATTCTTGAAAGTCTCTAATATCCCAACTAGTCACGAGAAGATGGGGATGTGCCGGACCCTACACTTGTAAGCAAATGTAGGCAAGAGTATGCATTAATACAAAAATGTATCAAGTATGATAACCATGCATAAAACATTTAAACATGCTAAAAAGGGACATTTTCATAATCATGCAATGATCAAGCTAAAATATGAGAAAAGGGTCAGAAATCATAAGTCATAAAAACATGATCAATGCAATCTAAATATCTTTACTTTACTTAAGAAAATACCTTGAAAGAAACTTAGTTCATTATTGAGGGAAGTAGCCTTAACCGACATGTAAGACCATGTGAGCTATCAAGAAGGAATCCGGTGTCTACCCCACACCGAAAAGGGGTGTCCTACTTACAAAGGTAAGACCATAAACTTCTAGCTTACGTGGATCCACTAGCTAATGTCTATCTAGACAATTATCCTATGGTGGCACATAGTTGATGGGACAAGAGATTGCTTTTGGAAACCCGGCCTCTACTATGAGAGAGCTTCCACTAGAAACCCGGCCTCTACTACGGAAGAGCTTCCATCTCAATATACACTCGGTGCTAAGCATAAATATCACGAAATAGTCATATATCGTAATGCATTTTATTATCCATGAAAAGGTACAACTAGGGTTACCAATCCAAGCTTTCATCATTTAGAATAGCTCCTTAATCTTTTGATTCAACTTTAGTTGAGAAAGACCTTTCAACAAGTTATGAATCCATTATGTGAGGAAACCTTTCACATTTCATAGTTTGAGTAATATGTGAGAAATCCTTTCACAACTCAACAACAAGATCATTCATGCTTCAATCTCAAAGCAATCCATAAATCATCATAAATTTCATAATTGAACATGCATACTTTCTTAAAACACATCTTTTGATCATTCATAATTCATCGTGAATCATAGCTTTAGAAATCATTAAAACATGCATGAGTTCATATAAACTTCATAAAATCCATAATTCAACCCATCATCAATTCATAAATCTCAAAATTAGGGGATTTCATATGGGTTCATGGGGATTCATCTTAAAACATGTAATTCAACTCAATTAATATATAGAAAACCATAATTGAAAGTAATTTGATTATAATTGAAAGAACCCACATCATGGAAGAAAACCCTTAAATCAAATTGGGAATTTGATACTTGAAAATTGAGAAATTTAGGTATTCTATGGAGGAATGGGCTCCATAGATGAAGATCATCATACCTCAATGCAAAAACCTTTAAATCAATGGAGGATTAGGAGGCTTGAATCTTGAAAACCCTAGCTCTTGCTTCTTGTTCTTCAAGCTTTCTAGAGAGAAAAATATTTGGGAGAGGAGAGTTTTGGGAATGATTAGGAATGAGTAGAATTAGGTTTAAAAGGCTTATATAGTGCCTAGGATTAAAGGGTAACTGACTTAGATTAGTAATTAAACATCTAGGGAAAAGACAAAAAAGCCTTTAAAAATAACTGTCGGGCCCTATCTACGGTTGGACCTACGGTCTATAAGTCAACCTACGGACCGTCCTATTCCTCCGTAGATGGATTCAGAGAGTTTTAACATTGGACCCCCCACGACGGGTCACCATGTACGGCTCGTGGTTCAACTTACAGTCCGTACATGGCCACCGTAGGTGTTACCTTAGCCCTTGAAAATTTCACTAAGTCAGGGTCTCATCTACGGGACCTTCCTACGGTCCGTATATTGAATGATGGACTGTCCTAGCGAGCCTTAGAGAGATACTGATGATTGACATTTTGAAGAAATTAAAGAGTCCAACTACCGTTCCCACCGACTATCCATCAATCCATCTACGGTCTGTAAGTGGCCTCCGTCATCACTGGCACCAGAACCTGCAACTTTTCTTTTTTCAAAATCTGAGGTGTCACAATATCTCCCCCTTGGGAACATTCGTCGTCGAATGGGAACCAAGACATTAGAGGAAGGATAGGAACTTAATCTAACAGCCCCACATGCATGCAATCACATATATGCACATATCCGAGGAGGAAACATCAACTCCAAGCTAAAGCATGTTCAAACATCATTTCATGAAGGCTAAATGCAACTCATACTCAAATGCGCATAATCATAGAGAAATCAATCAAGTCAACTCATTTTCTCAAAATTTAGACTCTTCATGAACATGCATAAATGAGGAATCATGGGAATATCTAAGACACATGAGACCAAAAGAATGAACCGTGAGGGACTAAATACCTCAAACTAGAGCAGGATCGGAGGGAAAGTGATGAGGATATCGGGACATCATATCGGCCTCGGCCTCCCAAGTAGCACCCTCAATTAATTGATTTCTCCAAAGAACCTTCGCGGAAGCAACTTCTTTATTTCTTAACTTTCGAACTTGCCAGTCTAAAATCTCAATCGGAATTTCTTCATAGGAAAGACTATCCTTTATGCCAAGGTTCTCTAATGGCACAATAGATGTGGGATCACCAACACATTTCTTCAACAATGAGACATGGAAAATCGGATGCACCGATGCCAATTCATTAGGCAAGTCAAGTTCATAAGCAACCTTACTGACACGTCTCAAAATTTATGGGCCTACATAACGGGGACTAAGCTTCCCTTTCTTCCCAAATCTCATTACGCCCTTCATGGGTGAAATTTTCAAGTAGACCCAATCGTCAACATCAAATTATAAATCTCTCCTTCTAACATCGGCATAGGACTTTTGTCAACTTTGAGCCATTCTCAACCTTTCTCTAATGAGCAGAACTTTCTCCATAGCCTCATGTAGCAACTCGTGACCTATCAAAGCAACTTCAACAACTTCAAACCAACCTATATGAGATCTACACCTCCTACCATAGAGAGCCTCAAATGGAGTCATACCAATACTAGAATGGTAGCTATTATTTTAAGCAAATTCAATCAAAGGAAAATGATCATCCTAATTACCCTTGAAGTCAATCTCACAAGCCCTCAATATATCCTCCAAAGTTTGGTTAGTACGTTTCGCTTGCCCATCGATTTGCGGATAAAAGGCTGTACTAAGCTTAACAAGAGTACCAAGACCCTTTTGGAAAGACTTCAAAAATTGAGAAGTAAATTGTGCACCATAATCAGAGGTTATGGATAAAGGCACTCCATGCAATCTAACCATTTCTCTCAAGTACAACTTAGCATAATCCTTCGCCGAATAAGAAACCTTGAGGGAATGAAGTGGGCTGATTTCGTCATACGATCCACAATAATCCAAATCGAATCATATTACCGCCGGGTGAATGGTAAACTAACAATAAAGTCTATATTCAAATCTTCCCACTTCCAAGTAGGAATACTTATATCTTGGGACAAACCGCCCAGTTTTTTATGCTCAACTTTCACTTGTTGACAATTAGGGCATTTAGCCACAAATTCTACAGTATCCTTCTTCACCCCATTCCACCAATAGACCTCCCACAAATCACGGTACATCTTGGTAGCTCCCGGGTGAATGGAATATCTAGAACTATGGGCTTTCGACAAAATTTGTTCCCTTAGGTCATCTACATCGGGAACAGATAAACGACCTTGATATCGAAGCACACCATCTCCCCCTTGGGAGAAAGCCTCAACAGACTTCTTGAGCACCGCTTCCTTCAACTCAACCAAATTAGGATCAAGATCTTGCTTAGTCTTCACATTGGACACAAAAGATGATTCTGAATCATTCTGAATCATAACACCACCCTCACTAGAATCAATCAACCGAACACCCAATCGGGCCAAACTATGAACATCACGAACCAATTCTTTCTTACCATCCTCAACATGAGCAACACTACCCAAATACAATCGACTAAGAGCATCCGCCACCACGTTCGCCTTGCCGGGGTGATAGTGGACACTCATGTCATAGTCTTTTAACAACTCAAGCCACCTCCTTTGGCGAAGATTTAGATCTTTCTGTTTGAAAACATATTGCAAACTCTTATGGTCGGTAAAAACATCAACATGCACACCATACAAATAATGCCACCAAATCTTTAAAACAAACACAACCGCCGCCAATTCTAAGTCATGGGTAGGATAGTTCTTTTCATGAATCTTGAGTGCCTTGAAGCATAAGCAATGACTTTCCCATTTTGCATAAGAACACACCCTAACCCAATCCTTGAAGCATCACAACAAACCAGAAATCCATCGACCCTTCTGGTAAAGTCTATATCGGAGGTGAGGTAAGTCTATCTTTCAATTCTTGAAAACTCTTCTCACACACTTCGAACCATGTGAACTTAACCTTCTTCTGAGTCAAAGCCATCAATGGAGAAGCAATCAAATAAAACCCTTCAACAAACCTCCTATAATAACCAACCAAGCCCAAGAAACTTCGAATATTTGAAGGTGATAGAGGTCTAGGCCAATTCTTAACCGCATCCGTCTTCTTAGGATATACCTCAATACCCTTACCAGAGACAATGTGACCAAGAAAATCCACGTACCTTAGCCAAAACTCACATTTACTAAACTTCGCAAAGAGTTGTTGTTCCTTGAGGACTTGCAACACAACCCTCAAATGATCGGCACGATCATCCTCACTCTTTGAGTAAATTAAAATATCATATATGAACACAATCACAAACATATAAGATATTGTCTGAACACCCTATTCATCAAATCCATAAACATGGTCGGAGCATTCGTCAACCCAAACGACATCACTAGGAATTCATAATGGCCATATGTAGTCCGAAAAGCCATTTTCAGAATATCATCTTCTTTCACCCTCAATTGGTGATTACCCGAACGAAGATCAATCTTAGAGAAGTAACTTGCCCCTTGGATTTGATCAAGCAAGTCATTTATCCTTGGAAGAGGATACTTATTCTTAATAGTAGCCTTGTTCAATTGACGGTAGTCAATGCACATAAGAAGTGAACCATCCTTCTTTCGAACAAACAATACTGGAGCACCCCATGTAGAGATACTTGGTCGGATGAAACCCTTATCCGACAAATCCTTCAATTGCTCTTTTAACTCCTTAAGTTCTGCCGGAGCCATTCGACAAGGAGGAATAGAGATAGGTTGCGTATCGGGGAGAAGATCAATACCGAAGTCTATTTCCCTTTCGGGAGGGACACCGGGTAGATCATCGGGAAACACTTCTGAAAATTTATTAACAACGAGGACTAACTCGAAAGCAGGGGTTTCGGAATCCACATCCCTCAACCTAACAAGGTGGTCTATGCAACACTTAGAAATCATCTTTCTAGCTTTAAGACAAGAAACAAACCAACCCTTAGGCATAGAATTTCCCCCTTCCACTCTAGGATAAGCTCATTTGGAAATTGAAACTTGACCATTCAGGTCCTACAATCAATCGAGGCATAACAAGAATGCAACCAATCCATCGCAAAAATAACATCAAAGGCTAGCATATCAAGCTTTACAAGATCAACATGAGTGACTCTATGAGATAAGGAGACGGGACAATCTCTATAGACTATCTTAGCCACAATAGTTTCACCAATAGGAGTAGAGACACAAAAGGGATCTAACAGCACATCCGGAAGAACATCAAACCACATAGCCACATATGGCATCACAAAAGACAAAGTAGCACCGGGATCAAGCAAAGCATAAACATCAAAGTGAAAAACTTTCAACATGCTGGTAACCACATCGGGAGAACCCTCTCGCTCATGACGAGCTTGAAGTGAATAGAATCAGTTTTGCATGGGAGCATTTGAACCCGAACCACTAGGTGGAGCTTGCTTGCCTTCTCTTCCCTTAGCCGTGACAGATGGAAAAATCCTTATCTTATGTCCTCTCTTACCACAACCGTAGCAACCATCCGTACCGGCTAAGCACTTGCCCTTATGTTTCCTCCCACACTTAGCTCAAGTAGTCGATGAGAATCCACCACCATTTCCTTCTTGAGACATAGGGTTAGGCACCCTATCTTTGTTGAACTTAGGAGGAGCATTAGAGGAATCTTGACCGAAAAACCTTTGTCGAAACTTAGAGCGACCATGTCCATCGGACCTCGAATGTGAAAAATTACCATCACCGGTCTTAGCCCTCTTTGTCTCCCTAGACCTTTCCTTAAGTTTCTCCTCTTCTATTGTTGAGCATGAACCATGAGACGAGAAATATCCATGTCATTGACAAGCATGTCAATACGACATTCCTTGACCACTATTTTGGACACTCCCGAAATGAACTTACTCATCTTTGCCCTAGGATCGACAACCATAGTAGGAACATATCGAGACAATTTTGTGAACCTCAAAGCATACTCCTTCACACTCATGCTTCCTTGACGAAGGTTGATGAACTCAAGCACCGTTGCCTCCCTCATCTCAAGGGGAAAGAACCTATCAAGGAAAGCAACCTTGAACTTTTCCCAATCAAGAGGACCCGCATCGTCCGCCCTCTCACTCTTCAGGATAAGCGGCCAACTCTACCTTTTCCTCTGGCGTCACACCCATGATCATTAGCACCTTGTACACCTCATCAATGAACTCTTCAGGATCTTTCTCAACCTTAGAACCATGAAACTCTGGAGGGTTCATCCTTGTGAAGTCCCTCACCCTAGATGCCACCTTACCCACATTTGGGTTCACGGGAGCCACAACCTCCCTATTGGCTTGAGCCGTGATGGCTTGAGCCAACACTTGAAAGGCTGCACTAAACTCCGCATTAGTCACTTGTTCGGCCAAAGGATCGACCGAAACTTGAGGAGCTTGAGAAGGAGCTTCTTGTTCCACATTCTCTCTCGTATTTCTCCTAGCATAAGCTCTTCGAGTAGCCATATCCTGAAACACATAGGATAGGGATTAGGAGAGAGACATACAGAGTTACACTCTAGCGCAGGACTTAGAAGTATTGAAAGAAGTGGAGTTTCCTAAACATCTTATAGCCTCTTATTCATAAATGTGGCGCGCTTCACATTTATGAACAAGACTCTACTCGACGTGGCTTATGAGACTTCAAAGGATCTTTCTAAAACCTTGTGCTCTAATACCAAGTTTGTCTCGACCCAAGGTACCCCCTAGACGTGACATGGCGTACAAGACCCCAAAAGGCCTCATACAAGCCATTTAGCATACATACATACAAGATGATAAAATTATAAGAGTTCAAAGACAATTCATTATCCAAGAGATTAAGAAATAGCGGAAGTGTACATATAGTCTCAAAAGCCATCTAACATAGAAAATGAAAGAACGTTGGGACGTAACCCATACAAGTCTTTAAAAGAAGGTAAATGACATAAAAGTAAATCTGGCTACGCCCTCGAACATATGAGGACCCACTAAAGTTTTCAAAGTCTCTAGTATCCCAACTAGCCACGAGAAGATGGGGATGTGTCGAACCCTACACTTGTAAGAAAATGTAGTCAAGTGTATGCGTTTGTACAAAAATGTACCAAGTATGATAACCATGCATAAAACATTTAAACATGCTAAAAAGGGACATTTTCATAATCATGCAATGATCAAGCTAAAATATGAGAAAAGGGTTAGAAATCATAAGTCATAAAAATAAGATCAATGCAAGCTAAACATCTTTACTTTACATGAGAAAATACCTTGAAAGAAACTTAGTTCATTATTGTGAGAGTAGCCTTAACCGACATGTAAGACCATGTGAGCTATCAACACGGAATCCAGTGTCTACCCCACATCGAAAAGGGGTGTCCTACTTGCCAAGGTAAGACCATAAACTTCTAGCTTATGTGGATCAACTAGCTAATGTCTATCAAGGCAATCATTCTATGATGGCACATAGTTTATGGGACAAGAGATTGCTTTTGGAAACCCGGCCTCTACTATGGGAGAGCTTCCACTAGAAACCCAGCCTCTACTACGGAAGAACTTCCATCTCAATATACACTCGGTGCTAAGCATAAATCTCACGAAATAGTCATATATCATAATGCATTTTATTATCCATGAAAAGGTACAACTAGGGTTACCAATCCAAGCTTTCATCATTTAGAATAGCTCCTTAATCTTTTGATTCAACTTTAGTTGAGAAAGACCTTTCAACAAGTTATGAATCCATTATGTGAGAAAACCTTTCATATTTCATAGTTTGAGTAATATGTGTGAAGTCTTTTCACAACTCAACAACAACATCATTCATGCTTCAATCTCAAAGCAATCCATAAATCATCATAATTGAACCTGCATACTTCCATAAAACCCATCTTTTGATCATTCATAATTCATCATGAATCATAGCTTTTGAAATCATTAAAACATGCAAGAGTTCATATAAACTTCATAAAATCCATCTTCTTCAAAATTCAACCCATCGTTCATAAATATCAAAATTAGGGAATTTCATATGGGTTCATGGGGATTCATCTTAAAACATGTAATTCAACTCAATTAATATATAGAAAACCATAATTGAAAGTAATTTGATTATAATTGAAAGAACCCACATCATACAAGAAAACCCATAAATCAAATTGGAAATTTGATACTTGAAAATTGAGAAATTTAGGGACTCTATGGAGGAATGAGCTCCATAGATGAAGATCATCATATCTCAATGCAAAATCCTTTAAATCAATGGAGGATTAAGAGGCTTGAATCTTGAAAACCTTAGCACTTGCTTCTTCGTCTTCAAGCTTTATAGAGAGAGAAATATTTGGGAGAGGAGAGTTTTGGGAATGATTAGGAATGAGTAGAATTAGGTTTAAAAGGCTTATATAGTGTCTAGGATTAAAGGGTAACCGACTTAGATTAGTAATTAAACATCTAGGGAAAAGACAAAAAAACCCTTTAAAAATAACTGTCGAGCGCTATCTACGGTTGGACCTACGGTCCGTAAGTCAACCTACGGACCGTCTTGTTCCTCCGTAGATAGATTCAAAGAGTTTTAACTTTGGACCCCCAACGATGGGTCACCATGTACGGCTCGTGGTTCAACTTACGGTCCGTACATGGCCACCGTAGGTCTGACCTTAGCCCTTGAAAATTTCACTAAGTCAGGGTCTCATCTACGGGACCTTCATAGGGTTTGTACATTGAATGAGGATTGTCCTGGCGAGCCTTAGAGAGATACTAACGATTGACATTTTGATGAAATTAAAGAGTCCAACTACGGTTCCCACCTACGGTCTGTCAGTCCATCTACAGTCCGTAGGTGGCCTCCGTCATCACTTGCACCAGAACTTGCAACTTTTCTTCTTTCAAAATCTGAGGTGTTAAATTAATACTTGAATGATAACTATTGTTATAGCAAACTCATTCAAAGGCAAATGATCATCCCAATTTCCCTTGAATTCAATTATACAAGCTCTCAACATATCTTCCAAAGTTTGAATAGTACGCTAGGCTTGCCTATCGCTTTGAGAATGAAAGGCCGTACTAAGCTTAATTCGGGTACCAAGACCTTCTTGGAAAGACTTCCAAAATTGTGAAGTAAATTGGGTACCACGATCGAAGATAATGGATAGGGGCGCACAGTGCAACTTAACCATTTCCTTGATATACAACTTAGCACAATCTTCCACCGAATAAGACGTCTTGACGGGGATGATATGAGCTGACTTCATCATGCGATCCATAATAACCCAAATCGAGTAGTGTTGCCACCGGGTATGGGGTAAACTAATAATAAAGTCCATATTCAAATCTTCTCACTTCCAAGTAGAAATACTAATCTCTTGGGACAAACCTCCTGGCTTTTGATGCTCAACATTCACTTGTTTACAATTAGAATATTTAGCCACAAATTATGTAATATACTTCTTCATCCCATTCCACCAATAGACCTCTCATAAGTCATAATACATCTTGGTGGCTCTCTGCTGAATAGAATAACGAGAACTATGGGCTTTCGATAAATTTGATCCCTTAAATCATCAACATTCGGAGCACATAACTGACCTTGATATTGAAGCACACCATCTCCCCCTTGGGAGAAAGCCTCAACAACCTTTTTGAGCACCACTTCCTTTAACTCAACCAATATTGGATCAAGACTTTGCTTACCCTTCACATCCGATACAAAAGATGATTCCAAACCATTTTTAACCATCACACCTCCTTCACTAGAATCAACCAAGAGAACACACAATTGGGCCAATCTATGAATATCACAAACTAACTCCTTCTTACCATCTTCAACAAGAGCAACACTTCCCATCAATAGTCGACTAAGAGCATCCACTACCACATTTGCTTTACCAGGGTGATAGAGGACACTCATGTTGTAGTCCTTCAATAACTCAAGCCATCTCATCTAGCGAAGATTCAAATCCCTTTGAGAGAACACATATTTCAAGCTCTTGTGGAAGATGAACACATCTACATAAACACCATATAAGTAATGTCTCCAAATCTTTAAAGCAAACACTACTGCCGCTAACTCTAAATAACGAGTCAAATAATTATTTTCGTGCACCTTCAATTGCCTTGAAGCATAAGCAATGACTTTACCATGCTGCATTAAAACACAACCAAGACCAATCTGAGAAGCATCACAAGAAACCACAAAACCATTTGATCCTTTCGGTAACCTTAAGATAAGGGCTGAAGTGAGTCTATCCTTCAACTCTTGGAAACTCTTTTCACAAGCTTCCGATCAAAGGAATTTCACCTCTTTTGATTCAATGCCGTCAAAGGCAAAGAAATAGAGGAAAATCCTTCCACAAACCTTCTATAATAATCGGATAAACCCAAGACACTTCATATATCTGAAGCTGACAAGGGTCTTGGCCAATTCTTCACCACCTTTGTCTTCTTAGGATCGACTTGAATACCTTCACCAGAGACAATATAGCCAAGGAAAGCAATAGACCTCAACCAAAACTCACACTTGCTAAACTTCTTAAATAATTAACGATCCTTAAGAGCTTACAACACAATTCTCAAATGTTCAACAAGCTCATACTTACTCCATGAGTAAATAAAAATATCATTGATAAACACGATCACAAACATGTAAATATATTACTTGAAGACCCTATTCATCAAATCCATGAAACTCACCGAGGCATTAGTCAAACCAAACGACATTACCAAGAACTCATAATGACCATACAAAGTTCAAAAAGCCATCTTTTGAATGTCACTATCCTTTACCCTCAATTGGTGATAATTCGACCGCAGGTCAATCTTAGAGAAGTAACTCGCTCCTTGGAGTTGATCAAATAAATCATCAATTGTCAGGATAGGATACTTATTCTTTACCCTGACCTTTGTCAATTTCCAGTAATCAATACGCATATGAAGTGAACCATCTTTCTTCCAAATAAACAAAACTGGAGCACCCCATAGAGAGATACCTGATCGGATGAAATCCTTATCCAACAAGTCTTTCAATTGCTCCTTTAATTCCTTAAGTTCTGCTGGAGTCATATGGTAAGGAGGAATAGAAAAAGGTTACGTATTTGGGAGAAGGTCAATACCTAAGTCTATTTCCCTCTCGACAGGAACACCTAAAAGATCATCGAGAAATACTTCCAAAAACTCATTTCCAATAGGAATTGACTCAAGAGTAGGGGTTTTAGATCCTGTATCCCTAACCCAAACAAGATGGTATATGCAACTCTTAGAAATCATTTTCCTAGCCTTTAGGCAGGGTATAAACTGACCCTTAGGCATAAAGTTTCCCTTTTTCCATTATAAGGCAGGTTCATTTAGAAACGAAAGCTTAACCACACCAGTTCTATAGTCCAAAGAAGATTAACATGAATGAAGCCAATCCATATCAAGGATAACATCAAAATCCAACATATCAAGCTCTACTAGATCAACATGAGTGACTCTATGGGATAAGGAGATGGGATAATTCCTATGGACTCATCTAGCCACAACAGAATCGCTAATAGGAGTAGAGACAGAAAAAGGTTCTATAATACATCTTGACAAACATAAAATCTCACAGCCACCAATGGCGTAAAATAAGACAATATAGCACCGGGATCAAGCAAAGCATAAAATTCAAGATGAAAGACTTTCAACATATCGGTAACAACATCAGGAGAACCTCCTTGATCAAGACGAGTTTGAAGTGAATAAAATTGGTTTTGCTTTGGAGCACTCGAACCTGAATCACTAGGCAGAGCTTGCCTACCATCTTACCTTTGTTTCCTCTAGATGGACAATCCCTTATCTTATGACCACACTTTCCACAACCAAAGAAACCATTTGTGCTGGCCAAGCACTTACCAGTATTCTTTTTACCACACTCGGCACAAGTAGACAATGAAGATCCACTACCACTTCCTTTTTGAGGCTTAGGGTTAGACACTCTATCCTTGTTGAATTTTGGAGCTGGAACATTTGAGGAACCTTGACCAAAAAACCTTTGTCAAAATTTAGAATGACCATGTCCATCGGACCTTGAATGTGAAAAGTCATCATTACCAGTCTTTGCCCTTTTGGACTCCCTAGACCTTTGCTTAAGCTTCTCCTCTTAATTTTATTGGGCATGAGTCATCAAACAAGAAATATCCATTTCCTTAATAAGCATGGCGGTTTGGTACTCTTTAACTACTCATCCTTGCCCTAGAATCGACAACCATAGCAGGGGCATATTTGGAAAATTATGTTAATTTCAAAGAATACTTCTTCACACTCATGTTTCCTTGACGAAGGTTAATGAACTCACCTGCACCTTTGCTTCTCTCATCTCAAGAGGAAAAACTTATCAAGGAAGGCTACGTTAAACTTCTCCCAATCAATAGGACCTGCATCCAGAGCCCTCTCTTCCTTCTGTAGATTAAACCAAACTTGAGCAACACCTTTTAGTTGGTAAGTAGCCAATTTTGCCTTTTCCTCTGAAGTAACACCCATGATCCACACAATCTTATAAACCTCATCAATGAATTCTTGAGGATCTTTCTCAACCTTGGAACCATGAAACTCTGGGGGATTCATTCTAGTGAAGTCTCTCACTCTAGTTGTTGGCGTACCCATATTTGGGTTCACGTGGACCACAACCTCTCTATTGTCTTGAGCCATCATGGCTTGAGCTAAAACTTGAAAAGCGGCTCGAAACTCCGCATTAGTCACTTGTTGGACCAAAGGGTCGGCTGGAACTAATAGAGATTCTTATTCCACATTCTCACCCACATTCCTTCGAACATATGCTCTTCGAGGGGCCATATCCTGAAAAGCATTGGATAAGAATTAGGAGAGAGACATATGGAGTTGAACTCTATCTCACAACTTTAGAATTAGGAAAGAAGCGGAGTTTCCTAAAGGTCTTATAGCTTCTTATTGATAAATGTTGCACCCTTCACACTCAAGAATAAGACTCTATTCGACGCGGCTTGTCAGACATCCTAGGACCTTTCTTAATCTTGTGCTTTGAATACCAAGTTTGTCACGACCCAAAGTATACACTAGGTATAACATGGCGTATAGGACCCCGAAAAGCCCTACACAAGCCTCTTGACATACATCATACGAGATAATATAAAATAGATTTAAAGACAATGTCATATTGTAAAGAGTTGGACATTAAAGAGGAAGTCTAATCATAAATATTAACAAGCAAATCTAAGTAACATAGAAGTGGTTGGGTCGTAACCCATACACTACGTAAAAAATCCGTAAACTAAAAACATAAGAAAGCAATAAGGGTGACATGGTCCTCGAAACATGAGAACTCACTAAGTTTTCAAATCCTTAGCGAAATCGACTAGCCACGAGCGGGAGGAGAAGGATCGTCGGACCCTACATTAGTGGAACAATGTAGGCAAAAGTATGCATTAGTACATGGAATGTACTAAGTATGAGGCAATATGCATAACAACATGAAAACATTCTAGGAAGGACTTTAACATGACATGCATTGACCAAGCTAAATCATAAAGAGATGTTTGAAAATCATAAGTCATATAACATGGTCAATGCAAGCTACAACATATAAAAGCACTTTGTGAATAGCTTGAAAGTTATTTAGTTTGTTTAAGTGGGATGTATACCATTAACCGACATAGACCATATGAGCTATAGCATGGAATTCGGTGTCATGATCCCACACAAAAAAAAGATGTCCAACTTACCAAGGTAAGGACCATGAACTTCTATCTTGCGTGGATCCACTAGCTAATACATCCTATGGGAGAACGTAGTTAGGGACAAGGAGATTGCTACTAGAGACCCCACCTCTACTAATAGAAGAGCCTCCATCTCAATATCCTCTCGGTGCTAAGTAAAAATCCCAATGGAGTTAGTCATTAATCATATTCATAATATCATACTTGGAAAGGCACTATCAACTACCGATCCAATTTTAAGTCATACAGAATAGCTCCTTAAACATGATTCAAGCATAGGTGAGGAAACCTTTCAGCCTTATGAATCTATATCAAAGAAAACCTTTTACAATTTCATTGTTACTTTCATCTAAAAGCATCGTTACATCATAAACATCAATTCCATAAGATATGCATAGCTTTCATAAATTCATATTTCATAGTTCATGAGTTTCTTCATAAGTTCAAAGTCAAAATCATGAATCATGTATAGGTTTATATGAATTTAACTTAAAATCATTTAATTAGTTTAAATCATGCAATATAAGATTGAAAACAAACAATTGAATCATAATTAAAGAGAACCCATGGAGATTGAAGAAAGCCTAACGTTAAATTGAGAAATTGAATTGGAGAATTGAGAACCTTGGGGACCGAATGGAAGAATGGATTCCATTAGTGAATACCCGCATTCCTTAATAATCAAAGCCTAAATGCACCGGTGAATATAAGATCCTTAGCTTGAGAGAGAATTGGAGAGGATAAAGGTGGTTGGGATTTTGGATTTTGGAGAATGAGTTTTGAATGGATAGTTTTAGGAGTTAAAAACCTTATATAGGGCTTAGGAATGGAGTCAAAATGATCTATTTTAGGCATAAAATGCATAGGAAAAGACCCAAAAGACCTTAAGAAATAACTACCGAAGTGACCTACGTTCCGTAGAACTTTCTATGGCCCGTACTGGTCAACTGTAGAATCAACTTCAGAAACCCAAAATTGGTCAACTTCCCACGACACCCTTCTACGGTCTATCAAAATTCCTATGGTCCGTAGACCCAAGCCATAGAACTCAACCCCAACCTCAATATTTTACCAAGTCTGAAATATTTTTACGGGACTTTCTTATGGCTCGTAGACCATTTAACGACTTTTCCTGTTCAATCGTAGAATGAGATGCTGAAACTTGATTTTCAAAATTATTCTCACTTCCTACGAGATTGGTCTACGACCCGTAGAACACCATACGAACCATAGACCGGTTTGGTAGACTTGAACCAGTAGTCAATCTTTTGGCCTTCTTTTCTTTTTCTGAATTTTGAGGTGTTACAACTATAAAAGGAGATGCCTAAATCATATTCCACAAGCTTCACGCTAGTCAATTTTCACATTCATGCGGGGCAAGATCTAGATGCCACTATATGTAAGAGACAAATCAAACACTCACCACACATGGAATCATGATTCATATATAGAAATATTACAATTTCATGCTTATACACAAATACATTGAGTGAATTTCCACAATTCAGCCCAGTTGCTTCATTTTTTTTTAGTCCAGTTAAAGAGCCTATGTGTTTCAAATGAAACTCTTCTTTTTCAAGCAAGTTTACTCATGAACAACCCATGATGTCTGGCTAACTCCAATGTGTGGTTTCAAAGTTCCAAAGGTCGGGTTTCTATTCCTACAAACCTATGACTAATTTTCCCTTAAGATGGTCATCATCCATCCATCAGCGGGACAAGTCATTACTACTATGACTCTCCCAAATAAAATCTACCCGGTTCAAAGGGACTATCCTCAAGAAAATAACCAAAGACAAGAGCTGAGGAACCCATCCTAATAAGCTAAAATAACAATAGTAAAAATTAAGAACAATGGAAACTAGGATATCATTCCCCCACCCCATACAAAAATATTGCACTGTCCCCATTGTGTCAAATATAAAAGAGTAAAGAGTGAGAGACGAAACTCCCTGGGCCTATATGCCTCGTCCTCATCATGTGGACCATCTTCTTCTCCCATCACATCAGTGGTGCAATCAACTACGATGAGCGATGTGTCACCATCACCTACCTTATCATCCTTATCATTATTATTTTCATGAATTTTGGGTTCATCATCATCCAAAGGCTCCTAAAATGTCATGACCATCTTGCACATGTACATGGAACTATCAATCAATGGGTATCGATTACTCAATTCAACCATCTCCTCATCGGTCAAAGGTAGACCACCAATGCATATCTGTAATTCTGCCATCCCGAACATTCGGTCCATCCAATTGTCATCATGTGCCTGTCGATCTACATATCAAGTATAGGCCTATGCAATATGTCTAGTACCTTGGTCTTTGTAACATCAACCAATTGACTCACCAAATGATGAACTCTCGGTGTGCATACTCATGACATTCCTCCTCAATAGCCTCTCTTTGGTAAAATTGCATCACCAATCCTTCGTAGCAAAACTGCCACCTTTTGTTGTTTCAAAATTTCACCATATTATGTCGTAGAACCAATTCCACATTCAATGCATCTATTTTATTAGAATATATACCAACACCACCCTTTATTTTTTAACCTCAGATGTATGTTTGCAAGTTAAAAGGGTACTACAAATAATTTTCAACCATACCCGTGCTTCCTTATTTAGGTGGGCATAATGTAATGTGGCATGTCGACTAGTGTCCTTGCTCCTATACCAATGGGATGTCGAATTGATGCAACAAAGTGTGTGATGTATGTCTCTATAAGGTGACATCTCTTTCATCTCCAAATATGGAGCGACATCAACATGTAGGATGCCCAAGAACTCATTCAACATCCGAGTGGTGAACCGTAACATTTTCCCCTGAACATCAACTCTTTGACTCTGGCTTTGCTCTGTTTCCCAATTTGTGTAGAAATCACGAACTAAAGTGAGGTTTCACTCACTTTGGTCTTGGAAGATGTGTTGAATTCCCAATTGATAGACCATCTCATAAATCTGAGGAAACTCATCTTGTAACTGCCCTTCATCATTATGTTCGTCCCAAAGATACTTCGCCTCTTTTTGAGACTCAAACCAATCTTGCTTGTATGGCTCAATCACTTGCTTACTAAATTTTTAAGAAGGCATCCTAGGGCCTGCTCAAACCAACGACATCAACCTTGCATGGCTGCTTGCTTCTTACACCTCCGATGTTAACATGCTTACCCTTCGGTGGAATTGTAACTTGGGAAAGAAAGAGGGAGGGCAAAAAACTTTGGGAGAGAGCAGCAATGGAGGGTGAAGGAAAACTTTGTGGGAGAGAATAAAAATAGAAAAATTGGGTGGCTAGTTTCTTGGCAAGGGTGGAGGAAAAGAGAAGATGAGGGAATAAGGGTATTTTATAGAGGGGAGGTTCAATGTTTTTGGAGAACGAAACAATGGAGGGGTAAGGAACATTTTTTGGAGAGAAGGAAAGGGGTAGAGTAGCTATTTTTAGATGGGGGAAAGAGGAAAAAAATGAGTGAAATACAGTTTTAAGGGTGGGGGACAAAAAAATATTGGATTTTTAGTTGGTGGCCCCCCGGCTTATCTTCTTTTTGATGTGGTGGGATGGTGGCATGGTGTGCCATGGATGTGCCAGGTACAAACACACATAAGTTTCACTCCTAGTGCAGTGCGCCAGCCTAGGAAACTCTGGGGAAGTGCTCCAGTAGTGCGCTAGGCCTCCAAAAAGGTGTTTTTTGCTACTAACCCGTAGCAACTGTCATCCATGGTAGGTATCACCCCTTGTTTCCAGCACATCAACCAAACATCATTCGAATAAGGTGGGTTACCTCCCCCTAGTGCCTTTGTTTTGTTCGTGGCATGACACGTCTTTTTGTATATATATATTACCTAACTACAACAATTAACTTAAAATTAAACTAAAGTTTAAAAATGAAACTCATGTCATGACCCAGACTACCCCCTAGACATGACATGGTGAATAGAATTTCGAGAGACTCTAAACAAGCCGCTTGACATCAGCATGACAATAAGATCACAACATAACAGAAATAAGAGATAAATTGAAATAAAAGTCTCAAAATGATAACATCATATGATACCAAAATGGAAGTCTATGACGCTGTGTCTAGTAAAGTCCTTATTATCGGTGTGAATTACTACCCTTCTTTGATACTCTACTTCGTGCTATAGATTTTAAATCTATGAGAGTTTTCTTCTAATTTGTGCATTCCCGTATCTGCAGATCATGCCTCCAAAGCATACTGCCAGTCAATGTAATGCTGCAAGTACCGAGGTCCCCGCTGGAACCACTACTAGTAATCTACCTCCATAGACTAGGTTGTAGACTAGAAGCGAGTTCACCCAACTGATCAAGGTACAAGTGTTGAGACACAAAGAGTGCCTGTTAACAATACAAGTGTTCCTCCGGCACCTACTCCGTAGCCTGCTCCTACTTCAGAGGCTGAGTTCATGGGATGTATTAGAATGCTCACTTAGTTGGTGGTTGCTTAGTCCGGCTGTCAGGGCACCATATGCACTAACTCCAATCCCCAAGAGTCGTCAGTTGTGACCAGAATCAGAGATTTCTAGAGAATGAATCCCTCGATGTTCACAGGGTCTAAGGTAGAAGAGGATCCTCAGAATTTCATTGATGAGATGTGAAAAATTCTCAAGGTTGTGCATGCTAGCAAGACTGAAAGAGTTGAGCGTGCTTCTTATCAACTTAAGGATGTAGCACACATTTGGTATAAACAATGGGATGAAAGTTATGATGAAGATACGGGTACAATGGATTGGGATGAGTTCGAGAAGGCCTTCCTAGATCACTTCTTTCCCTAAGAATTGAGGGGGGCTAAGGTAGAAGAGTTTGTGAATCTGAATCAAAGGGAGATGAAGCTGAAGGAATATAGTCTAAAGTTTGTACAATAGTCTCGCTATGCCCCAGAGATGGTCCCAAACATGAGGTCCAAAATAAGGAAATTTGTCTCTGGATTAGGTAAGAAGGTGAAGAAGAAAAGCAAAGCTTCACTCATTATCAATGACATGGAGATCTCCAGGCTCATGGTGTATGCCCAATAGGTTGAGGAGGATAAATTGAGAAATAGAGAGGAGTATTAGAATAAGAAGGAAAAATTAGCAGGTCATGAGTCCAGCTAACAGAGGTGCCGATATGGTAATAGGTCCTTCTTTCAAAAAAAGCCATCTAGATCTGCTTCATCATCCGCTAGTGTACCTCCACCAAGGAATAGAAATGATCAAAGGTTCCATAAATCCCAAATTTTGGGGCACATGGCTCTCAGTCACAGGGCAGTGTAGCATAGAGGTTTACTCGAAGCCCACCTTGTGCTAAGTGTTGTAGGACCCATCCAAGAGAGTGGCATGATAGCACGAATGAGTGCTTTAGATGTTGTCAGATGGATCACTTTCTAAGGGACTGCCCCAAGGGAAAGCAAGGCAATGGTGGCAAATAAGGACTAATCTTCTTAAGTTCTCCATCAGATAGAGTTGCCCAAAGGGGTGCTATTTTAGGAATAAGCAGGGGGTACAAATCGTCTGTATGCTATGTCTAGTCGCCAGGATCAGGAGTACTCCCCAGATGTGTTCACTGGTATACTTAAAGTCTTTCCTCTCGATGTTTATATATTACTTGATCCAAGTGCTAGTTTGTCTTTTGTTACTCCTTATGTAGTCATGAGGTTTGGGACTTGTCCCGAATGACTTTTTGAGCCTTTTAGCGTCTCTACACATGTTGGTGAGTCTATTCTAGCAAAAAGAGTCTATCAAAATTATATCATCTTAATCTATCATAGATATACCATATTGATTTAGTTGAATTAGACATCGTGGATTTTGATGTCATTCTAGGCATGGACTGACTTTATGCTTGTTATGCCTCAATCAGTTGTAGAACTCGAATAGTAAAGTTTTAGTTTCCTAATGAGCCAATCTTAGAGTGGAAAGGTAACCCGGTCGTGCCTAATGGTATTTCATCTCATACATAAAGGCCAGAAAAGTAGTCTCCAATGAGTGCATCTATCACTTAGTACGAGTTAATGACTCTAGTGTTGAGACCCCATCTCTTCAATCAGTTCCAATTGTAAGGGAGTTTCTAGAAGTCTTTCCCAACGATCTTCTTGGAGTCCCTCCCAAAATGGAGATAGACTTTGGAATAGACATCCTTCAAGATACTAAACCCCATCTCTGTTCCGCCATACAAAATGGCTCCAGCTTAGTTTAAAAAGTTAAAAGAGCAGTTGAAAGATCTCTTTGATAAGGGTTTCATTTGAATGAGTGTCTCACCTTAGGGTGCTCTGGTTTTATTCGTATAAAGAAAGATGGTTTTCTTAGGATGTGTATTGATTACCGTCAGTTGAACAAGGTCAACATAAAGAATAAGTACCCTCTCCCTAAAATTTATGATATGTTTGACCAACTTTAAGGTGCCACATGTTTATCTAAGATAGAACTTAGATATGGTTATCATCCGTTAAGAGCGAGGGAAGGTGACATCCCAAAAATAGCTTTCAGGGCACATTATGGTCACTATGAGTTCCTTGTCATGTCCTTTTGTTTGACTAATGCTCCTGCGATATTTAGGGATCTCATGAATAGAGTATTTAAGCAGTACCTGCATATGTTTGTTATCGTGTTCATCGATGATATCCTGATCTACTCCAAGAATGAGGAGGATCATGTCGGCCATATCAGAATAGTCCTGCAAACTCTCAAGGATCGGGAGTTATTTGCCAAGTTTTAAAAGTGTGAATTTTTGTTTGAATCTATGGTATTCTTAGGCCACATTGTGTCAGGCGATGGTATTCGAGTTGATACTCAGAAAATTGAGGCAGTGCAAAATTGGGCTAGATCGACATCCCCAATTGACATAAGGAGTTTCTTGGGTTTGGTGGATTACTACCAAAGGTTTGTCAAGGGGTTTTCATCTATTTCATCCCCGATGACTAAGTTGACTCAGAAGAAGGCTAAGTTTCAATAGTTTGAGGCTTGTGAGAAAAGCTTTCTTGAATTGAAAACTTGATTGACTACTACTCCAGTGTTGACCCTACCAGAGGGTACATAGGGTTTTGTTGTCTATTGTGGTGAATCTAGAGTTGAGCTTGGTTATGTATTGATGCAGAATGGTAAGGTTATATCTTATGCCTCTAGACACCTTAAAATCCATGAGAGATATTATCCAACTCATGATCTCGAGTTTGCAGCAGTGGTGTTTTCTTTTAAGATATAGCGTCACTAAATCTATGGCGTGCATGTTGATGTGTTCATTGACCACAAGAGTCTTCAGTATGTTTTCAGTCATAAAGAGCTTAACTTAGACAGAGGAGGTGGCTAGAGTTGCTTAAGAGTTATGACATGAGTATTCTCTACCATCCAAGTAAGGCTAATGTTGTTGTTGATGCCCTTAGTAGGTTGTGTATGGGGAGTACTGCTCATGTTAAGTGATGAAAGAAAGATTTGGAAAAGGAGGTGCACAGACTTGCACGTTCAGGAGTTCGTTTGCTAGACTCTAGTAAAGGTGGAGTTGTGGTGATGAATGGGGCTGAATAATCCCTAGTGGTGGAAGTGAAAGAGAAGTAAGACAGAGACCTACTCTTACTTGAGTTAAAGGAAGATTTTCATAAGAAGAAGGTGATGGTTTTCAAACAAGGGGGAGATGATGTGTTGAGATACCAAGGTAGGATATGTTTTCCAAAGGTGGATGATCTCCAAGATAGGATTATGGAAGAAGCCCATAGTTCTAGGTATTCGATTCATCCCGATTCTATAAAGATGTACCATGACTTGAGAGAAGTTTATTCTTGAGTGGTATAAAGAGGTGTGTTGCAAATTTTGTTGCTAAATGTCCAAATTTCCGACAAGTTAAGGTTGAGCACCAGATACCATGTGGTATGGCTCAAAACATAGCTCTTCCAAAATGGAAATGGGAGATGATTAACATGGACTTTATTACTAGCTTACTACGATCTCGTAGACAACACGACTCGCTTTGGGTGATTGTAGATTGGATGACTAAATCAACCCATTTCTTGTTAGTAAAGACTACAGATTCAACAGAGGACTATGACAGATAGTACTTCTATGAAGTAATTCGACTTCATGGAATCCCTTTGTCCACTATTTTGGATTGGTGTGCTCAGTTCACCGCACAGTTTTGGAAGCCGTTCCAGAAAGATTTGGGTTCAAAGGTAAACCTTAGTACTATTTTTCATCCTCAAATGGATAGTCAAGCGGAGCACACAATTCAGACCATAGAGGATATGTTGAGAGCTTGTGTCATTGATTTCTAAGGTAATTGGGATGACCACTTGCCTCTCATAGAGTTTGCTTTCAATAACAATTACCACTCCAGTATCGAGATGGCTCCTAATGAGGCATTGTATGGGCGAAGATGTACATCTCCTATTTGTTGGTTTGAAGTTGGTGAAGCTGGGTTGATAGGGTAAGACTTGGTTTATCAAGCCTCCCCCAAAGGTGAAAATCATCAAAGATAGGTTGAAAATAGGGAAAAGTTGCCATAAGTCCTATACTGATGTTAGAAGAAGAGATTTGGAGTTTGATGTAGATAATTGGGTCTATCGGAAGCTTTCACCCATGAAGGGTGTTATGAGGTTTGGTAAGAAAGGCAGCTCAATCCCTGATATATTGGCCCGTACAAGATATCAAAGAGGGTTGGTAATGTGGCTTATGAGTTGGAGCTACCATTAGAGTTAGCAATTGTCCATCCAGTATTTCACATCTTCTTTCTTAAGAAGTGCCTGGGCGATCCTTTGCTCATTGTGACTACATAAGAGCATTGGTGCGAAAGATGATCTATCGTATGAAGAAGTCCTGGTCAAATCCTTGATCGGTAGGTTCGCAAATTTAGGACCAAAGAAGTTGCATTAGCCAAAATCTTGTGGAGGAATCAGTTTGTTGAAGAGGCTACATGGTAAGCCGAAATGGATATGAAAACTAGATACCCTTATCTCTCACTCAAATTTAGTTGTTTCCATCATCTTCATGTTTTCTATATGCTTATACTTTCATGAGATGAATTATGCTTCATGAGTCAACCTGGAATCAGTCATCCCATCAGTATCTTTAGTTCATGTGTTTTTATGCGTCGTTGCATTCACACTGTGTTGTTAGCCCTTTCCCTACCCCTTTCATTCTTAGTCAAATCTCATTGGAGGATGAATGTTCCCAAGGGGGAGATAGTGTAACACCCCGTGTCTATAAACGTAGTTTTGAAGCTTAAAAGTTGTAGAAAAGTTGCTAGCTCCAGTTTGGATGATACCATCTACGGTTCGTTGAAGGACCTGCGGTTTGTAGAAGGACCTACGGTCAGTAGATGGTGGTCGTCGAAGCTGAGTTTGAAAAATTGAAAATGTCAAGTCCCAGAGGGAGTTCCTACAGACCAACAAGACTGTCCTAGAAGTTGTCGTAGGATGTTTTCAGACTTAGAAATTTTTTGATAATTTATAGGTTCTACAAAAGGGTGTACGAATAGTATAAAGTCCTACGATCCGTAGCCTAGTATTTCATGGAATTTGATCCAAAAGTTGAGCCCCCGTTTAGTTTCCAAGGTTTGACAGTATGGCCCGTAGAAGGACCTACGGACCGTAGTTGTTTGTTCGTGCAAAGTGTTTTGGACTTAAGGATTTTTTTTGGACCTAGAGTTTTATGGTAACATTCTACGGCCAGTAGAAAGTTCCATGACCCGTAGAAAGTGGTCCATGGAAAGTGATTCAAAAGGTTGTCTCCAGTAATAGGACCTACGAGAGGACAGTTAGGTCCGCAAAAGTTCTTATGGATGGTATAAACCCCTCTCCTGGTCGACCCAGTAATTTTAATTAGGGTTATTTCAGTCTTCTCCCACCTCTTCTAAGTCTAAACCCCAAAATTCTTACACCTAATTAAGGTCTTTTCCGTTTAGTTCACCCCTAACACTCTCATTAATGCTTCCAAGACTTAGAGCAAGGTTCCAAGAGGAGAAATCTAGGGTTTCGTTCATCTTCTCCAAAGTTTCTCCAAGAACAATGTTGTTGCAGGTATGTAAGGCTATTCATAGTATTGGACTAAGTTCGTTCTTACGCTCTACATCTAAATTCAGTCAGTAAGAGATAAATCTAGGGTTCTATTCAAAGTTCCATGAATTCTGAATTCGAGTTATGGTTCTTATTCTGAGCTCTGATGTCATAACTATTGAGACTATGATATTTCATGTGTTTCGATTCTTGAGTTGTTGTTCATGCTTATATTATCACATGAACCCTAGTTAATGAGATTTTATTTGAAAGCTTTTGTTCGATTATTTCCACGCGCTGATTTTGGAATTTAAAGTGAGTCCAAGTATGTTATTAAAGTATCTTCCGAGAAGAATTGTAAGGGAACTTTAATGATCCCAAACGTATTATTTTTACACTTAGAAAGAAATCATTATTTCTAGAAAAGTATTAAGAGTTTTAGAAGCATTTTAGACAGATTAAGCACAGTTCATTTATTCCTTACAGAGGTTCCTTCGAGTATTAACTCAACTCAGTGAGTACTTTTTTATAAGCACGCGTAAGCACAGTTCATTTATTCCTTAAAGAGGTTCCTTCGAGTATTAACTCAACTCAGTGAGTACTTTTTTATAAGCACGCACGCGCACACACACACACACACACATATATATATTGGGAGTAGTATTGTGAATCGATTTGAGGAAAGAGTAAAGACAACTCGAACTCCATGACCTGCGCCCCTAGCTTAGATAAGATCGTGCCATAGTTCAGGCGACTCCTCACCCCGCCTCATTCAGGGATTGTGATGAGTGGTAGATTTGCACTCATTTGAAGCTCTTTCCTTGTTAGTTTTGGCTTGGTTTAGGTAAGAATTGATGCTTTTAATTTGATTTTCTTCATATTTGTAGGAAAATGAAGTGGAGAGTTGATTTATAAGACTTTTTAGAAACCAAGTGAACTTGAAGCAAAAAAAGGTCAAGATCTGAAAAATGTGAATTATGGCAGAAAAAGTATTCTCCGCAAATGCTGTTTAACAATACTTTTTGCCATATGTGGCCTTGAATTCAACGGACGACTGTGAACGCGCCCCACAGGACCACGAATGTGCCAGTCCAGTCAATGGATGTCCGTGAACGTGGACAACTCCATGAACGCGGAGAGTAATTATTCAGACCCTGAACAGAATTGGAAATTCACCAAATTGATCTCAACAACCCTTTTTACACTCATCAATAGTCATTATTCATATTATCTTTCATAGAATTGAATTTCCTAATTCTTAGAATAGAGTAAGGAGAAAACTTTGAGAGTTCATCTTTTGGGTTGAGACTTTGAAGGCAAGTTGCCTCATAATTCATCTTTTGGATTGAAGATTGTGTTTCTAATAGTAATATTTCTTACCCTATCTTCTTTCCCTTGCTTTATATTACATGAATTGTGGGTATAATTGCTAATTGAGATTGGGGTTTTATGCTAGAAATAGACAATTCATATGGGTCTTTGATTTCTCATTCTATTGCTTTTGTATTTGATTCCATGCTTCTATTCATGAAAGTAGTTTAGTCTAATTTTCATGTTTACATTTATTATTTGAGAGTGCATTCTCAAATCTAGCTTCCAATCTTTGTGGGTTGCTCGAAAGAGAATTTGTGTAGTGGAGAATTAGATTGATAATTGCATATTAGCGTTGAATCTTTTGTTTGCTCGAAAGAGAGATTTAGATTTTCATTGTTGAATGCAAGGCTTACTTGAAAGAGAGGTCTAAATTAAGGTAGTAGGTTGTTTTGTTGAATTACATAATTGAGACTGAAAGGAGATTTCATGATATAACACAATGAGATCAAAAGAAAATTTGTGTTGTTGAAGATGACCTAGCCTACCTATGATTGAATTAGCATGTGTTGATATTGCAACGGATCGTTGAATGATAATTGAGTTCCGAATTTCCCAATTCCCAATTATCCCTTGCTTGATGAGATCTTTGCCCAATCTTAATTTTGTAATTTAAACCAATCTCTTTTTGATAATAGTGTGCTATTAAGTTTATATTCAAACTAGTAGCTTTTAATCCTTTGTCTTTTCGATTGCCGATAAATTATTTCTTGTGGGATTCGACCTCAACTCTTTTGTTGGATATTTTTATTGCTAGCGACCGCTTACACTTTAACTTGTTTTGGGAGTAATTTGAGCGTTATCAGATTGTTAGTGGATCCATAAGTTAAGTTTGTGTTCTATACTCCGGCAAGGTATATGACAGATATGGAAATGTGGGTAAGACGTTGTATCATCATGAGACTCATAGTGTTGGTTATCGGTTAGAAACTCACAGTAAAGTAAAGGATATATATCTATATTCTAGTATTTGCTATTATTGCATCTCTCATTGTAAGGCTTAAATAATTTTTACTTTATGGTCATGTTTTACTTCAGTTGAGTAACTTTAAGTCCTTCAGTTCAGTCATTTGTTTCATTCAACCATATTACATATCATACATTCCATGTAGTTATGTCATTTGACTTGCATCATTTCATGAGGCAGATACAGGTATTTAGGATCATTAACAGGCGCTCCGTTGAGATCACATCACCCACTCATCAACTTTTGGTGAGGCCTTCTTGCTTTCGGAGGACTCCAATTTTATTTCTTAGTAGTAGTTGTATTTTGAGGTGTCATGGGTCTTGGCCCGACACCTATCTTTAGACAGTAGAGGCTTCATGGATAGAAAGATTTATAGAGTCTTTCAGTACTATTATTTTTAGATGTTTTGCTAAACTTTAACTATATATTCAGTGTTTTCAGAAAAAAATTCAGATTTAGTAATTGCTTTAAATGTTTTATTCAGTTTTAAGCTTATGCTTGTTTGAGTTAGTCTTACACAAGTGAACCAGAAATAGTTTCCAAGTGCTGGCCATGTTCAGGATTTAGGCTCAGGGCATGACAACACCCAAACTCCATTTTCTACCAATTTCCACATGGGAGCTCAGAATGAGTCCAGAAGCCTCTAGATCCATATTGAAGGTGACTCTAGATCAAACTCGACGTTCTGTAGATAATGAAACCATCAGAACTGCATTATGAGGTTGTCTTCTTAAGCTTTTGAAAGAAGTCAACCGTTTATGTTTCAAAAGCTTCAAAGCACAAAAACTTGTACAGAATCCAAACGAACAACTAGGTGACCAGACTGTCAGTCCCAACAAGTCATAAATGACTTGCGCTCCCTATAGAAATGCTCTAAACAAAGAAAAGAAGGAAATAATGTTAAAATGACCCAGAAGTTAATTAATACTTTCATTAAAATGATGAACACCAACTTTTGATGGCATTGTATAGTAGTCAATCTCATACTTCTTCAATGGAGAACATTTTTTAGATGTCAACTTCCCGGTAAATTTTATCACATTTAATCCAAATAAATTACAAAAATTGCCAAAAAAGAAGAAAAATTGAACCTTTGGAGCTCATGAGAGTCTTGAGAACAATTTTATAACCAAGAGAATATTTTTCGCTCTTCATCACCAGTGCTAACCTGTTGTTGATACTCTCATGAGTATTCTTCTGCATTTAAAATTTTTGCATCAATTCTATAAAAATAGAGAAGTGAATCCCTTAAAGGGAAAAATATGGGTATTTCATACTATTTTCTTTTCCAGTAGTCACCCTTGTGGATTTGAAGATCTGTGAATCTAAGAAAGTAGAAAGAGGAAAAGGGAAGGGGAATTTTTTTTTACCGTTTTAGGGCTTAATTTGTGAGATTAGGGTTTTCTAGGCATAAAGGATTTGCAAGAATGATAACTTATATAAGATTGTTAAAAAGTAATTCCTCCCAATGAATTTTATTGGACCTTTTTCGACTAAAAATCAATCGTGGACATAAATTAGTTTTGACTATGAGGTAGAAGTGAGGAACATTTTTGTAAGATCATTGACACTTATATCTCTATTTTATTATGTTCCTAATTATAAAAAAGAAAACTTTGTTGGGGATAAGCATATGCTTTTTGTATCATAATTTTTTCTAAATTATGCCACCCATGCTCACTCCAATGTCTAAAGGATAAAAATTAAAAATCAGCTCATATAAGGATAATTCGTGTAGTTTCAACTCAATAAGTAAGATGTCTAAAGTATTTTCAATTGACCATCAGTTTTGCCTCATCGACAAATTGAGTAGTCTCCGTTTATAGAATTTTAGTCGCTTTTTAATGACTTCGTTAGGAATCGCGTTCTGAGTAATGTGAAGCATGCTAGTTCTAAAAAATGTCCCACCTCAAAGTTCCTTTGATGAATGATTATAATAAATAAATTGACTTAACAAAAAATAAATACCACTACTAAAAAGTGGAATAAAGCTTCATTTGGTGTTATGTTTGAGGGTTTTCAAAGTTGGAATCCGTGTGGAGGAGATTCGCCATTTTAAATTTGCAAATCGATGGATGTATGGTGTTGAAAAGACTATTATTTATTCACTCTAAATTCATGTTTTTGATGTTGTATCTGTAAGTATTTTGGTCTCTACAACGCTTATTTATTACTTTTTTAAAAAAATTTCCGTTGTTGTGTTGATCTTCTGTAAAATTTATTTTGTTATATGTGCACTCTTTTTGTGATAGTTTATTGTGTTGTACATGTACTCTAATTTGTTGTTTTCACGTGGAATGATGTCGTCGTCAAGAAATAGAATTACGTGATCTTCCTTATGTGTGATTTTCCCAATCTTGATTCCTAAGTTAGGAATTTGTTTTTAAATTTTCCTTGCTAGAACTGATAGCTACATGAAGTAACTACATTGTAACATACCTTTAATTTTCATAGCATGATTAGGTACGTAATCTAAAAATTAATTACCTTCTCTATATATATGACTTATTAGACCTATTTAAACTTTATCTAACAAAATTGAAATTTTTTCTTCACGTGTTTCATATCTAATGAACTATTGGTTGAAATTTGAAATTAAGAGTTTTTCTTATTCTTTTGGAGTTTGTATTTCTTTTATTTGTGATGATATTTGTTAAGATGCTTCTGCTTAAAATTACAAATGAATGTTACCTTCTTTGTAGATGCATGTTTGGAAATAATTGACTAAGTGCATGATTGAATATTTGGTGATTACTAAATTTAATTTTTTTGTGAACAAGCAACTTAATTACTTTTCCATGCTGATCAATGCTCTTAAGATGTTACAATTCATGCAAACAAGATCATTTTTAAAAAAAAATATCTCAAAATTTAAAGAAAAATTGTGTGATTTGCTTATGTGGTGTGAGTCTATGTGGATTGAAGTAGAGAGGGAGGGTTGGAAATATCAAATAAAGTTGCGTGGGGTGGGCTGGCAGGGAGAAATTTCAAGCTTTGCGAATTTAAATGGGTTTGCCCCATAACCGCATTGCCCACGCCACTTATCATTTCTACCAGATAACCCCCTTCATTGATCTATGTTTTTTTCTAGAAAAAATTCTTTTAATATAAGATTGTTATATTTTACTAATATAATTATTATGACAAAGCTAATTTAAATATTGTTATTTTGTGTGAAGGCATGACAAGTTACTTACTTGAATCAAATCTTAAAATACTGATATAGTTTTGTTAAGTATACATAATATTGAGAATGATGGTGATAGATTTTGAATTATATTAAATATTTTAAGAATTATTAATGGACAATAGCAATAAGAGTTCTTTCTCCTATGTTTTCCATTATTTTGCATTGTTTTTTTCCTTAATACAATAGTAATATCTTTTCATATTTTTGTGTGAACTTATGAGTATATCTGTAATGACCCTCCAGTTATTTCTGTGTTAATGCCTCTTGTTCATCGTTTGGAGCATTCTTATTGCGATCCCAAGTTATTTATGACTTGCTGGGACTGATAGTTCGGTTGCCTGGTCGTTCGTTTGATTTTTATGTGAATTTTTTGTTTTGGACCTTTTGAACCTTGGACAGTCATTTTTGATCAAAAGTTCAGGAAGATGACCTCAGAATTCAATTTTGACGATTCCATAATAAGCTCCAGAAGGATCATTTTAGGCTACTAGCAAGGTCGGCACGACTCTCGAAGCCTTTGGTGTGAGTTTATACGATTAGGCATTATAACTTTCAACCTGTGGCCTAAGTTTGACATTAGTCAACATTCTTTGTAAATATGCCAAGATGAGAATTTCATCAGCACGGTTAGTTCTGAAATTTTGAGTTTTGTCTAGAATGACCCTTCATGTGAATCCCGAGGCTCTTGAGCTAATTCCAAGACCCCTTGTGGATTTTTTCTTAAAGGGAGTTTGGTTGTGGGATCCACTTTTTTGCCCAGACGACCTCGTATGGAAGTTTTGACTGCTCCTTTGAGTCTAGAAATTAAATTTGGTAGGGTCGCATATCTCGTATGTGCGCATGGGGTTCTAAACGAATTTCGAACAACCTATAGGAAATTTGAACTTGCCAAAAAACCAGCTCATGTGCATCAGCTAGTGCAGGCCCATTTTGCCTTCACGTTTGTGGGCCACTTTGTCCTAGTTTATGGAAGAGAGAATTTCTGGCATCTGCATTCGCATGGCTCAGCCACATTTGCGAAGGCTTGGCTTGCCAAGCCTCCACATTTGCGAGCCATCAGCCATGTTCACGGTGCCCAGGATCACTAGGCTTCGCATTCGTGGGCCTTTGGTTGCATTCATGAAGAGTTATTTCCTTGTGCTCCGACTTTGCAGGCCCTCTAGGCCACGTTTGTAAAGAGCAAATCCGACAGGTCTTTTATTTAAAGACCATACGCGAACCAGCTTGCTATTCAAATTTTGTAAGGTAATTTCTCTCTTAATTTAGCTACAAATTGAGTGATTCAAAGTGTGGTGTGTTCCTGTTGATTGTGGCTACGCGGGTGAGTGATCAAAAGTGGTGAGGGCTCGTCGTTTGAGGTAAAATTGCTTAATTGTAGGCTGCAGTGGCTCTTTGTTGCTTTTAAATGGTGATATTTTGCATGTTGATGGTTCTCGTTGTTCTAAGCCCCAAATTATATCACCTTTCAGAACAAAAGTTTGGGGTACTGAATTGGACCTGTTGACGTAGTTATTTCTAGAAATTGTAGTGCGGATCCCATGATTCCCATTTTGACTCCAAAAGTGGTCCATCTCTATTTTATTTGTTTTGGTCTCTAAAAGACCATATTAACATTGTGATTCTATTTTTCATAGTGTGACAACATTTTGAGGCCCTTCAGAAATGAAAAGCTACGAAACAGAAATTTGGGAGCACGCGTTGTCGGCCTAAATGTAGGCTACATCTTTCCTTCTCCTAGATTGATTTTGAATGTGTGAATTCATGTTGATTAGAGTTAATTGGGGGCCGGTACCTACTTGTTCTTATTTCATATCTTAGAAACAATGTTTTAGGTTTGATTGATATTATTTCGGGTGTAATACCATGCTAGTTGGGGTTTTGTTGTTATCCTTATCTTGTATTTTGATTTGTATGTTGTTGTTATTGTGCAACTGAGCATGTTTGGCCTTAGTCTGGGCTTAGACTAGCGCTTGCCATAGTCTTGCAATATTTGTGGCCTTTAGGCCTTATTTCTTCTCCGACGTCGTTTCGGACGGATTAGTTCCTTGTAGATTGGTGTAGCAGACTTGAGTCTGATAGAATGAGCATTAGGTTAGGTGTTGACTCAGTTTTGTCGAGCTTTTATTTACTCTCCCTATTTCAATTACCCCATTGCAATATCATAGGTTTTTGTGCTTCGCTAAGTGACTTGGTATTGGAGTGGTACAGGCTGGGAGCCTTATATTAATTTCTTGAGAGTGGACATCGTTCCACAGAGGTATTGATGATAGTTGATATGTATTTCTTTGATGCTTTTATTGAGACCGCCGAGTTTACTCTTGCTAGCTGGGCTAGTGCCCTATGGATTTTATTGTCTGGTTGGGTGGATGATCTTATTAATGCCCCTAAGTTACTCATGCTAGCCGGGCTAGTGCCCCTGGGAGTTTATTATCTGGTTGGGTGGCCCCCGGGTTTACTTTTGCTAGCTCGATTGGTGCCCATAGGAGTCTATTGTCTGGCTGGGTGGGCCTATTTAGGTGCTTACAGTTCGAGGTTGTTACTTGGGGTTCGGGGCCCACTTTATGCTTGTTGGATTTGGATTCATTGTACTTAACTTGTGTGGTTTTGTTATTCATTATACGTGTCGGGCTTATGGGGTTCCGTTCAGGTTTTACTTAGACTTTTGCACGAGTGTACCTTCTGAGCTTATAGGGTCTAGTTATGTTTAGTTTATCTGTACTAAGTTTTTACTTCTTGTATGTTTGTATGCTTTCCTTTTAATTCTGCTTTAACCTCTATTTGTGTCTAGTTTCTATCTTTTCATATTGTCTTTACCTTTCTTGCTCAGTCGGCCTATGATGCCTACTGAGTACTTGTTGTCTTGGTACTCATGCTACACTCTGCATTTGTTTTTTGATTCAGGTCACAGTACCAGTTACCAACAGTGACCATTCATGCGAGCAACCATTTTTGGATCAGAGACGAGGGTGAACAACTGGCGTTTTGGACTATTTGTCTCCTTATGTACTTGTATAGCTAGTCTTTTGTATTTTGAGACCAACCTTATTTTGGTCCACTTTTAGGACATGTACTCTTTTGTTAGAACAACTTTGTTCTTATGACTTCCATGTTCTGGAAGGGATCTTATTCTATGTAGTTTTAGTTTGCTTCAGCTTTTATCTTGTTCTGTTGCTTAAATTGTTGCTTCCCCTTATTTCTACCCTTATACTCATTACTTATCATTATGGGTTACGAATTGGCTTACCTACTAGTGGGTTATAGTAGGTTCCATCATGACTTCAAGAATGAGGTTGTGACAAGTTTGTATCACAGCTAGGTTCACTGGTCTCACTTGTACACAGCTAACACCTAGTAGAGTCCTACGGATCGGTGTGAACACATCCATATCCTATCTTTGAGTGGCTATAGGGTGTCATTAGGAACTTTCTCTATTTTGTATCACTTTAATGCAATGTGTGTGTCATTGGTTTGACGATATCTCACTTGTTTCACTCTATTCACGGGATGGCTCGTATGCATCGCGTTGCGGCTCGAGGTAGGGGTCAACCTCCTCAGCCGGCCAGAGGTGAAGCACTAGCCCCCGATAGAGAGAGTGATCCGGAGCCAGCAGCGGACCCTTCAGCAGCCCAGGTTCCTATTCAGCCGGTGAGGTTGGGACCAGCTCGGCCTCCACCCGGACCAGCTATGGCTCTAAAGTTTCAAGCAGTCATTATGCAACTATTGAGCCTTCTTGTGGGTATGAAGCAGGCCCCCACTGCAGTTGCAACTCTATCTACACCAGCCTTACAGAGTCAGCCTGTAGCAGAGGTACCTCAGGTCCACGTGTCACCTGGGGTACCCAGCCCATGGTTGTGGTTAGAGCTATGCCGCAAGAGGAGAAGAAGATGCTCTGAGTTTTTCATAGACATTCACCTCTGAGGGTTTTGGTGGCTATTGGTGAGGATGCCCATGAGTTTTGTACAACTTGCCAGGAACGGATTTATATTCTAGGTCTAGTGGAGTTGAGAGGAGCCGACTTCATTACTTATTAGCTAAATGGGCCAGCTATATAGTGGTGGTGTACTTTTATAGACAAGGCCAGCTAGGTCTCCTCCGCTCACTTGGATTGAGTTTTCTAAGGCCTTCTTAGCCAAGTTTATCCCCTACAGCATCAGAGATCGCCTTCGAAATCATTTTTCCAAGTTGAAACAGGGCTCCATGACTATGTCTGAGTATGAGGTAAGGTTTCATGAGCTCTCTTGCCATGCTACCATGATCCTACCTACTAAAGAGGAGAGAGTTTGGTGATTTGCCCATGGTTTGAGACTCTTGTTGCAAATCGAGACCCAAGCTATGGTCTCTATGGGCCGTTCCTTTCTTGGTGTGGTTGACCATGCCCGTACTATTGAGCATCTCTGTCATGATTCCTATGGGGGTAGCAACAAAAGAGTTGGGCATGAGGGCAGTTATAGAGGGCCCTTCTCTAAGCCTAGGGACTCCGATGGTAGGTCCCAATAGTGGTTTCAGCAATATCAGTCCAACCACCCTGTTCAGACCTCATTACAGGCTTTAGAGTGTGACCGATATAGTTGAAGCAAGGTCATCTTGAGCTAGAGTCAAGATGGGTCTCAGTCAGGTGGTTCAAGCTGTGGTTGTCATTCTTATGTGAGTCGATCGTCTCCGAGTTGTTTTGATTGTTTTGAGTTTGATCATTGGGCCAAAGATTGCCTATGCATAGACGGATTGCTCATTCTCCACAGCCAGTAATACCAGCTCCACCACCAACACCTCTAGTTAGAGGCCGAGATTAGGGTCAGGGCCGTCGGGGTGGTCACCAGGGTATTTGGGGTGGTCCTAGGGAGGCAGGTCATGTTGTAGGTCAGATGTCCAAGGTAGAGGCGGACATAGAAACTTCTATACAGCTCCAGCAAGGGTGGAGGCTAAGGCATCTGACAATGTGATGACAGTTATGATTCTCTTATGTCAGCAGCCCGACTTGGCTTTATTTGATCCGGGCTCTACCCTTTTGTATATATCTATTTATTATGCTTCCCAATTGAGTATGAGTTTTGAGCCTTTGGCAGCGTTGTTGCATGAGTTGACCCCCTAGTTGAGTCTTTAGTAGTGGATCAGGTGTTTCTATCTTGCTTGGTGACTATCAAGGGGCGTGACACCCGGGCTGACCTTATTCTGCTTAATATGATTGATTTTGATGTGACTTTGGGCATAGACTTGTTATCCCCCTACCACATGGTCTTAGATTGCTTCTCTACGACCGTTACCTTAGCCATGCCTGGTATTCCCCCTGTGGTGTGGTAGGTCTCTCATAGTAGCACATCAGTTGGAGTTATCTCCTTTATTCGGGCTCATAGGCTAGTGGCTAGCAGGTATTTATCTTACCTGACCTATGTGCGAGTTGTGAGTAGGTAAATCCATCTAATTGAGTCAGTTCATGTCATCTGAGATTTTGTGGATGTATTTCATATCGACCTACCTGGCCTACACCTATAGTGTGATATTGATTATCCTATTGAGCTTGAGCCGGGTACTCAACCTTTTTCTATTCTGCCATACTGGATGGACCCCTATGAGCTCAGTTTTCAGCTTTAGGATCTCTTTGTTAAGGGATTCATCTGTCCTAGTGTATTTCCTTAGGGTGCTTCCGTTCTTCTTGTGAAAAAAGAAGGACATTATGATGCGTATGTCTATTGACTACAAGCAGCTGAATAAGGTGATGCTGAAGAATCGTTACCCTATGCCTCGTATTGATGATCTCTTTGACCAGCTTCAGGGTGTCGCAATGTTCTCTAAGAATGATTTGAGATTCGGTTACCATCAGTTGAGGATTAGAGAAGTGGATATCCCTAAAACTACATTTAGGACTTGATATGGCCACTATGAGTTCCTTGTAATGTCTTTTGGGTTGACTAATGCCCTTGCCGCCTTTATGAACTTGATGACGCGGGTGTTTAAGCCGTATCTTTATTCATTCATCATAGTGTTCATCGATGATATTCTAGTATACTCACAGAGTAGGAGAGATCATGAGTAGCATTTGAGGATCATGCTCCATACTTAGATAGATAAGCGACTTTATGCCAAGTTCTCAAAGTATGAGTTTTGGCTTGAGTCTGCAGCATTCTTCGGGCACGTCATGTCTAAGGATGGCATCATGGTAGATCCGGCGAAGATTGAGGCTATTCGTGATTGGGCTAGGCCCACTTTAGTTACTGAGATTCCAAGCTTTATCAAATTAGCGGGTTACTACAGATGACTTTTGAAGGGCTTCTCTACTATTGCAACAAGTTTAATCTAGTTGACCCGTCTTGATGTTTCTTTTGAGTGGTTTGAGGAGTGTTAGTTGAGGTTTTGGAAGCTCAAAGAGTTGCTTACCACCGCTCCTATATTGACTCTTCCAATTGAATGCAAGGGTTTCATGGTATATTGTGACGCATCTAGTGTTGGTTTGAGTTGTGTATTGATGTAGCAAGGCCGAGTTATTGATTACGTGTCGAGGCAACTTAAGCTACATGAGCACAACTACCCCACTCATGACTTAGAGTTAGTGGAGGTAGTTTTTGCGCTTAAGTTCTTGAGGCACTACCTGTAGGAGTACATTGTGAGATCTACACTGATCATATGAGTCTTTAGTACATTATGAGCTAGAGAGACCTTAATTCGAGGCAGAGTCGTTGGATTGAGCTCCTGAAGGACAATGACCTCTCTATTCTCTATCATTCGGGCAAGGCGAATGTGATAGCAGACGCCTTGAGCTAAAGACGGTGAGTATGCATTGTCTATCCTTCTTGTCTTCTATGGAGCGACCTTTGGATTTGGACATTCAGTCCTTAGCTAATCGTATGATTCAGTTGGATATTTCAGATTCTAGGCATGTCTTAGCCTTGTGGGACTTCAGTCTTCCTTGCTTGATCAGATCCGTGGTCGTCAGCTTCAAGATGAGGATTTGGTGGCTCTTCGAGATCAGGTGTTTGCAGGTGATGTCAGTTAGGCTACCTTAGATTTAGATGGGGTTTTGAGTAAAAAATGTTGGCCATATTTGTGTTTTGAGAGTTGGGGATTTGATTTGGTTGATACTTTGTAAGGCCCATGATTCTAGGTATTCTATCCATCTGGGCACCGTGAAGATGTATTGTGATTTGAGGCAGCACAACTGGTGGAGCGGCATGAGGAGAGATATTGCAGACTATATATCCCATTACCTGTGTTGCTAGCAAGTGAAGATCGAGTATTTGAGACATGGTGGTGAGTTTCAGAGATTACCCATTCTAGAGTGAAAGTGGGATCGCATCACTATGGATTTTGTTGTGGGTTTTCCTCGAACTTCTAGAGGTGCTGACAACATTTGGGTCATCATTGATCGATTGACCAAGTCAGCACGCTTCCTCCATGATCAGTCTTCATTCAGCACCAAGAGGTTGGCTTATATCTATATTTGGGAGGTGTTTCCTCTTTAGGTGTGCCTATGTCTAATATATCAGACTAGGGTGTTTAGTTCACTTCTAGCTTTTGGAGGACCTTTTAAGAGGAGTTAGGCACTCGTGTCGACCATTGCACAACTTTCGACCCGTAGACCAATGGTCAATCAGAGCATACTATTCAGCTACTTGACAATATGTTGTGGGCCTGTGTTTTGGTGTTCAGAGGTCAGTGGGAAAAGTTCTTGCCCTTGGCAGAGTTTTTGTATAACAACATCTACCACTTTAGTATTCAGATGACCCCATTCGAGGACTTATATGATAGGCATTGTCACTCTACGGTTGGTTGGTTTGAGTCTACAAAGCCTAGGCCGCATGGTACTGACTTGATTTAGGAGGCCTTGGATCAGGTGCAGGTGATTCAAGATAGGCTCACGACAGCTTAGAGTAGACATCAATGTTATATTGATCGTAGGTATCGACCTTTGAGGTTTTCAGTTAGTGATCAGGTTTTCCTCTATGTGACGCCTATGAAGGGTGTGATGAGATTCAAAAAGTGGGGAAAGCTTCGGCCCAAGTATATTAGGCCTTTTGAGATCTTCCAGACATTTGGTAAGATTGCTTATGAGTTGGCTCTACCTTTAGCATTTTTCAGTTATTCACCCAGTTTTCCATGTTCTGATACTGCCCTGATATTTTCTTGATGAGTCTCATGTGCTTCAGTATGATGTGGTTGAGTTGGAGGACCGTTTGACTATTTTGGAGAGCAGTTGCTATTCGATCAAAGGTTTATTAAGATGACCTCACAATCCAATTCAGAAGATTCTATTAGCTTTAGAAGGGACATTTTAGGCTAGTAGCATGGTTGGCACGGCTCCCAAGGCCTTTGGTGCAAGTTTGTGTGATTAGGTATTTTAACTTTCAAGTTATGACCTAAGTTTGAACTTAGTCAACATTCTTGGTAACGTGCCTGGATGAAATTTTGTTAGGGCGGTTAGTTTCAGAATGTCAACTTTTGTCTAGACTGACCCTTTATACAGATCTTGAAGCTCTGAGGCTAATTCCAAGCCCCCATTAGATTTTGACATAAAATGGAGTTAGGGTGTAGAACCCACTTTGTCAGGATGACCTCGTATGGAAGTTTTGACTGCTCCATTGAGTTCAAAATATTAAATTTGGTACGGTATTATTTCTTGTTTGCATGCATGGGGTTTCGAACGAATTCGAAACACCCCATCGCAGATTTGAACTTTCCAAAAAATTAGTTGATGTGCATCAGCTGGTGCAAGCCCATTTTACCTTCGCGCTCGTGAAGGAGAGAATCACTAGCCTCCGCGTTCACATGGCTCATCCACGTTCGTGAGCCATCAACCGCGTTCGCGAGCCATCAACTGCGTTCACGATGCCCTGGATCGCTAGCCCTCATGTTCGCGGGCATCTGGCCGCATTCGTGAAGGATTATTTCCTTATGCTCCCTATTAGTGGGCCCTTTAGGCCGTGTTCGCAAAGAGCAAATCCATCTCGTCATTTATTTAAAGACCAGACACAAACCAACTTGTTATTCAAATTTCATAAGGTGATTTTTCTCTCTATTTAGCTCCAAATTGAGTAATTCGAAGTTTCGTGTAATCATGGTGATCGTGGATACACATGTGAGTGATCGTTGTTTGAGGTAAAATTGCTTAATTATAGGTTGCCATGACTCTTTGTTGCTTTTAAATGGTGATATTTTGCATGTTGATGGTTATTGCTATTCGAGTCCCAAATTGTGTCCCATTTTGGAACACAAGTTAGAGGTACTGAATTGGACCTTTTGACGGAGTCATTTCTAGAAATTCAAGTGTGGGTCTTACGATTCCCATTTTGAATCCAAAATGGGTCCATCTCTGTTTTATGTATTTTTTATGACTAAATGATTGTATTAACATTGTGATTCTATTTTCGATAGTGTTGTAGCATTCTGAGGCCGTTTAAAAAGGAAAAACTCTAGAAAAGTTATTTAGGAGCGCGTGCGGTCGGCCTAAAGGTAGGCTATGGCTTTCCTTCTCATAGATTGAGTTTGAATGTGTGAATTCATATTGATTAGAGTGAATTGGGGTGGGTTCCTGGTTTTTCATATTTCATTTCTTAGAAACTATGTTTTAGGTTTGATCGGCATTATTTTGGGTGTAGTACCATGCTAGCTGGGGTTGTGTTATTATCCTTATCTTGTGTTTTGATTTGTATGTTGTTGTTATTGTGCAATTGAGCATGCTTGGCCTTTGTCTAGGCTTAGACTAGCGCTTGCCATATACTTGCGATACTTGTGGCCTTTAGGCCTGATTTCTTCTCTAACGTCATTTCGGATAGATTAGTTCCTTGTAGACAGGTGTAGTAGACTTGAATCTGTTAGAATGAGCCTTAGCTTAGGCGTTAACTCAACTTTATTAAGCTTCTATTCAATCTCCCTATTTCTATGGCCCCGTTGCGATATAAGAGGTTTTTGTGCTTCGCTAGGCAACTCAGGATTGGAGTGGTATAGGCTGGGAGCCTTATATTGATTTCTTCGAAGTAGACATCATTCCATAGTGGTATTGATGATAGTTAATATGCAATTCGTCAATGTTGTTGTTGAGGCCTTCGGGTTTACTCTTGCTAGCTGGGCTGGTGCTCCTAGGAGTTTACTATCTGGTTGGGCAAATGGTCTTATTGATGCCCCCGAGTTACTCTTTTTAGCTGGGCTGGTACCCCTTGGAGTTTACTATATGGCTAGGCATCCCCCGGGTTTACTTTTTCTAGCTAGATTGGTGCCCCTGGAGTCTACTGTCTTGCGGGCCTTTTTTGGGTGCTTACGGTTTGAGGTTGTTACTTGGGGTTCGAGGCCTGGCTTATGCTTCTTGGATCTCGATTCAATATACTTTACTCTTGTATTTTAGTTATTTTGTGTACCTATCAGGCATATGGGGGTCTATTCGGGGTTTACTTAAACTTGCTCATGAATGTACCTTATTTGCTTATGGGGGTCAAGTTAGGTTTAGTTTAGTTGCACTTAGTTTTTACTTTGGGTACGCTCGTGTGCTTTCCTTTAAATTCTGCTTTGACCTCTGCTTGTGTCTAAATTATATCTTTACCTTTCTTGCTCAGTCGGCCTATGATACCTACTGTGTACCTATTTTGTTGGTACTTATGCTACACTCTACATTTGTTCGTGATTCATGTCCCAGTACCAGTTACTAGCGGTGACCGTTTGTGCTAGCATCACTTTCGTATCGGAGAGGAGGGTTACTTTGGCGTTCTGGACTACCTGTCTCCTTCTGTACTTGTATAACTAGTCTTTTGTATTTTGATACCAGCCCTGATTTTGGTCCATTTTTGAGATTTGTACTCTTTTTTAGAACAACTTTGTAATTGTGACTTTTAAGTTCTTGGAGGGATCTTATTGTATATAGTTTGGGTTTGCTTCCGCTTTTATCTTTTTCCGTTTCTTAAATTGTTGCTTCTGCTTATTTCTACCCTTATACTCATTACTTGTTGTTCCGGGTTGCCAGGTTGACTTACTGGTGGCTTATAGTAGATGTCGTCATTACTTGAGAAATCGGGTTTGTGACAATATCTGTAACATATTTTCTACTAATTTCTTTTAAAAAAAATAAAACTATGAATTTGTGTATATAAGTGATATTAAGTGTTCCAACTATTGTGATTATGAACACAACAACTTCTCTCATTGTTAAATTCGTATATTCAACGTAAATATAATTATTAAGTAAGAAATTTCATCTTATCACTTTTAGACTTATTTTTATAATTTAAGCTTCAAATACAATAGTTATAAACAATTTTAAATTTACTCAAATACTTTAAAAAGTATTTAAACATCATTTTAACTTAAAACCACTTAAAATAAATCAATCTAAACAGATTTCAAAACTATTATACAACACACACAAATATAACAAAAGGGGTTCAAACAAGATAAAAAATAACTTGTTCTAACTTACTTAAACCATCAATAATTTATGATTGTGATGTAGTTGGTCAAAGAAAAAGATCAATTTTGAATGTGGTATGCATTTCAGGGATGAAGGAAGAAATAATTTTTTTTGAAAAGTTTCAACTAAAAAAGCACAACTGACAAGTAGGGTCCACTTTGCCATTTGACAACATTTTAATGGCTCTCATACAATTATTATTCGCTAAATTCACGATAATTTTATGAACAAAACAAAAATTAACTGACACAAATAATTATCATAAACAAAACTGACACTAATATTAATAAAAATACTGACACAAATAAGAAACAAAAACAAATATCATAATTATTACTGACACATGTACGGTTTTGTGTCAGTTAATGATGATGGTATTTTTTTCACGTTGTCATGTCTTAAACACACAATATTTTTGTAATCTAAAACTGCAAATATTTTTTTGTTTTCTATTTGATATTTGATATTAGTATTGGAGTCTGACTAATTCAAATTTGTGCCATGTAGGATCTTATTTGGAGAAAATGCTATCTATCAAGAATTTTTCCTATTCATGATTCGAAACCAAAATCTATGGTTAAAAGGAGCAACTTCATCCACTACACTTTTTTATGGTAACACTATAATAGATATGCTTCTTTGTTGCATTAATAAATTTAATCTTAAAAGTTGAATATATATATATATATATATATATAATCATATTAAACAATAAATGTACATATGAAAAATGCTAGTTTTTACACTTAATTAATTTGGTATAATTATCGAGAGAGATAAATATTTACTGATTTTTTGGATGTACATATCCAAAAAATATTTTAAACATATCCTAATTAATAAAATATAAAACTCTAAATTTCCATGATTTTTTTTAATCCTTAAAACTGTATTACTATTTTACCATTAGTCACAAATTCATGACAATCTCGTGATTTAGGCAACAAGAGTGGCACTTCATAATTAACTAAACAAAAGAAAAATAACTTAAGTATTTTAAGATTCCATTCAAGTAAGAAACTTGTGATGTCTTCACACAAATTAATATTTAAATTTAATTTTATCTTAATAATAATAACCGTTAATAGAAAAAGATAATTTTACCTTAAAAGATATTTTTACTAGAAAGGGGGTCATCACTCACATGAGATGACAAGCGATGTGATTAGTAGGAAAATCAACACACATTGTTTAACTTTGAATGGTACTAAATTTTTCTTTTTATTGTTAATGTTGAATAGAACTCTAATATTGCATATAAAATATATAATGAAATAGTATTTAATTTACCCTGTAAAAGATAAAAAGGGGAGGCAACTTGTAAAGAGGTAGTTGCTAACTTGCTGGCAAAAAAAAATATAATACATAAAGATAGTTGGGCTTAGCCCAATAGTGTAGGCTTTCTGGAAAAGAAAAAAAAAACAAATTAGGGGCGAAAGACCTCCTAAGTTCACTTATCAGATTGTATGCAGCAAGAGGAAAAAGAGAAAGAAAGATCTTGGCAAGTTCATGTTTTTCAAGTTCAATTTTTTTTAAAAAGGTTTTGACCTCTACTCTACTTGGATTTGAATAACTTTTTATCTTAATTCAAGGTAACAATATCCTTTTCAGGAGCATCAACATATATGAGTTATCAATGGATTTGGGGTATGAGAACAATCATGAACATGAGCATTTTTTGTTCACTACTATTGCCAGGTATACTCCCACTAGCACTAATTTGAATTATATGGTGATGTTAAGGTTAGGTTATTGTTAACTACAGTAATAGACAAATAAATTGTTTAAGCAACCGCAAGATATGAATACATAGAACTTTTAACTCGTTGTTACTTAAATTGAAGGACTATTAAGTGAAAGAATAAGATACTTAAACGTATTGAGAGTCAAACCTTAAATCCGAGGGTTGGGTATTCAAATAGTTATTGAATTAGCTTAAACATAGAAACCAACTCGAGATTGCTATGATATGATTATAGATTGATCGAATAAAGTCTTATGGGTTGCTTGAGGTGACAAGTTTGGTACTTCAACACAAGTACTGTGAGTTATAATTTTATCACAATTTGTGTTTTACAATTTTCATGATTTATATATAGTTTATAGAGTGAATGTGTTACCGAATGTTTTAAAACTTTCATGCGGGACAAATCTTTTACTTTAACATGATATTGAAATGGTTATGTGAGATGTTCTCACTTTTATAAGACTTGTTTATTGTAAATTAAAATATGATTACCATTATTGAAAAAAGTTGTTATTCACTTGAAAAGTAAGTATCTTAAAATATATTTTTTGTTCAAGTTTTATATAATATGATTTGATGAGAACTTGAATGCCTTGTACTATTTTGGAAAATGCTTCTACCATTTATAAAGAAAAGTATAAATGGGAGTAGACCTTGATGAATCCCGTAGCTATTGGAGGGTTAGTTAGACCTGGTGCACCTTGTAGTTATAGGTTACCGATATACACCTTATTAATGGGAAGGTAGAACTAGCATATCGTTCCCGATATCCCTCGATTAGGGGATCCAGTGATATGAAAATTTGACACCTTTATGAGGGGTCTACTGTTATTGGTTATTTCTAAAGAAGAAAGCCACACCGATAACATGATTCATTCTTGGAAACATCCCAAATATAAGATTTGATATGAAAGTGCTTTTCTGAGTTTATTACTAAATGTTTACATTGATTTTACTTACATGTGACAGAAAAGATTGAATATTGTTATCATTTTGTGAAAGAGATTTTATTTCATGATTTTGATTATCATACTAGCATGGTTTTTGATTTTTCCCTCCTCAAAATGGTTGTGGTTATGTGTTATTACTCACTAAGCTAGCGTCTCACTTCTCGTTAAATGTTTTTACAGAGAACTTAGGTTACATTGGCAAAGATTTAATTTATTAGAGAGTGTGGATTGATAGTATCTAGTGAACCTCGCATTGCTTCGCATGCAAGAGATTTATCATATTGCTATGGTCCCTTTTCCTTTTAAAGTTCCTAGAGTCACTCCATTTGTCCTTCCTTAATTCGAGTCATGATTATTCCTTTGTTTTGTAGTCATGTGACTAGTTATGAATTTCTTTTCGTATTTTGAGATGAATTGATATTATCTCATGGCGATTAGATTATCGATGGACATTATGTCTCTATTTATAGTTGTTGTTAGTTGTGCTGTGGAATTTTGAGACAAGGAAAATTTAGGGTAGGGCCCAAAACAAAGGAAACTCTGCCCAATTTTATGTAGAATTTTGTTAAGGCATGCTGGGGATTCTTCCCCTTTAGCGCCAGTCATGTTCCTAAATTGGGTCGTGACAAGGTTTGTATCAGAGCCTAGGTTATTCCTGTGACTTATGGAGCACACGTTAGTTGTAGAATCTCAATAATGGTTATGTTGCCGACCATTTATGTAATTGTGATTCTACGAGGACGTGATAGGATGTGTATTGTCTTACCTTCTTATTCCTACTTACGTATGTGAAGTTTACGACCACTAGATGATTAATCCCATTTTGTCAGATTATTTGACTGTACTGCTACATAGTTTTATAAGAATAGTCATTTCTTCTCTTCTTTTCTTATGCACACCTAATTCTTTTTGTTTGTTGAGAAGAATTTTTTTTCCTATAAATAATAGCTTCTACGAGGTAATAGATCTATTGAATTTATCTAAACTCAATTTTGAGTAAGCAAGTTTATGTTATCTTTCCATTTAGGCTAGAAAGGGGTAGATATGTTTAGATATAAATCTTCAACTTTGAAGGCAGCGGGTGGATCTCATCAATTTAGGTATTAATTTAATCTTTCTATATATTATTATATCTCCTACAGCCCGGACGATGTCCGGCTAAGCTTTATCATATCTATGCCGAATATCTAACCTCTTGCATATGTTAACCATGAGGATATTCTAGACTCAATCTAAGTATGAAAGAATTTTCAATTCCGGTTGTTTTGACTTGGTTTCGAGATGGTGGTACAGTCAGATCTTAATACTATTTTGTTGGCTTTGCCTTAGTGGCTTCGTCTAGCCAGCCGGATGAGGTAAGTCCCAAGGAGTAAAAGGGCAATTTATTCCCGGTTAGAACTGCTAGACACATGGGCTCAACTGGAATATGTATTCTGATCTTGACAGACCCTTTGCTCGGGTAAAAGGGTATTTAACCCAGTTCCATACAGTCATTAAAACTAGATGAAAATTGTTTTATATTTCGGTTGTATGTCCCTTGTATGGGTACTACGATTGCTAGATCTACGTTGTTATGGCGGACTACCGCCCGATGACAAACATCCTGTAAAATGGTAATATAGGAGAAATATGATTTATAGAAGGTAACATTCTCCGATCTGAGAACGAATGTCTGGAAAAGATAGAAGATTGCTCATCAAATCCTCAAGTTGAACTATTATCAAATTGTATATTAACCCTTCCATCTGGATTTTGAGAAATATGAGAACACTCAGTATTACTTATTTCATTGGTTAATTGTTCAGGGGCTATAACCAAATTCAAAGTCCAAGTAGATGGAAAATCAATTTCATCCCAAAATATAGTCCTTCTTGTGGTTATTTTTGACTTTGCAAAGTTGGTGTCCATCAGTACTGTTTGCTGCGAAGTGTCGTACAATTTGCACTTCGGGTTTAAAGTTGAAAGGAGACGATAATAAATTCTATAAGATAAGCATATCAGTTCTGAGCCTGGCGCATAATTATAACCATGCGTTTTCACATTTAATGTCAAAGCATCAAGAATATTCACATCCGAAAGAGATAATTGCAAATTAGGTTGAGTATTAAAATATACTGGTCCATAAGCAATAGTAGATTCTATCGAACCTATCAAAGATTGTGTAAAATTATAATTTCTAGCATCACGCAAAGCTGCCATGAAAGGTTCTGGTAACCCTTTCAGAGTAAGAGGTTTAAAAGCAATTTGCACCATGCCAATATGCATAAAATTAAACTGATTCTTATAAAGGTTAATATCACGCTCATTTAACAAACGAATAGTCTGTTCTGAAGAATTCAAAGCAATAGACTGTTCAGTTGTTTTTATCAATTGTTTAGAAGACAATTTATCAAATCAACCATAATCATAAACAGTCTTTATCGAGACTTTAGGAATCGTCCATTTGTTTAACAAATCTAAATTCTGAGGTACATCTACCTCCTGTAACTTGATACTTTTAGTACTAGTATCTCCCTGTTCCATGAACAAAAATTGTTCATATCTATGCCCAATATTTTCACTTTTTAATCACATTTTTACCATGAAAATCCCTAGGCTCTGATACCATTTTACAGGATCTTTGTCATCGGGCGGTAGTCCGCCATAACAACGTAGATCTAGCAATCGTAGTACCCATACAAGGGACATACAACCGAAATATAAAAGAATTTTCATCTAGATTTAATGACTGTATGGAACTGGGTTAAATACCCTTTTACCCGAGCAAAGGGTCTGCAAGATCAGAATACATATTTCGGTTGAGCCAATGTGTCTAGCAGTTCTAACCGAGAATAAATTTCCCTTTTACTCCTTGGGACTTACCTCATCCGGCTGGCTAGACAAAGCCACTAAGGCAAAACCAACAAAATAGTATTAAGATCTGACTGTACCACCATCTCGAAACCAAGTCAAAACAACCAAAATTGAAAATTCTTTCATACTTAGATTGAGTCTAGAATATCTTCATGGTTAACATATGCAAGAGGTTAGATATTAGACATAGATATGATAAAGCTTAGCCGGACATCGTCCGGGCTGTAGGAGATATAATAATATATAGAAAGATTAAATTAATACCTAAATTGACGAGATCCACCCGCTACCTTCAAAGTTGAAGATTTTATAGATTTTTTAGAAGTATTACATAAGAGACTTTTACAATAGAGAGAGAAAAACTTAAAATTCTAAAAAAAGGCTTGCCTTCAACTAAGAATGCAAGATTCTTTAAATAGGGAAAAAATGGAATAACTTTATCTACAGGAATGGGCCCGACATCTGGGTCCTTACAGTGTTTCTACTGTTCTGTTACAGTATTTCTACTGTTTCATGGATCCCTTAGGCGGCTTCACTGTTTTTCTTTCCCTCTGATAGCACGAATTAACTCTTCTGCCCTTTCATGGAGCTTTCTGTCAATATTTCTTCTGGCTCAATTGGCTGAGAATCTGTTGCCACTATATCATCGTTGCTAGTTTCACTCCTCATTGAAGTGTCTGATTTATCATATTGGTTAATTGAATGAAGTAAATTTCTTTTTACTTCCTCTAGATATCTCTCGATCATTTCCTCTTTATCTCCTTCTTGAACGGAAATCCTTCTGGCTATGTGCCGAACATAACTATCATCTATTACTTCTTTTATAGGAGTTCTGGAATACTCTTGGATTTTAGTTTCAATTAAATCCAGAAGTTCTTGACCATACAAGGACTTTGTTTTAGGATCTCTTTTTATAAGATTATTCCAGAAATTATTATAAAATACTCTGTATAAGCATGGAATCTGTTCTTGTGTAAACCCGAGCTCTGGAGTCCATTTATGAATCCATGGAATAGAAAACTTGATGAAAAAATAAATCTGATCAATATTTTCTAGATAGCAAATATGATCTGCATGATATAACTCAGTTAACTGAGGTGATACCTTAACCCATTCTTTATATAATTTTAAAAATGGTTCTGGCAATATTTTGACCGTTGGACCGTGGTATGACCACCATCTTAGAAACCAATTTGGAATGCTCTGTTCGAATATCTTCGCACATATCTTCACAAACGAAGTGTGTTTGTGTCTATCATTGTTGTAATAAAGCACTTTATCAAATGCTTGCACATAATCCCAATATGTAAAATTATGCGAGTTTTGTTAAGACTTTTCCGTCTCTCGTTCAATGTGGAAATTCCCCAATCTTCAACAGATATAATCTGTTTAATAATGATTTTAGAGAAACTATGTTCCTCTGTATTATATCCTGAGAAGTGTTGGAATTCTGCACTTCCTGTATCCTTTAAAATTGTTTCATATTATGATCGGGTTTTATATGATTCACCCGGGTAATATAACCCATTTAATAAGTACCGCTGGAATATCTTCCAAGGTACATTTTTTCTCTGAATCTCAAAGTTTTCAACAAGAAATATTACTTCTTTGTTGATTACCTATTCGAATGACTTGATATCATCATTGTCATCTTTAGCAATTGAAGCAAATGTATCACTTTGCTTTTGAGCTGTCAAATATGCTTGTAATTGAGCATATAAGGGGCTATCTTCTGGGATATCTTCCAGATGAATTGATGAACTTGTAGAAGATTGAGGTATCTTCATATTTACAAGTTTTTTCTATCCCATTTGTATAACTGGGGAACTCGTTGAGGATCCGTATGACTACCCTGAAGATCCTTGTTGCTGTGGGGATGATCTTCCCCCTCTACCACGTCCTCTGCCTTTAACCCAAGGCGGGTTCATTCTGCAAATATAACAGATTTTATTACTCTGATAGTTCCTCGTAAATAGAATTATCTCTAACTTCATCGTTTGACATACCATATTCTTCATAATCAAATATAGAGAATTTCATAAGATCATCTATGAATAATTCGATAATAATCTCTTTCATATCACAAGGTAAAGTCGTAACTTGAAGAATAGCAATTAATGAATCGTTATCCAAAAACATACTATAAAGAGAGGGATTTATCATTGTAAATATTCTCAAGATAAGAAATTAGGAAGAGAGTTATCAACTCCCTTTTTATAGAGGATCTCAAAGTCAAAAGGGGCTAGTTGTGCTTGCCACCTAGCAAAGATTAATTTAGAAGCATCATGCTTAAAATCTTTATTAAACATAAACTTAACTGATTGAGCATCAGTTTTTATCAAAAACTTTTGATTATATAAGTCATCTTGAAATTTTAAAACACACTTGACAATTGTAAGCATTTCATGAGCCACAGTTGCATATTTTTTTTGGGCTTCGGTCCATTTTTCAGAATGAAATCTAATAAGATATTCATTATTATCATGAGGATTAATTTGTTTTAAAATTCCCCCATACTCGATATTAGACGCATCTGTCTCAATGACCTTTTTTCAGGATGGGTTAGCAAGAGTAAGAATAGACAAATAATTCACTCTTTGTTTAACACTTCTTACCAAAGCAGTATGACTGTCAGACCAAGTTTATTTATAACTCTTTTTCAACTGATCATATAGAGGAGCCAAATCACGCGACAATTTTTTATAAAAACGGGAGATATAATTAAGGCTTCCTAAAAACCGCTGTAATTGCGTTCTATCATAAATGATATCAGGAAATTTTGACGCAAATTCAATAGATCGTTGAATAGGCGTTACCTTGCCTTGACTGATGAGATGACCAAGAAATCTCACCTCAGTTTGAAATAAACTCATTTTTGGTTTGGATATAACTAAACCATTTTGAATCACAATCCTTTTGAAGATGTCTAAATGCTTAATATGTATTTCAAAAGTTTTAGAATAAACTAAAATATCATCAATATAAACGATGACGAAATCTAAATAAGGTTTGAAAATATCATTCATTATTTTTTGAAATTCAGAAGGAGCGTTTTTCAAACCGAATGGCATTACATTCCATTCGTATTGCCCAAATGGAACATTAAAAGCAGTTTTGCAAGAATGTTCCTTAAAAAGTTGAATCAGCCAATAACCTGACTTTAAATCAAATTTAGAAAATATATTAGCATCATATAATCTGGATAATAAATCCCTTTTGTTGGGAATAGGATATCTGATCAACTTTAAATATTTATTTAAAGGCTTATAATTTATCACATTTCTGGGTACACTCCTCTCCTTCTTAGCAGCATTATTAACATAGAAAGCTGTACAAGACCAAGGAGATTTGGAAGGTTTTATTAACCCTTTTTGAATTAAATTATCAATTTCCTTTTTGCAAAATTCGACCAGTTCAGAATTCATCTGGCAAGGTCGAGACTTAGTTGGAATATCATCCTCCGAAAAACTTTCTTCATAAGGAAGAGTGACAATATGTTTTTTCCTATGCCAAAAAGCACTTGGATGGTCAGCACAAATATCAACAGAAAGTTGTTCAGTAATTAATTTAATGTTCTCCTGAACTTTTGTAGATTTCAAAGTATCTAATATATTCATACTAAAACACTCCAATTGAAGTGTATCAACATGCTTTTGCTTCATATCAATCAAAGCACTGATTTATTTTGATATTGGACCAGTAATAGAAGTATAACTGATTTTTCGATTATCAGTACCTGCAGAAAATCCTTTTGCATCAATATGAGTGAACGGATAAATAGCATTTATAAAAGGGTTTCCAAGAATAATTGGAGGATACAACTGATTTTTTACCAAGAAAAAGAAATGCGGAATGCAAACTTTATTTTGGCAAATACTCACATTAGGCAGTTTATACTGTATATCTAAAGCATGCCCAGATGTTGATTTAACCACATGAGTAGTTTTTTGAAAATATTTCGTGGGAACTAATCCTTCTTGAATGCAGCTAACATCAGCTCCACTATCAATCATAGCGACATCAGTTATTGAAAAACTATTGTTGATTAAAATAGTGCATTTTACATACCACTTATGAGAAGTTATCACTTGCATCATTCCAAGAAACAAATTATTTTCAGAATCAAAATTATCAGTAAATTTTTGTGGTTCTTTATTCAAAACCACACCTTTGCCTTTATCACTAGAAGACTTAGTTACAAAATTGTTTTTCTCAACCTGAGTTATCCTGTGATCACAAATCATTTGATTTTGTTTAAGGGATTTAATCTCCTTTTTAAGATTCTCAATTTCATATTTTAAATCATCGAAAGAGGAATCTCTTGACGGAATATTTATGTTATTCAGGCGGTTATTAACCTCTTTAATAGAATAAGGTGCATGATATTCAAAGATTCTGGGTTTTTCAAAAGGTTTTGAAGAACTTGATCCAGAATTTTCTGCTAGATCAATAATCTTTTCCCGAAGTTTGTTATCAGTTTCCTCCTTTAAGTGTTCTATCACATTATCAGATTTAATAGTATTAACATTCAAATCTTTAAATTGAGCTTGTAATTTGTAAAATTCATCATTTTCAAAAACACAATTATCTCCTTTACAGGTTTGGCATAGATTATCACAAACCTTTTCTTCATTAGAAAAATCGAGTTAATCAACTTCAGCTTCTGATTCGGAAGATGAATCATAATCGGATTCAGAACTAGAGGTGTATAACAGACCGTAGATCTTTTCGTGCAGATCTCCTTCTAGTTCAAGGGCTTTAAGCTTTTCAAGCTTGCAATTTGGTGCTATGTGACAAAACTTTCCACATATGTAGCACTTAATATTTGCCAAATCTTTCATAGATCGATTTTTGGAAAACCTTTTAGACTTTCGGTAGCTCTTTCTAACTTCCCGTTCTTCTTTAGACCTTTTTCGAGACCTTTTCTTCTTATAAGGACTATCATCCGAAGGGTATCTGTGATAGTTATCTTTCTTCTTTTTAGAAATATCTGGTAATCTAAACTGGGTACAAAAATCTCCCAATTGATTTTTCTCTTTCAGCTTATCCATCTTCAGCTGTTTTGATAATCTTAACTCATTACACAAGTTCAATTCTTCTTGTGTACATACTCCTATCAATTTTCCCTAAGTGTAGTCACCATAAGGGATTTCTATCATATTTCCTCTTAAAGTCTTTCGAACTATTTCTGCAAATAAAGAAGGAAGGCCATCTATAAATTTTGTTTTCCAATATTGCAACTTATTTTCAGGTAATTCCATAACCCGACTCATAAAGGTGTCTTTATACCATCTAAATTCACCCAAAGTCCTGCATCTAAGACCATTAAGTAGTGTACGCACAGTTTCGTACTGGTTAGTGAATCTCCCATTGAAATGTTCTAAAATAGTAAGAACAAGGGTATAAACTACATCTTCTCTGTTTGCAACTAGAGTCATTCCAAGGTGATCAACACCTTCAGTAGTTGCTCTAGCGTTTATCACCATTGCTTTTTTTTCTATGGATAAATATTTATCCCACCAGCCTCTTAATTGACCAGTAAAACTTGCAATAATCATTTTGCCAATATTTCTATCTGTGTTTTGAACACTTCTGCATGTGGTGGCATACATAAGCATGCGGTGAACCAGGATAGTAAGTTGTCTATCTGTTAGCCCATCAAGATTCCATTCATATATTTCAGACCCGCTGTATGATGTATTAGTCTGATTCCAATCTCTTTCTTCAATTAAAACATCTTGAGGAGTTGGTCTAGGATAATAAGTTTGCATATTGGGTTTATTAGCATACCCACTATTACCTTTGAAAAATCCTTTGAGTTTATTAAACTCAGATGATATCTCATCTTTATGATCAAAAGTTTGTTCAATTTTTTCGACGAAATCTTCAGAAAGATTAATTGGTTTTACACTTAATCCTGAAAACTTTTGATTTAGTTTTGAAAACTTTGCATCAAGAAGTTCTTCCAGATCATTTAAAGATTTAAATTTAAAACCCTGAATCTCAGGAGGTTGTTGAATATTAGCAAGGGCAATTGGAGCATCCGAACTACCTTTTGAAGTTGAGGCAACATCAAACGTCTTTTTCCTATTACTAATTTCCTTTATCAAAGAAGTTAATTCATCCAGTTTTTTGTCAAGAGAGCTTATATGTTCTCCCAAAACTTTAACATAAAGACTCAAGTAATTGTTTTGAGAAATAATTTTATTTATTTCGGCTATGCTTATAACTGCAGCATCATTATCAATAAATCTTTGAAAACCTTCAAAAGTAATACCAGTATAATTAGGTAAAACAAAAGATGATTGAGGAGGGTAAATGGCCTTACTAATAGGTTTGCCAAAAATCGATCTAAGAAAGATTTGGCAAATATTAAGTGCTACAGATGTGGAAAGTTTGGTCACATAGCACCAAATTGCAAGCTTGAAAATCTTAAAGCCCTTGAACTAGAAGGAGATCTGCACGAAAAGATCTACGGTCTTTTATACACCTCTGGTTATGAATCCGATTATAATTCATCTTCCGAATCAGAAGCTGAAGTTGATTTACTCGATTTTTCTGATGAAGAAAAGTTTTGTGATAATCTATGCCAAACCTGTAAAGGAGATAATTGTGTTTCTGAAAATGATGAATTTTACAAATTACAAGCTCAATTTCAAGATTTGAATGTTAATACTATTACATCTGATAATGTAATAGAACTCTTAAAGGAGGTAACTGATAACAAACTTCAGGAAAAGATTATTGATCTAGCAGAAAATTCTGGATCAAGTTCTTCAAAACCTTTTGAAAAACTCAGAAGCTTTGAATATCAGGCACCTTATTCTATTAAAGAGGTTAATAACTTCCTGAATAACATAAATATTCCGTCAAGAGATTCCTCTTTCGATGATTTAAAATATGAAATTGAAAATCTTAAAAAGGAGATTAAATCCCTTAAGCAAAATCAAATGATTTGTGATCACAGGATAACTCAGGTTGAGAAAAACAATTCCGTAACTGAGTCTTCTAGTGATAAAGGCAAAGGTGTGGTTTTGAATAAAGAACCACAAAAATTTCCTGATAATTTTAATTCTGAAAATAATTTGTTTCTTGGAATGATGCAAGTGATAACTGCTCATAAGTAGTATGTAAAATGCACTATTTTAATAAACAATAGTTTTTCAATAACTAATGTCGCTATGATTGATAGTCGAGCTTATGTTAGCTACATTCAAGAAGGATTAATTTCCACGAAATATTTTCAAAAAACTACTCATGTGGTTAAATCAACATCTGGGCATGCTTTAGATATACAGTATAAACTGCCCAATGTGAGTATTTGCCAAAATAAAGTTTGCATTCCGCATTTCTTTTTCTTGGTAAAAAATCAGTTGTATCCTCCAATTATTCTTGGAAACCCTTTTATAAATGCTATTTATCCGTTCACTCATATTGATGCAAAAGGATTTTCTGCAGGTATAGATAATCGAAAAATCAGTTATACTTTTATTACTGATCCTATATCAAAATAAATCAGTGATTTGATTGATATGAAGCAAAAGCATGTTGATACACTTCAATTGGAGTGTTTTATTATGAATATATTAGATACTTTGAAATCTACAAAAGTTCAGGAGAATATTAAATTAATTACTGAACAACTTTCTGTTGATATTTGTGCTGACCATCCAAGTGCTTTTTGGGATAGGAAAAAGCATATTGTCACTCTTCCTTATGAATAAAGTTTTTCGGAGCATGATATTCCAACTAAGTTTCGACCTTGCCAGATGAATTCTGAGCTGGTCGAATTTTGCAAAAAGGAAATTGATAATTTACTTCAAAAAGGGTTAATAAAACCTTCCAAATCTCCTTGGTCTTGTACAACTTTCTATGTTAATTATAAATCTGAGAAGGAGAGGGGTGTACCCAGATTGGTGATAAATTATAAGCCTTTAAATAAATATTTAAAGTGGATCAGATATCCTATTTCCAACAAAAGGGATTTATTATCCAGATTATATGATGCTAATATATTTTTTAAATTTGATTTAAAGTCAGGTTATTGGCAGATTCAAATTTTTAAGGAACATTCTTACAAAACTGCTTTTAATGTTCGATTTAGGCAATACGAATGGAATGTAATGCCATTCGGTTTGAAAAAAGCTTCTTCTGAATTTCAAAAAATTATGAATGATATTTTCAACCCTTATTTAGATTTCGTCATCGTTTATATTGATGATATTTGAGTTTATTCTAAAACTTTTGAAATACATATTAAGCATTTAGACATCTTCAAAAGGATTGTGATTCAAAATGGTTTAGTTATATCCAAACCAAAAATGAGTTTATTTCAAACTGAGGTGAGATTTCTTGGTCATCTCATCAGTCAAGGCAAGGTAACGCCTATTCAAAGATCTATTGAATTTGCGTCAAAATTTCCTGATATCATTTCTGATAGAATGCAATTACAGCGGTTTTTAGGAAGCCTTAATTATATCTCCCCTATTTATAAAAAATTTTCAGGAGATTTGGCTCCTCTATATGATCGGTTGAAAAAGGGTTATAAAGAACCTTGGTCTGACAGTCATACTGCTTTGGTAAGAAGTGTTAAACAAAGAGTGAATTATTTGTCTGTTCTTACTCTTGCTAACCCATTTTGGAAAAAGGTCATTGAGACAGATGCGTCTAATATCGGGTATGGGGGAATTTTAAAACAAGTTAATCCTCATGATAATATTGAAAATCTGATTAGATTTCAATCTGTAAAATGGACCGAAGCCCGGAAAAAATATGCAACTGTGGCTCATGAAATGCTTACAATTGTAGAGTGTGTTTTAAAATTTCAAGATGACTTATATAATCAAAAGTTTTTGATAAAAACTGATGCTCAATCAGTTAAGTTTATGTTTAATAAAGATTTTAAGCATTATGCTTCTAAATTAATCTTTGCTAGGTGGCAAGCACAACTAACCTCTTTTGACTTTGAGATCCTCTATAAAAAGGGAATTGATAACTCTCTTCCTGATTTCTTATCTAGAGAATATTTACAATGATAAATCCCTCTTTTTACAGTATGTTTTTGGAAAACGATTTATCAATTGCTATTATTCAAGTTATGACTTTACCTTGTGATATGAAAGAGATTATTATCGAATTATTCATAGATGATCTTATGAAATTCTCTATATTTGATTATGAAGAATATGGTATGTCAGACGATGAAGTTAGAGAGAATTCTATTTATGAGGAATTATAAGAGTAATAAAATCTGTTATATTTGCAGAATGAACCCGCCTTGGGTTAAAGGCAGAGGGGGAAAATCATCCCCACAGCAACAAGGATCTTTAGGATACCTCTATCTTCTACAAGTTCATCAATTCATCTGGAAGATATCCCAGAAGATAGCCCCTTATATACTCAATTACAAGCATATTTGACAGCTCAAAAGCAAAGTGATACATTTGCTTCAATTGCTAAAGATAACAATGATGATATCAAGTCAATCGAACTGGTAATCAACAAAGAAGTAATGTTTCTTGTTGAAAACTCTGAGATTCAGAGAAAAAATGAACCTTGGAAGATATTCCAGCGGTACTTATTAAATGGGTTATATTACCCGGGTGAATCATATAAAACCCGATCATATTATGAAACAATCTTAAAGGATACAGGAAGTGCAGAATTCCAACACTTCTAAGGATATAATACAGAGGAACATAGTTTCTCTAAAATCATTATTAAACAGATTATATCTGTTGAAGATTGGGGAATTGCCACCATGAACAAGAGACAGATAAGTCTTAAAAAAATTCGCATAAATTTTACATTATTGGGATTATGTGAAAGCATTTGATAAAGGGCTTTATTACAACAATGATAGACACAAACACACTTCGTTTGTGAAGATATGTGCGAAGATATTCGAACAGAGCATTCCAAATTGGTTTCTAAGATGGTGGTCATACCACGGTCCAATAGTAAAAATATTGCCAGAACCATTTTTAAAATTATATAAAGAATGGGTTAAGGTATCACCTCAGTTAACTCAGTTATATCATGCAGATCATATTTGCTACCTAGAAAATATTTATCAGATTTATCTTTTCATCGAGTTTTCTATTCCATGGATTCCAGAGCTCGGGTTTACACAAGAACAGATTCCATGCTTATACAGAGTATTTTATAATAATTTCTGGGATAATCTTATAAAAAGAGATCCTAAAACAAAGACTTTGTATGGTCATGAACTTCTGGATTTAATTGAAACTAAAATCCAAGAGTATTCCAGAACTCCTATAAAAGAAGTAATAGATGATAGTTCTGTTCGGCACATAGCCAGAGGGATTTCCGTTCAAGAAGGAGATAAAGAGGAAATGATCGAGAGATATCTAGAGGAAGTAAAAAGAAATTTACTTCATTCAATTAACCAATATGATAAATCAGACACTTCAATGAGGAGTGAAACTAGCAACGATGATATAGTGGCAACAGATTCTCAGCCAATTGAGCCAGAAGAAATATTGGCAGAAAGCTCCTTGAAAAGGGCAGAAGAGTTAACTCGTGCTATCAGAGGGAAAGAAAAACAGTGAAGCCGCCTGTGTGACCCATGAAACAGTAGAAATACAATAACAGAACAGTAGAAACACTGTAAGGACCCAGATGTCGAGCCCATTCCTGTAGATAAAGTTATTCCTTTTTTTCCCTATTTAAAGAACCTTGCATTCTTAGTTGAAGACAAGCCTTTTTTTAGAGTTTTAAGTTTTTCTCTCTCTATTGTAAAAATCTCTTGTGTAATACTTCTAAAAAATCTATAAAATCTTCAACTTTGGAGGCAGCGGGTGGATCTCGTCAATTTAGGTATTAATTTAATCTTTCTATATATTATTATATCTCCTACAGCCCGGACGATGTCCGGCTAAGCTTTATCATATATATGTCGAATATCTAACCTCTTGCATATGTTAACCATGAAGATATTCTAGACTCAATCTAAGTATGAAAGAATTTTCAATTCCGGTTGTTTTGACTTGGTTTCGAGATGGTGGTATAGTCAGATCTTAATACTATTTTGTTGGCTTTGCCTTAGTGGCTTCGTCTAGCCAGCCGGATGAGGTAAGTCCCAAGGAGTAAAAGGGCAATTTATTCCCGGTTAGAACTGCTAGACACATGGGCTCAACTAGAATATGTATTCTGATCTTGACAGACCCTTTGCTCGGGTAAAAGGGTATTTAACCTAGTTCCATACAGTCATTAAAACTAGATGAAAATTCTTTTATATTTTGGTTGTATGTCCCTTGTATGGGTACTACGATTGCTAGATCTACGTTGTTATGGCGGACTACCGCCCGATGACAAAGATCCTGTAAAATTGTATCAGAGCCTAGGGATTTTCATGGTAAACATATGATTAAGAAGTGAAAATATTGGGCATAGATATGAACAACTTTTGTTCATGGAACAGGGAGATACTAGTACTAAAAGTATCAGGTTACAAGAGGTAGATATACCTCAGAATTTAGATTTGTTAAACAAATGGACGATTCCTAAAGTCTCGATAAAGACTGTTTATGATTATGGTTAGTCTGATAAATTGTCTTCTAAACAATTGATAAAAATAACTAAACAGTCTATTGCTTTGAATTCTTCAGAACAGACTATTCGTTTGTTAAATGAGCGTGATATTAACCTTTATACGTATCAGTTTAATTTTATACATATTGGCATGGTGCAAATTGCTTTTAAACCTCTTACTCTGAAAGGGTTACCAGAAACTTTCATTGGCAGCTTTGCGTGATGCTAGAAATTATAATTTTAGACAATCTTTGATAGGTTCGATAGAATCTACTTTTGCTTATGGACCAGTATATTTTAATACTCAACCTAATTTGCAATTATCTCTTTCGGATGTGAATATTCTTGATGCTTTGAACTGATATGCTTATCTTATAGAATTTATTATGCGCCAGGCTCAGAACTGATATGTTTATCTTATAGAATTTATTATCGTCTCCTTTCAACTTTAAACCCGAAGTACAAATTGTATGACACTTTGCAGAAAACAGTACTGATGGAAACCAACTTTGCAAAGTCAAAAATAACCACAAGAAGGACCATTTTACAGGATCTTTGTCATCGGGCGATAGTCCGCCATAACAACGTAGATCTAGCAATCGTAGTTCCCATACAAGGGACATACAACCGAAATATAAAAGAATTTTCATCTAGTTTTAATGACTATATGTAACTGGGTTAAATATTCTTTTACCCTAGCAGAGGGTCTGTCAAGATCAGAATACATATTCCAGTTGAGGCCATGTGTCTAGCAGTTCTAACCGGGAATAAATTGCCCTTTTACTCCTTGGGACTTACCTCATCCGGCTGGCTAGAAGAAGCCACTAAGGCAAAGCCAACGAAATAGTATTATGATCTGACTGTACCACCATCTCGAAACCAAGTCAAAACAACCGGAATTGAAAATTCTTTCATACTTAGATTGAGTCTAGAATATTTTCATGGTTAACATATGCAAGAGGTTAGATATTCGACATAGATATGATAAAGCTTAGCCGGACATCGTCCGGGCTATACGAGATATAATAATATATAGAAAGATTAAATTAATACCTAAATTGACGAGATCCACCTGCTGCCTTCAAAGTTGAAGATTTTATGGATTTTTTAGAAGTATTACACAAGAGATTTTTATAATAGCGAGAGAAAAACTTAGAACTCTACAAAAAGGCTTGCCTTCAACTAAGAATGCAAGGTTCTTTTAATAGGGAAAAAAAGGAATAACTTTATCTACAGGAATGGGCCCGACATCTTGGTCCTTACAGTGTTTCTACAGTTGTGTTAAAGTATTTCTACTGTTTCATGGGTCCCTCAGGTGGCTTCACTGTTTTTCTTTTCCTCTGATAGCACGAATTAACTCTTCCGCCCTTTTCAAGGAGCTTTCTTCCAATATTTCTTCTTGCTCAATTGGCTGAGAATTTGTTGCCACTATATCATCGTTGCTAGTTTCACTCCTCATTGAACTGTCTGGTTTATCATATTGGTTAATTGAATGAAGTAAATTTCTTTTTTCTTCCTCTAGATTTCTCTCGATCATTTCCTCTTTATTTCCTTCTAGAACGAAAATCCTTCTGGCTATGTGACGAATAGAACTATCATCTATTACTTCTTTTATAGGAGTTCTGGAATACTCTTGGATTTTAGTTTCAATTAAATCCTGAAGTTCTTGACCATACAAGGTCTTTGTTTTAGGATCTCTTTTTATAAGCTTATCCCAGAAATTATTATAAAATACTATGTATAATCATGGAATCTGTTCTTGTGTAAACCCGAACTCTGGAGTCTATTTATGAATCCATGGAACAGAAAACTCGATGAAAACATAAACCTGATCAATATTTTCTAGGTAGCAAATATGATCTACATGATATAACTCAGTTAACGGAGGTGATACCTTAACCCATTCTTTATATAATTTTAAGAATGGTTCTGGCAATATTTTGACCGTTGGACCGTGGTATGACCACCATCTTAGAAACCAATTTGGAATGCTCTGTTTGAATATCTTCGCACATATCTTCACAAGCGAAGTGTGTTTGTGTCTATCATTGTTGTAATAAAGCACTTTATCAAATGCTTTCACATAATCCCAATAATGTAAAATTTATGCGAATTTTGTTAAGACTTATTTGTCTCTCGTTCATGGTGGCAATTCCCCAATCTTCAACAGATATAATCTGTTTAATAATGATTTTAGAGAAACTATGTTCCTCTGTATTATATCCTGAGAAGTGTTGGAATTCTGCACTTCCTGTATCCTTTAAGATTGTTTCATAATATGATCGGGTTTTATATGATTCACCCGGGTAATATAACCCATTTAATAAGTACCGCTGGAATATCTTCCAAAGTTCATTTTTTCTCTGAATCTCAGAGTTTTCAACAAGAAATATTACTTCTTTGTTGATTACCTGTTCGATTGACTTGATATCATCATTGTCATATTTAACAATTGAAGCAAATGTATCACTTTGCTTTTGAGCTGTCAAATATGCTTGTAATTGAGCATATAAGGGGCTATCTTCTGGGATATCTTCCAGATGAATTGATGAACTTGTAGAAGATTGAGGTATCTACATATTTAAAAGTTTTTTCTGTCCCATTTGTATAACTGGGGAACTCGTTGAGGATCCGTATGACGACCCTGAAGATCGTTGTTGCTATGGGGATGATCTTCCCCCTCTGCCACGTCCTCTGCCTTTAACCCAAGGCGGGTTCATTCTGCAAATATAACGGATTTTATTACTCTGATAATTCCTCCTAAATAGAATTATCTCTAACTTCATCGTCTAACATACCATATTCTTCATAGTCAAATATAGAGAATTTCGTAAGATCATCTATGAATAATTCGATAATAATCTCCTTCATATAAAGAGGTAAAGTCGTAACTTGAAGAATAACAATTCATAAATCTTTATCCAAAAACATACTGTAAAAAGAGGGATTTATTATTGTAAATATTCTCTAGATAAGAAATCAGGAAGAGAGTTATCAACTCCCTTTTTATAGAGGATCTCAAAGTCAAAAGGGGCTAGTTGTGCTTGCCACCTAGCAAAGATTAATTTAGAAGCATCATGCTTAAAATCTTTATTAAACATAAACTTTACTGATTGAGCATCAGTTTTTATCAAAAACTTTTGATTATATAAGTCATCTTGAAATTTTAAAACACACTTCACAATTGTAAGCATTTGATGAGCCACAATTGCATATTTTTTCTGGGCTTCGGTCCATTTTACAGAATGAAATCTAATCAGATATTAATTATTATCATGAGGATTAATTCATTTTAAAATTCCCCCATACCCGATATTAGACGCATCTGTCTCAATGACCTTTTTTCAGGATGGGTTAGCAAGAGTAAGAACAGGCAAAGAATTCACTCTTTGTTTAACACTTCTTGCCAAAGCAGTATGACTGTCAGACCAAGGTTCTTTATAACCCTTTTTCAACCGATCATATAGAGGAGCCAAATCTCGCGAAAATTTTTATAAAAAGGGGAGATATCATTAAGGCTTCCTAAAAACCGCTGTAATTGCGTTCTATCAGAAATGATATCAGGAAATTTTGACGCAAATTCAATAGATCTTTGAATAGGCGTTACCTTGCCTTGACTGATGAGATGACCAAGAAATCTCACCTCAGTTTGAAATAAACTCATTTTTGGTTTGGATATAACTAAACCATTTTGAATCACAATCCTTTTGAAGATGTCTAAATGCTTAATATGTATTTCAAAAGTTTTAGAATAAACTAAAATATCATCAATATAAACGATGACGAAATCTAAATAAGGGTTGAAAATATCATTCATAATTTTTTGAAATTCAGAAGGAGCGTTTTTCAAACTAAATGGCATTACATTCCATTCGTATTGTCCAAATGGAACATTAAAATCAGTTTTTTAAGAGTGTCCCTTAAAAATTTGAATCTGCCAATAACCTGACTTTAAATCAAATTTAGAAAATATACTAGCATCATATAATCAGGATAATAAATCCCTTTTGTTGGGAATAGGATATCTGATCCACTATAAATATTTATTTAAAGGCTTATAATTTATCACAATTTATCACCAATATGGGTACACCCCTCTCCTTCTCAGCAGTATTATTAACATAGAAAGTTGTACATGACCAAGAAGATTTGGAAGGTTTTATTAACCCTTTTTGAAGTAAATTATCAATTTCCTTTTTGCGAAATTTGACCAGTTCAGAATTCATCTGGCAAGGTCGAGACTTAGTTGGAATATCATCCTCCGAAAAACTTTCTTCATAAGGAAGAGTGACAATATGCTTTTTCCTATCCCAAAAAGTACTTGGATGGTCAGCACAAATATCAACAGAAAGTTGTTCAGTAATTAATTTAATTTTCTCCTGAACTTTTGTAAATTTCAAAGTATCTAATATATTCATACTAAAACACTCCAATTGAAGTGTATCAACATGCTTTTGCTTCATATCAATCAAAGCACTGATTTCTTTTGATATAGGATCAGTAATAAAAGTATAACTGATTTTTCGATTATCAGTACATGCAGAAAATCCATTTGCATCAATATGAGTGAAAGTATAAATAGCATTTATAAAAGGGGTTCCAAGAAAATTGGAGGGTACAACTGATTTTTTACCAAGAAAAAGAAATGCAGAATGCAAACTTTTTTTTGGCAAATACTCACATTGGGCAGTTTATACTGTATATCTAAAGCATGCCCAGATGCTGATTTAACCACATGAGTAATTTTTTGAAAATATTTCGTGGGAACTAATCCTTCTTGAATGCAGCTAACATCAGCTCCACTATCAATCATAACGACATCAGTTATTGAAAAACTATTGTTGATTAAAATAATGCATTTTACATACCACTTATGAGCAGTTATCACTTGCATCATTCCAAGAAACGAATTATTTTCAGAATCAAAATTATCAGTAAATTTTTGTGGTTCTTTATTCAAAACCACACCTTTGCCTTTATCACTAGAAGACTCAGTTACAGAATTATTTTTCTCAACTTGAGTTATCCTGTGATCACAAATCATTTGATTTTGTTTAAGGGATTTAATCTCCTTTTTAAGATTCTCAATTTCATATTTTAAATCATCGAAAGAGCAATCTCTTGACGGAATAATTATGTTATTCAGGCGGTTATTAACCTCTTTAATAGAATAAGGTGCCGATATTCAAAGCTTCTGGGTTTTTCAAAAGATTTTGAAGAACTTGATCCAGAATTTTCTGCTAGATCAATAATCTTTTCCCGAAGTTTGTTATCAGTTTTCTCCTTTAAGAGTTCTATCACATTATCATATGTAATAGTATTAACATTCAAATCTTGAAATTGAGCTTGTAATTTGTAAAGTTCATCATTTTCACAAACACAATTATTTCCTTTACAGGTTTGGCATAGATTATCACAAACCTTTTCTTCATCAGAAAAATCGAGTAAATCAACTTCAGCTTCTGATTCGGAAGATGAATCATAATCGGATTCAGAACCAGAGGTGTATAACAGACCGTAGATCTTTTCGTTCAGATCTCCTTCTAGTTCAAGGGCTTTAAGCTTTTCAAGCTTGCAATTTGGTGCTATGTGACCAAACTTTCTACATCTGTAGCACTTAATATTTGCCAAATCTTTCTTAGATCGATTTTTGGCAAACCTTTTAGACTTTCGGTAGCTCTTTCTAACTTCCTGTTCTTCTTTAAACCTTTTTCGAGACCTTTTCTTCTTATAAGGACTATCATCCGAAGGGTATCCGTGATACTTATCTTTCTTCTTTTTAGAAATATCTGGTAATCCAAACTGGGTACAAAAATCTCCCAATTGATTTTTCTCTTTCAGCTTATCCATCTTCAGTTGATTTGATAATCTTAACTCATTACACAAGTTCAATCCTTCTTGTGTACATACTCCTATCAATTTTCCATAACTGTAGTCACCATAAGAGATTTCTATCATATTTCCTCTTAAATTCTTTCAAACTCTTTCTGCAAATAAAGAAGGAAGGCCATCTATAAATTTTGTTTTCCAATATTGCAACTTATTTTTGGGTAATTCCATAAACCGACTCATAAAGGTGTCTTTACACCATCTAAATTCATCAAAAGTCCTGCATCTAAGACCATTAAGTAGTGTACGCACAGTTTTGTACTGGTTAGTGAATCTCCCATTGAAATGTTCTAAAATAGTAAGAACAAGGGTATAAACTGCATCTACTCTGTTTGTAACTAGAGCCATTCCAAGGTTATCAACACCTTCAGTAGTTGCTCTAGCGTTTATCACCATTGCTTTTTCTTCTATGGATAAATATTTATCCCACCAGCCTCTTAATTGACCAGTAAAACCTGCAATAATCATTTTGCAAATATTTCTATTTGTGTTTTGAACACTTCTGCATATGGTGGCATACATAAGCATGCGGTGAACCAGGATAGTAAGTTGTCTATCCGTTAGCCCATCAAGATTCCATTCATAAATTTCAGACCCGATGTATGATGTATTAGTCTGATTCTCTTTCTTCAATTAAAACATCTTGAGGAGTTGGTCTAGGATAATAATAAGTTTGCATATTGGATTTATTAGCATACCCACTATTACCTTTGAAAAATCCTTTGAGTTTATTAAACTCAGATGATATCTCATCTTTATGATCAAAAGTATGTTCAATTTTTTCGACGAAATCTTCAGAAAGATTAATTGGTTTTGAACTTAATCCTGAAAACTTTTGATTTAGTTTTGAAAACTTTGCATCAAGAAGTTCTTCCAGATCATTTAAAGATTTAAATTTAAAACCCTGAATCTCAGGAGGCCGTTGAATATTAGCAAGGGCAATTGGAGCATCCGAACTACCTTTTGAAGTTGAGGCAACATCAGACGTCTTTTTGCTATTACTAATTTCCTTTATCAAAGAAGTTAATTCATCCAGTTTTTTGTCAAGAGAGCTTATATGTTCTCCCAAAACTTTAACATAAAGACTCAAGTTATTGTTTTGAGAAATAATTTTATTTATTTCGGCTATGCTTATAACCGCAGCATCATTATCAATAAATCTTTGAAAAGCTTCAAAAGTAATACCAGTATTATTAGGTAAAACAAAAGATGATTGAAGAGGGTAAATGGCCTTATTAATATTTCAACTCCCATCTTTATAAGATCTTTCTAAAATATTTATATATAATGGAAGATAAGTGGTTATAAACCATGGTACAAAATACATAATTTGATTATGTAATGCACAAATTTCATAAAACTCTTGAGAAATACTATGAAGATCCTCTTGACTATAAGTATTAAATAACCAAGTTTTAAATTGGTTCCATTTTTTACTAAAAAATTTTGTTTGAATATAATTTCTTGCCTGCGAACCAGGACTAAAATCAATTTGGTGTAAAAACATTTAAGTATTATCGGGGTCGAATCCCATCTCAGAATCCGTAGGTATATCACCTATTTGAGAAGCAGTAAGAATATCACCCTGCATATTAACCACCTGCACAATGTTAGTTTGAGGGTCAACCTTAATAACCTCAATTCCCTTAGTCTTTTCTACCGGTTTTACCGTAGAAAGAGTATGAAGGGAAGCTGCACGATTTCGAGCTGATTTATAAACCGGTTCAATAGGAGAAATATGATTTATAGAAGGTAACATTCTCCGATCTGAGAATGAATGTCTGGAAAAGATAGAAGATTGCTCATCAAATCCTCCAGTTGAACTGTTATCAAATTGTATATTAATCCTTCCATATGGATTTTGAGAAATATGAGAACACTCAGTATTACTGATTTCATTGGTTAATTGTTCAGGGGCTATAACCGAATTCAAAGTCCAAGTAGATGGAAAATCAATTTCATCCCACAATATAGCCCTTCTTGTGGTTATTTTTGACTTTGCAAAGTTGGTTTCCATCAGTACTGTTTGCTGCGAAGTGTCGTACAATATGCACTTCGGGTTTAAAGTTGAAAGTAGACGATAATACATTCTATAAGATAAGCATATCAGTTCTGAGCCTGGCGCATAATTATAACCATGCGTTTTCACATTTAATGTCAAAGCATCAAGAATATTCACATTCAAAAGAGATAATTGCAAATTAGGTTGAGTATTAAAATATACTGGTCCATAAGCAACAGTAGATTCTATCGAACCTATCAAAGATTATCTAAAATTATAATTTCTAGCATCACACAAAGCTGCCATGAAAGTTTCTGGTAACCCTTTCAGAGTAACAGGTTTAAAAGCAATTTGCACCATGCCAATATGCATAAAATTAAACTGATTCTTATAAAGGTTAATATCACACTCATTTAACAAACGAATAGTCTGCTCTGAAGAATTCAAAGCAATAGACTGTTTAGTTGTTTTTATCAATTGTTTAGAAGACAATTTATCAGACCAACCATAATCATAAACAGTCTTTATCGAGACTTTAGGAATCGTCCATTTGTTTAACAAATCTTAATTCTGAGGTATATCTACCTTCTGTAACCTGATACTTTTAGTACTAGCACCAAATGGCAAGCTTGAAAAGCTTAAAGCCCTTGAACTAGAAGGAGATCTGCACGAAAAGATCTACGGTCTGTTATACACCTCTGGTTCTGAATCCGATTATGATTCATCTTCCGAATCAGAAGCTGAAGTTGTTTTACTCAATTTTTCTGATGAAGAAAAGGTTTGTGATAATCTATGCCAAACCTGTAAAGGAGATAATTGTGTTTGTGAAAATGATGAATTTTACAAATTACAAGCTCAATTTCAAGATTTGAATGTTAATACTATTACATCTGATAATGTGATAGAACTCTTAAAGGAGGTAACTGATAACAAACTTCGGGAAAAGATTATTGATCTAGCAGAAAATTCTGGATCAAGTTCTTCAAAACCTTTTGAAAACCCCAGAAGCTTTGAATATCAGGCACCTTATTCTATTAATGAGGTTAATAACCGCCTGAATAACATAAATATTCCGTCAAGAGATTCCTCTTTCGATGATTTAAAATATGAAATTGAGAATCTTAAAAAGGAGATTAAATCCCTTAAACAAAATCAAATGATTTGTGATCACAGGATAACTCAGGTTGAGAAAAACAATTCTGTAATTGAGTCTTCTAGTGATAAAGGCAAAGGTGTGGTTTTGAATAAAGAACCACAAAAATTTACTGATAATTTTGATTCTGAAAATAATTTGTTTCTTGGAATGATGCAAGTGATAACTGCTCATAAGTGGTATGTAAAATGCATTATTTTAATCAACAATAGTTTTTCAATAACTTATGTCGCAATGATTGATAGTGGAGCTGATGTTAGCTGCATTCAAGAAGAATTAGTTCCCACGAAATATTTAAAAAAAACTACTCATGTGGTTAAATCAGCATTTGGGCATGCTTTAGATATACAGTATAAACTGTCCAATGTGAGTATTTGCCAAAATAAAGTTTGCATTCCGCATTTCTTTTTCTTGGTAAAAAATCAGTTGTACCATCCAATTATTCTTGGAACCCCTTTTATAAAGCTATTTATCCTTTCACTCATATTGATGCAAAAGGATTTTCTGCAGTTACTGATAATCGAAAAATCAGTTATACTTTTATTACTGATCCTATATCAAACGAAATCAGTTCTTTGATTGATATGAATCAAAAGCATGTTGATACACTTCAATTGGAGTGTTTTAGTATGAATATATTATATACTTTGAAATCTACAAAAGTTCAGGAGAACATTAAATTAATTACTGAACAACTTTCTGTTGATATTTGTGCTGACCATCCAAGTGCTTTTTGGGATAGGAAAAAACATATTGTCACTCTTCCTTATGAAGAAAGTTTTTCGGAGGATGATATTCCAACTAAGTCTTGACCTTGCCAGATGAATTCTGAACTGGTCAAATTTTGCAAAAAGGAAATTGACAATTTACTTCAAAAAGGGTTAATAAAACCTTCCAAATCTCCTTGGTCTTGTACAACTTTCTATGTTAATAATGCTGCTGAGAAGGAGAGGGGTGTACCCAGATTGGTGATAAATTATAAGCCTTTAAATATATATTTAAAGTGGATCAGATATCCTATTCCCAACAAAAGAGATTTATTATCCAGATTATATGATGCTAATATATTTTCTAAATTTGATTTAAAGTAAGGTTATTGGCAGATTCAAATTTTTAAGGAACATTCTTACAAAACTGCTTTTAATGTTCCATTTGGGCAATACGAATGGAATGTAATGCCATTCGGTTTGAAAAACGCTCCTTCTGAATTTCAAAAAATTATGAATGATATTTTCAACCCTTATTTAGATTTCGTCATCGTTTATATTGATATTATTTTAGTTTATTCTAAAACTTTTGAAATATATATTAAGCATTTAGATATCTTCAAAATGATTGTGATTCAAAATGGTTTAGTTATATCCAAACCAAAAATGAGTTTATTTCAAACTGAGATGAGATTTCTTGGTCATCTCATCAGTCAAGGCAAGGCAACGCCTATTCAAAGATCTATTTAATTTGCGTCAAAATTTCCTGATATCATTTCTGATAGAACGCAATTACAACGGTTTTTAGGAAGCCTTAATGATATCTCCCCTTTTTATAAAAATTTGTCGCGAGATTTGGCTCCTCTATATGATCGGTTGAAAAAGGGTTATAAAGAAACTTGGTCTGACAGTCATACTGCTTTGGTAAGAAGTGTTAAACAAAGAGTGAATTATTTGCCAATTCTTACTCTTGCTAACCCATCCTGGAAAAAAGTCATTGAGACAGATGCGTCTAATATCGGGTATGGGGGAATTTTAAAACAAATTAATCCTCATGATAATAATGAATATCTGATTAGATTTCATTCTGTAAAATGGACCGAAGCCCAGAAAAAATATGCAATTGTGGCTCATGAAATGCTTACAATTGTCAAGTGTGTTTTAAAATTTCAAGATGACTTATATAATCAAAAGTTTTTGATAAAACCTGATGCTCAATCAGTTAAGTTTATGTTTAATAAAGATTTTAAGCATTATGCTTCCAAATTAATCTTTGCTAGGTGGCAAGCACAACTAGCCACTTTTGGCTTTGAGATCCTCTATAAAAAGGGAGTTGATAACTCTCGTCATGATTTCTTATCTAGCGAATATTTACAATGATAATTCCCTCTCTTTACAATATGTTTTTGGAAAACGATTTATTAATTGCTATTCTTCAAGTTATGACTTTACCTCGTGATATGAAAGAGATTATTATCGAATTATTCATAGATGATCTTATGAAATTCTCTATATTTGATTATGAAGAATATGGTATGTCAGACGATGAAGTTAGAGATAATTCTATTTATGAGGAATTATAAGAGTAATAAAATCGGTTATATTTGCAGAATGAACCCGCCTTGGGTTAAAGGCAGAGGACGTGGCAGAGGGGGAAGATCATCCCCACAGCAACAAGGATCTTCAGGGTCGTCATACGGATCCTCAACGAGTTCCCCAGTTATAGAAATGGGACAGAAAAAACTTGTAAATATAAAGATACCTCAATCTTCTACAAGTTCATCAATTCATTTGGAAGATATCCCAGAAGATAGCCCCTTATATGCTCAATTACAAGCATATTTGACAGCTCAAAAGCAAAGTGATACATTTGCTTCAAATGCTAAAGATGACAATGATGCTATCAAGTCATTCGAACAAGTAATCAACAAAGAAGTAATATTTCTTGTTGAAAACTCTGAGATTCAGAGAAAAAATGAACCTTGGAAGATATTCAAGCGGTACTTGTTAAGTGGATTATATTACCCGGGTGAATCATATAAAACCAGATCATATTATGAAATAATCTTAAAGGATACCGGAAGTGCAGAATTCCAACACTTCTCAGGATATAATACAGAGGTACATAGTTTCTCTAAAATCATTATTAAACAGATTATATCTGTTGAAGATTATGGAATTTCCACATTGAACGAGAGACGGATAAGTCTTAACAAAACTCGCATAAATTTTACATATTGGGATTATATGCAAGCATTTGATAAAGTGCTTTATTACAACAATGATAGACACAAACACATTTGGTTTGTGAAGATATGTGCGAAGATATTCGAATAGAGCATTCCAAATTGGTTTCTAAGATGGTGGTCATACCACGGTCCAACGGTCAAAATATTGCCAGAACCATTTTTAAAATTATATAAAGAATGGGTTAAGGTATCACCTCAGTTAACTGAGTTATATCATGCAGATCATATTTGCTACCTAGAAAATATTTATCAGATTTATTTTTTCATCGAGTTTTCTATTCCATGGATTCATAAATGGACTCCAGAGCTCGAGTTTACACAAGAACAGATTCCATGCTTATACAAAGTATTTTATAATAATTTCTGGAAAAGCTTATAAAAAGAGATCCTAAAACAAAGACCTTGTATGGTCAAGAACTTCTGGATTTAATTGAAACTAAAATCCAAGAGTATTCCAGAACTCCTATAAAAGAAGTAATAGATGATAGATCTTTTCGGCACATAGCCAGAAGGATTTCCGTTCAAGAAGGAGATAAAGAGGAAATGATCAAGAGATATCTAGAGGAAGTAAAAAGAAATTTACTTCATTCAATTAACCAATATGATAAATCAGACACTTCAATGAGGAGTGAAACTAGCAATGATGATATAGTGGCAACAGATTCTCAGCCAATTGAGCCAGAAGAAATATTGGCAGAAAGCTCCTTGAAAAGGGCAGAAGAGTTAATTAGTTCTACCAGAGGGAAAGAAAAACAGTGAAGCCGTTTGAGGGACCCATGAAACAGTAGAAATACTGTAACAGAACAATAGAAAGACTGTAAGGACCCAGATGTCGGGCCCATTCCTGTAGATAAAGTTATTCCTTTTTTTTCCCTATTTAAAGAACCTTGCATTCTTAGTTGAAGGCAAGCCTTTGTTTAGAGTTTTAAGTTTTTCTCTCTCTATTGTAAAAATCTCTTGTGTAATACTTCTAAAAACTCTATAAAATCTTCAACTTTGAAGGCAGCGGGTGGATCTCGTCAATTTAGGTATTAATTTAATCTTTCTATATATTATTATATCTCCTACAGCCTAGACGATGTCCGGCTAAGCTTTATCATATCTATGTCGAATATCTAACCTCTTGCATATGTTAATCAGGAAGATATTCTAGACTCAATCTAAGTATGAAAGAATTTTCAATTCCGGTTGTTTTGACTTTGTTTCGAGATGGTGGTACAGTCAGATCTTAATACTTTTTTGTTGGCTTTGCCTTAGTGGCTTCGTCTAGCCAGCCGGATGAGGTAAGTCCCAAGGAGTAAAAGGACAATTTATTCCCGGTTAGAACTGCTAGACACATGGGCTCAACTGGAATATGTATTCTGATTTTGACCGACCCTTTGCTCTGGTAAAAAGGTATTTAACCCAATTCCATACAATCATTAAAGCTAGATGAAAATTCTTTTATATTTCGATTGTATATCCCTTGTACGGGTACTACGATTGCTAGATCTACGTTGTTATGGCGGACTACCGCCCGATGACAAAGATCCTGTAAAATGGTATCAGAGCCTAGGGATTTTCATGGTAAACATGTGATTAAGAAGTAAAAATATTGGGCATAGATATGAACAACTTTTGTTCATGGAACAGGGAGATACGAGTACTAAAAGTATCAGGTTACAAGAGGTAGATATACCTCAGAGTTTAGATTTGTTAAACAAATGGACGATTCCTAAAGTCTCGATAAAGACTGTTTATGATTATGGTTGATTTGATAAATTGTCTTCTAAACAATTGATAAAAACAACCGAATAGTCTTTTGCTTTGAATTCTTCAGAACAGACTATTCGTTTGTTAAATGAGCGTGATATTAACCTTTATAAGAATCAGTTTAATTTTATGCATATTGGCATGGTGCAAATTGCTTTTAAACCTCTGACTCTGAAAGGGTTACCAGAAACTTTCATGGCAGCTTTGCGTGATGCTAGAAATTATAATTTTAGACAATCTTTGGTAGCTTCGATGGAATCTACTGTTGCTTATGGGCTAGTATATTTTAATACTCAACCTAATTTGCAATTATCTCTTTCGGATGTGAATATTCTTGATGCTTTGACATTAAATGTGAAAACGCATGGTTATAATTATGCTCCAGGCTCAGAACTGATATGCTTATCTTATAGAATTTATTATCGTCTCTTTTCAACTTTAAACCCGAAGTGCAAATTGTACGACACTTCGCAGCAAACAGTACTGATGCAAACCAACTTTGCAAAGTCAAAAATAACCACAAGAAGGACCATTTTACAGGATCTTTGTCATCGGGCGGTAGTCCGCCATAACAACGTAGATCTAGCAATCGTAGTACCCATACAAGGGACATACAACCGAAATATTAAAAAAAATTCATCTAGTTTTAATGACTGTATGGAACTGAGTTAAATACCCTTTTACCCGAGCAAAGGGTCTATCAAGATCAGAATACATATTCCAGTTGAGGCCATGTGTCTAGCAGTTCTAACAGGGAATAAATTGCCCTTTTACTCCTTGGGACTTACCTCATCCGGCTGGCTAGACGAAGCCACTAAGGCAAAGCCAACAAAATAGTATTAAGATCTGACTGTACCACCATCTCAAAACCAAGTAAAAAAAACCGGAATTGAAAATTCTTTCATACTTAGATTGAGTCTAGAATATCTTCATGGTTAACATATGCAAGAGGTTAGATATTCGACATAGATATGATAAAGCTTAGCCGGACATCGTTCGGGCTGTTGTAGATATAATAATATAAAGAAAGATTAAATTAATACATAAATTGACGAGATCCACCCGCTGCCTTCAAAGTTGAAGATTTTATAGATTTTTTAGAAGTATTACACAAGAGATTTTTACACTAGAGAGAGAAAAACTTAAAACTCTAAAAAAAGGCTTGCCTTCAACTAAGAATGCAAGGTTTTTTAAATAGGAAAATAAAAGAAATAAATTTATTTACAGGAATGGGCCCGACATCTGGGTCCTTACAATCTTTCTACTGTTCTGTTACAGTATTTCTACTGTTTCATGGGTCCCTCAGGCGGCTTCACTGTTTTTCTTTCCCTCTGATAGCACGAATTAACTCTTCTGCCCTTTTCAATGAGCTTTCTGCCAATATTTCTTCTGGCTCAATTGGCTGAGAATCTGTTGCCACTATATCATCGTTGATTGAAGTGTCTGATTTATCATATTGGTTAATTGAATGAAGTAAATTTCTTTTTACTTCCTCTAGATATCTCTCGATCATTTCCTCTTTATCTCCTTCTTGAACGGAAATCCTTCTGGCTATGTGCCGAACAGAACTATCATCTATTACTTCTTTTGTAGGAGTTCTGGAATACTCTTGGATTTTAGTTTCAATTAAATCCAGAAGTTCTTGACCATACAAGGTCTTTATTTTAGGATCTCTTTTTATAAGCTTATCCCAGAAATTATTATAAAATACTCTGTATAAGCATGAAATCTGTTCTTATGTAAACCCGAGCTCTGGAGTCCATTTATGAATCCATGAAATAGAAAACTCGATGAAAACATAAATTTGATCAATATTTTCTAGGTAGCAAATATGATCTGCATGATATAACTCAGTAAACTGAGGTGATACCTTAACCCATTCTTTATATAATTTTAAAAATGGTTCTGGCAATATTTTGACCGTTGGACCGTGATATGACCACCATTTTAGAAACCAATTTGGAATGCTCTGTTCGAATATCTTCGCACATATCTTCACAAACGAAGTGTGTTTGTGTCTATCATTGTTGTAATAAAGCACTTTATCAAATGCTTGCACATAATTCCAATATGTAAAATTTATGCGAGTTTTGTTAAGACTTATCTGTCTCTCGTTCATGGTGGAAATTCACCAATCTTCAACAGATATAATCTGTTTAATAATGATTTTAGAGAAACTATATTCCTCTGTATTATATCCTGAGAAGTGTTGGAATTCTGCACTACCTGTATCCTTTAAGATTGTTTCATAATATGATCGGATTTTATATGATTCACCCGGGTAATATAACCCATTTAATAAGTACCGTTGGAATATCTTCCAAGGTTCATTTTTTCTCTGAATCTCAGAGTTTTCAACAAGAAATATTACTTCTTTGTTGATTACCTATTCGAATGACTTGATATCATCATTGTCATCTTTAGCAATTAAAGCAAATGTATCACTTTGCTTTTGAGCTGTCAAATATGCTTGTAATTGAGCATATAAGAGGCTATCTTCTGGGATATCTTCTAGATGAATTGATGAACTTGTAGAAGATTGAGGTATCTTCATATTTACAAGTTTTTTCTGACCCATTTGTATAACTGGGGAACTCTTTGAGGATCCGTATGACGACCCTGAAGATCCTTGTTGCTGTGGGGATGATCTTCCCCCTCTACCACGTCCTCTGCCTTTAACCCAAAGCGGGTTCATTCTGCAAATATAACAGATTTTATTACTCTGATAATTCCTCATAAATAGAATTATCTCTAACTTCATCGTTTGACATACCATATTCTTCATAATCAAATATAGAGAATTTCATAAGATCATCTATGAATAATTCAATAATAATCTCTTTCGTATCACGAGGTAAAGTCATAACTTGAAGAATAGCAATTAATAAATCGTTATCCAAAAACATACTGTAAAGAGAGGGATTTATCATTGTAAATATTCTCTAGATAAGAAATCAGGAAGATAGTTATCAACTCCCTTTTTATAGAGAATCTCAAAGTCAAAAGGGGCTAGATGTGCTTGCCACCTAGCGAAGATTAATTTAGAAGCATCATGCTTAAAACCTTTATTAAACATAAACTTAACTGATTGAGCATCAGTTTTTATCAAAAACTTTTGATTATATAAGTCATCTTAAAATTTTAAAACACACTTGACAATTGTAAGCATTTCATGAGCCACAGTTGCATATTTTTTCTGGGCTTCGGTTCATTTTCCAGAATGAAATCTAATCAAATATTCATTATTATCATGAGGATTAATTTGTTTTAAAATTCCCCCATACCCGATATTAGATGCTTCTGTCTCAATGACATTTTTCCAGGATGGGTTAGCAAGAGTAAGAACAGGCAAATAATTCACTCTTTGTTTAACACTTCTTACCAAAGCAGTGTGACTGTCAGACCAAGGTTCTTTATAACCCTTTTTCAACCGATCATATAGAGGGGCCAAATCTCCTGACAAATTTTTATAAATAGGGGAGATATAATTAAGGCTTCCTAAAAACCGCTGTAATTGCATTCTATCAGAAATGATATCAGGAAATTTTGACGCAAATTCAATAGATCTTTGAATAGGCGTTACCTTGCCTTGACTGATGAGATGACCAAGAAATCTCACCTCAGTTTGAAATAAACTCATTTTTGGTTTGGATATAACTAAACCATTTTGAATCACAATCCTTTTGAAGATGTCTAAATGCTTAATATGTATTTCAAAAGTTTTAGAATAAACTAAAATATCATCAATATAAACGATGACGAAATCTAAGTAAGGGTTGAAAATATCATTCATAATTTTTTGAAATTCAGAAGGAGTGTTTTTCAAACCGAATGATATTACATTCCATTCGTATTGCCCAAATGGAACATTAAAAGCAGTTTTGTAAGAATGTTCCTTAAAAATTTGAATCTGCCAATAACCTGACTTTAAATCAAATTAAGAAAATATATTAGCATCATATAATCTGGATAATAAATCCCTTTTGTTGGGAATAGGATATCTGATCCACTTTAAATATTTATTTAAAGGCTTATAATTTATCACCAATCTGGGTACACCCCTCTCCTTCTCAGCAGCATTATTAACATAGAAAGTTGTACAAGACCAAGGAAATTTGGAAGGTTTTATTAACCTTTTTGAAGTAAATTGTCAATTTCCTTTTTGCAAAATTCGACCAGTTCAGAATTCATCTGGCAAGGTCGAGACTTAGTTGGAATATCATCCTCCGAAAAACTTTCTTCAGAAGGAAGAGTGACAATATGCTTTTTCCTATCCCAAAAAGCACTTGGATGGTCAGCACAAATATCAACAGAAAGTTATTCAGTAATTAATTTAATTTTCTCCTGAACTTTTGTAGATTTCAAAGTATCTAATATATTCATACTAAAACACTCCAATTGAAGTGTATCAACATGCTTTTACTTCATATCAATCAAAGCACTGATTTATTTTGATATATGATCAGTAATAAAAGTATAACTGATTTTTCGATTATCAATACCTGCAGAAAATCTTTTTGCATCAATATGAGTGAAAGGATAAATAACATTTATAAAAGGAGTTCCGAGAATAATTGGAGGGTATAACAGATTTTTTACCAAGAAAAAGAAATGCGGAATGCAAACTTTATTTTGGCAAATACTCACATTGTGCAGTTTATACTGTATATCTAAAGCATGCCTAGATGCTGATTTAACCACATGAGTAGTTTTTTTTAAATATTTCGTGGGAACTAATCTTTCTTGAATGCAGCTAACATCAGCTCCACTATCAATCATAGCGACATCAGTTATTGAAAAACTATTGTTGATTAAAATAGTGCATTTTGCATATCTACCTCTTTCTAGCCTAAATGGAAAGATAACAAAAACTTCCTTTCTTAAAATTAAGCTGAGATAAATGCATTGGATCTATTTTCTCGTAGAAGCTGTTATTTATAGAAAAACAAATTCCTTCACAAAAAAAAAAAGATTTAGGTGTGAAAAAAAAAATAAGAGAAAAAATGTCTATTGTTATAAAACAATGTAACAGTACACTCAAATAATCTGACAAAAAGAGAATAAACACTTAAAGCTTAAAGTAGAAAATCCTAGTAATTAAAACGATAAATACTTATATTTCTCTCGATAATTACACCAAATTAATTAAGTGCAAAACAAATATTTTACATACACATTTATTGTTTAATATGATTAAGTAATATGTATTTTAATTTAAATTTTAGACTATTAAGGCAAATTGATTAATTCAATGTATACAATATGGGTAACTATATACTTTCTAAAATAGATGTGCACAATATATTTCTATTAAAAATTCAATATGGGTTGATGAAATGACATCACAAAAGAATTTTCTTTAATTTCTTTTTTAAAAAAACACTAAGGCAATATTTTTCCGCTTAAATTCTATTCAACATTAACAATAAAAATAAAAATTTAGTACCATTCAAAGTTTAACAATGTACATTTTCCTACTAATCACATCGTTTTTCATCTCATGTGGGTGATAACTCCCTTCTAGTAAAAATATCTTTTAATGTATATTGTCATTTTCTATTAACAGTAATTATTATTAAGATAAAATTAAATTTAAATATTGTTTTGTGTGAAGATATTACAAGTTGCTTTCTTGAATGAAATCTTAAAATACTTAAGTTATTTTGCTTTTGTTTAGTTAATTATGAAGTACCATTCTTGTTGCCTAAACCAGGAGATTGTCATGAATTTGTGACTAATGCTAAAAAAGTAATACATGTTTAAGAATTTTTAAAAAATCATGGAAATTTAGAGTTTTATATTTTATCATTTACGAAGTGTTTGGTACAAAAATAAATATTTTTTGGATATTCATATACAATAAATCAATAAATATTTATACCTCTCGATATTTATACCAAATTAATTAAGTCTAAAAACTAGTATTAATAAGGTCAATGTGGAGATGTTTTTGGTATCAAATCACAACTTTGTTATGTTTTATGTTAGATGATACAGGTAGTGAAGATATAATGTTGTCTGAACTAAGTTTGTTGCTTATACATATCATGCACTTGGTGAGAGATTTAGGTGTCACAAATGATATAAAACCAGGACACATTTATTTTCGTATTCTAGTGTCATCTACAGATTGAGAAAACAGTGGTGGTATTAATCCCATTTGGGGTTCAATCCACTGAAATCTTGATCCAAGAAAAGTTAGTTGACTTAATTTGTGAGACGAAAAAGGTGATATTTAATCGAATCACAAATGAACAAGACAGAAAGGTGCATATCAATAACAAAAAGAATGATAAGCTAATTCAGTCACTCACCCGAGCAGATTGTTGAGATTAATTGGAGTTGAGCTGATTTGTTGAGTTTAATCGGTGTAGAGCTAACTTTTTCAGCTGATTCAGTGGCGCAACGGACACAACAAGAAGAAGAATTAAGGCGCCTTACCTTAGACGAAAGTTGGTGGGACATGGCAAGTTGATGAAGAGGCTTCTGGGTGTAGTTGCTCAGATAGCAAATGTTATTGTCTCTTTCGCTTCTTTTAGCTTTTTCGGATTGTTTTATTTTGTTTTGTTTTTGTCCTTTAGTTATTTTTTTCCTTTTCATTTGGGTCTCTTGGACTTGTGAACTTATATATAATTTTTGGTTTTTAATAAATTAGGCCCAATGGCCTGTTTGATTAATATATATATATATATATATATATATATATAAACATAGTTAAATGATATATATAAGTAATTTTAATTTTCAACTGTTAAGATTAAACTAACTAATGCAACAAAGAAGCATAATTATTACAGTGTTATCATAAAAATATGTGGTGTAATGGATAAAGTTACTCCTTTTAACAAGAGATCTTGAGTTCGAGTCAAGAATAGGAAAAAATCTTAATAGATTTTCACGATTCGATATCTCGAGTCATGATTACACCTACTATAACCGACCAATAGGTAAGCCAACCCGTAATCCGGAACGACAAGTAATGAGTGTAAGTGTAGAATCAAAGCGGAAGAAACAATTTAAATACACAACTAGAATAATAAGCGGAAGCAAACCAAAATACATATGTATACATAATCAAGATCCCTTCCTAAAACCTGGAAATCACAAGTACAACGCGGCTAAAAATATAGAGTACAAGTCCCAAAAGTGGACCCAAAATACACGGACTATCTCAAAATACAAAAGACTAGTCAACAAAATACAGATGGAGACAGGTAAAGTCCAGGACGCCATGCACTCATCCTAGCCTCCGAATCCGGCAATTATAGGCTCGATCTCAGTGCTGATAATTGGTGCTCAGACCTGCATATCAAAACAGATGCAGAGTGTAGCCTGAGTACGAAAACAACAAGTACTTAGTAGGCATCATAGGCCGACTGAGTAAGAAAAGTAAAGGCAATATGAAATGCTAGAATTTAAACAAAACAGAGGTCAAAGAATGGAAAGCTAAAAGGAAAGCAAACGAGTGTACTAAGAACAAAAAAGAAGTAACTACAAAAAACAAAACCTAGCTAGATCCTCATAAGATTAGAAGGTACATTCGTGCACAAGTTTAAGTAAAACCCCAACGGACCCCATAAGCTCGACAGGTACATTGAGTAACTGGGAAGTAAATAAGAGAAACTGAGGGTATTTCAAGAGCTACCACAACCTTTCTCGGATTGCAACCGCGGTAAAGGCCCCAAGGGACCAATAGAATCACCTAGTCAAGACTTGAAACTAATCAAAGGGTTAGTCACCCAGTCATGACTTGAAATTGATCAAAGGGGAAAGATAACCGCCTAGTTAGGACTTGAAATTGATCAAAGGGTAAGTGTGCTCTGACTCAAAGTAGAATCACCCAGTCAGGACTTGAAACTGATCATAGGGGAATAAGTGGGGACTGAACCCACCTGAAAGAGATGCACACGAGAGCCTCAAAATAGGACCAATGATAAGGTATATAAGATTAAACCTAGAAAACAAACTCCAATGACTCCAATTCTTTTTCCAACTTAATACTGGTCCAAAAAGTGCACATGAACACCTCCACACTCATTAGGGACCCACTCCAGCTCAAACTCCACAACTCGATGCCAGATCACCGATACGCCCAAAATAGACCGCGTATACACCAAATCGATCACAAGGATTAAACCAAGAAGGAAAATGGAAAGTTCAGCTGAGTTGTCACGTAACTAAGGATCATAATATCAGACCCGAGTCTACTATATCAGTCTACAGGGAGCTAAGACATTTGAAATGACGTCTGAGAGATTCTAAGGTCTATTGGCTCCAAATTATGCAAGTCAATGGAAATCACTAGTATATGCCTAGACTAAGTCCAAACATGCTTAGAATAAATCATAAATAACAACCAAAACATACCACAAGGAAAGGATGATGACATGTAATAAAATCAACATGCTATTAGTCCAGAAAAACCCAATAAATAACATATAATATGATTTTTACTAAGCTAAGCAAGATCGACTAGAGACCCACATCAAATTCAAACAAATCAACGTACATTTACATATTCAAGCTCAATCTAAGGAATAGGAAGTCGAGTACCTTAAGGCAGGTCGTGAACACTCCAAATCACTATTAAGGAGCTTTTCTCTTTCGAACGACCTCCGAAAGGTGTCCCACTTTAAAAAATAGAATCAAAATGTTAATATGGTCGTTTTGAAACAATATATATATATATAACACAGACATACCAAAATTGGAGACAAAATGGGAAATGGTGGACCCGCGTCAGAAATTTGAAAAGTGACTTCGTCAAAAGGTCGTATTTACCTCTCCAAACTTATATCCAAAAACGGGAAATAATTCGAGGCTCAGAACATCCCAAAACCAAATCATACGACTTTTCACCAATTTAAGCAAAGAGAGATAGGGTTGGCAGACCCTTCAAAGCCAAATTTACCTCAAACGAAGGTTCCTTGACAGTCCATGAGAACTCCCCCACATAGCCCTGCAATTTACGAACATGTTGGACTTTAAATCACCCAAGTCATAGCTTAAATGCTCCCATAATTTCCAACTGAAGTTTAAGAACAAAGGCTGATCGAGTGTGTCTTTTAATTAAAAGACCAGACCAAAATGTTCATCGCAATCACAGCCAGGAGGGCTCACGATCACGGAGGTCCAGAAGAATGGCCTTCAAGAATACGCTAAGTGCCATGGGAATGCGAATTGCAAAGGACCAGAGCTCTGTGAATACGGTGAGGGGGCTTGCGAATGTAGAGGGTAAAGACCCAGACCCTCGTGAATGCAGAAAAGGCCACGCGAACGTGGAGGCCAATTGACTTTGCCTTCAGGAACGCGGCCAAGGGCCCTGCGAATGCAAAGGTTAACAAATTCCTACACTAGCTGATGCATATTAGTTGGTTTGGCCAAGTCCTAAATTTTTTGATGGGGTGCACGAGATTTTTTCGGAACCCCGTGCATGCATATGCACTATGCTACCCTACCAAATTTGAAATTATGAACTCAACGGAGCTGTTGAAACTTTAAACCGAGGTCGTCCCGACAAAAAGTGGGTCCCACACCAAAAGCTTCATTTTAAGCCAAATTCCATAAGGAGGCTCATAATTGTCCTGGAAGCCTTGGAATCTACACGAAAAGTCGCTCTAGACTAAACACGACGTTTCAGAGCTAATGGAACCGCTAGAATTACATTTTGAGGCCGTCTTCCTGAACCTTTGACAAAGTCAACCATTCAAGTTTCAGAAGCTCCAAAATACAGAAACTTGCACAAAAACAAAGTGAACGGTCAAGAGACCAAAATGTCAGTCCCAGAAAGCCATAAATGAGTTAGGGTTGCTATAGGAATACTCTAAACAACGAAAAGAAGGCATTTACATAGAAATGACGTGAAGGGTCATTACAACATCCACTACTAATAAAGGATTTTCATTTGTGAAACTAAGAGTCAAGAAGTACCTCATGGTTCAAATAAGCCATGAAATTGCTCTCGCATCTCATGCTTAGTGTCCTAGGTAGCTTCCTTAACTAGACAATGCCTCTAATGGACCTTAACCACATGAATGGCTCTCAAACGCAACCACTACAGATATCTTGCAAGAATAACAGTTGGCTCCTCCACATAGGTTAAATGGTCATCCAACCAGACCGAATCATACCCTAGCACATGAAACTCATCAGGAACATACTAGTGCAACATCGAAACATGGAAAACTGAGTGAATAACTAAAATGTAGGAGGTGGGGCCAACTCATAAGCGACATCACAAACTATTCATAGGATCTAAAATTTCCCAGTATAAGTAGACTAAGCTTGCCCAGCCTCCCAAACCTCGTCACATTCTTCATAGGTGACAAATGGAGGAATACCAAGTCACCAACTGCAAACCTCAACGACCGACGCCTATCCTAAATCGCATGTACTTGATCTAAGTCCTCCTGTAGCAAAACAGTACCACGCGGCCTAGGCTCTAAAGACTCAAATCAACCAATCGAAGAGCGACAACGCTTACCATATAAGGCCTCAAATAGGGCCATCTGCATACTAATGTGGTAGTTATTTTTGTACCCAAACTTCACCAAAGGCAAGAACTAGTCCCAATGATCTCCAAAATCCAAAACATTGACCCGTAAGATATCCTCTAAAACCTGAATGGTATGTTCTGAAAGGGCATCGGTTTGTGGGTGAAAAGCTAAGCTAAGGTTAACATGAGTACCCAACTCCTTTGGAAAGGTCCTCCAAAAGATGGAAGTAAACTGAGAACCCCGGTCTGAGATGATAGATACAGGCACACCATGAAGACAAACTACCTCCCAAATATAGAGACGATCCAACCTCTAGACGTTGAACAAAGACTGAACATGAAGGAAGTGTGTTGACTTGGTCATCGATCCATGATGACCCAAATATTGTCAACACCTCTAGAAGTCCAAGACAAACCCACCACAATGTCCATGGTGGTACGATCCCACTTCCACTCAAGAATGGGTAATCTCTGAAACTCACCACCAGGACTTAAGTGATCGGCCTTCACTTGCTTGCAACATAGTTAACGGGACACATAGTCTGTATTATCTCTCCTCATAGAGCTCCACCAGTAGTGTTGCCCCAAATAATGATACATCTTCATGGTGCCAAGATGGATAGAATATCTTGAATCATTGGCCTCACAAAGAATCAACTGAAATTAAATCCCAAACTCTCAGAACACCGATACAACTAGAGAATCTCAAAACCCAATCTGAATCTAATGTAGTCTATCCAGCATCACCTCCCAACACTTGATCTCGAAGGGCAACCAAGGTCTCATCCTCAAACTGGCGAACATAAAGCTGCTCTAATAAGGAAGACTGAACTCCCACATAGGCCAACACATGCCTAGAATATGAAATATCCAAGAGAATCTTCTTATTGGTTAAGGTCTGAATCTCTTGAACCAAAAATCAATCAAAGATAGACAGGAAGGCTAGACTACCCATACTCACCTCTTCCGGCTCAAGGCGTCCGCTACTACATTCGCCTTACTTGGATGGTAGTGAATAGAGAGGTTATAGTCCTTCAAGAGCTTTATCCAACGGTGCTGCCTCCAATTAAGGTCCCTTTGACTCATAATGAACTAAAAACTCCTGTGGTAAGTGTAGATCTCATATCGAACTCCATACAAGTAGTGCCTCCAGATCTTAAGTGCAAAAACTACTACCGCTAACTCCAAGTCATGCATGGGGTAGCTGCCCTGTAGCTAAAGTTATCTTGATTCATAATCTATAACACAGCCCCGCTGCATCAATACATAACTTAAACCAACACCGTACACGTCACAATACACTATGAAGCCCTCTCCCTTAATTGGAAGAGTCAATACATGAGGGTGGTAACCACAATTCCTTGAGCTTCCAAAAGTTTAACTCACACTCATCAGACTACTCAAATGGAACATTGAGGTGTGTCAACTAGGTCAAAGGTGTTGCAATAGTAGAGAAGAGCTCCATAGAATGTCCGCTAGTCAGATGAAGCTTTGAATATCAGTAACAGAAGTGGGCCTAGCCTAATCATGGATAACCTCAATATTCACCGAATCTACAATAATTCCAACTTTGGACACCACATGCCCCAAGAATGCTACAGACTCTTGCCAAAACTCACACTTTGAAAACTTGGCATAAAGCTGCTCATCTCATAAAGCTGCTCATCTCTTAAAGTCCGGACACAATCCTCAATGTTGCTTTGTGATTATACCAAAATGTCATCTATGAACACAATGATGAAAGAATCAAGGTATGGCCTAAACTCACGTGTCATCAAGGCCATGAAGGAGGAAGAGGCATTAGTCAACCCGAAAGACATCCCTAGGAACTCATAATGACCATAACGACTCCTAAATGCGGTCTAGGGGATGTCTGTTGCCCTAATCCTCAGCTGATGGTAATCAGACCTAAAATCAATCTTAGAAAATTGTGACACCCTGAAGCTAGTCAAATAGATCATCAATATGAGGCATGGGGTAATAGTTCTTAAACGTCACCTTATTCAGTTGCTTGTAGTCAATACATATCAGCATGGATCCGTCCTTCTTCTTCACAAACAAGATGGAGGCACCTAAAGGCGACACACTAGGATGAATAAGTACCTTACCCAAGAGATCCTAAAGATGAACACTGATCCCCTTAAGCTCTGTGGGGGCAATCCGATAAGAAGGAATAGAGATAGGATGAGTGCCTGACTCAAGTACAATAGCAAAATCAATAACATGCTTTGGGTAGGCCAGATAGGTCAGTAGGAAACACATCCACACACTCAGGAACAAAAGGAACCGACTTAATCGAAGGAACCTCCCTACTCACACCCCGCACATAAGCCAAGTAAGATAAGAAACCACTAGCCACCAACCTCTAGGTCTGAATAAAAGAGATAACTCCAACTGGTGTGGGACTACAACAGCCCGCCACACCACTAATAGAAGGCCAGTCATGGCTAAGGTAATGGTCTTAGAAAAGAAATCCAAGACCGCGCGGTATGGGGATAACCAGTCCATTCCAAGAATCAAATCAAAATCTAATATATCAAGTAATCTAATGTCAGCCCAAGTGTCATGCCCTTGGATAGTCACCAAACAAAATTGAAACATCTGATCCAATACTAAAGACTCACCCACAAGAGTCGACACATGCAACGGTGCTCCAAAAGGCTCCAAACTCATACTAAAACATGAAGCATAACACATAGATACATATTAAAAAGTAGAGCCAAGATCAAATAAACCTGAGTTGGGCTGATGATATAAAAGAATCGTACCTATGATAAGAACGTCCCGATGCCTCAGCCTCTGCTCTCACTAAAGTTGCATACATATGGGTCTGACTGCCTCTTCCTGAAGCATCAACACTACCACCAGACGTTCCTCCCTGGAACCAGCCCATCCACCCTGGTAACTGCCTCTAGCTGGAGGTGCTACCACTACAACTGGCATAGCTTGGTGTGAAGCAGATGAAACCATCCCATACCAGGGAGACCCTTTTGACCAATGATAAAACACCCCATAGTCACAGCAATCGTGTGAAGATCGGCCCACAACATACGAATGACCACCACGAACTGAAGCAATCGACTAGGAACCATCTCGACCCTAACCCATGCTGATATCACCCTGACTATACTGGTCACCCTCTGAAGCTTGAAGTGAGGCCTAAAGAGGCAGGTTGGACTGACCCTACTGAAACTTCTGGCGAGACCTATCATAAAAGTCCCTAGGCCTAGAATTAGGCCCACTATAGCTACCCTCATGCCTAGCCTGCTTGTCGCTGCCCCCATGGGCCTCAAGATGAACCTACTCAATAGTACGGGTTTGTTCAACTACATGTAGAAAGGAATAATCCGCTGAAACTCTAGCTTGGGTCTCAATCTGCAGTTGAAGTTCCAAACCTCTAACAAAGCATCAAACTCTCTCCTCCTCAGTAGGTAAAATCATAGTAGCATGATGGGAGAGATCGTGGAACCTCATCTTGTACTTAGACATGGTCATGAAGCCCTAATCCAACCTAGAGAACTGATGCCACAGTCTATCTATAACACTTTATGGGATAAACCTAGTAAAGAAGGCCTCTGAGAACTCAACCCAAGTAACCGGTGGAGACCCCACTTGTCTAGTCTCTAGATAGGAGCACCACCACTGGCTAGCTGGCCTATCAATCTGATAAGCAGTGAAGTCAGCTCCTCTCAACTCCACCAAGCCCAAAGTGTAAGGCCGCCCACGACACGTAGTAAGAAACTCATATGCATCCTGCCTAATCACCCAGAAAACCTTGGAGGAGATAATCTCAAGAACACTCCGACAATCTTTTTCTTCTCAAGTGGCATAGCTTTGGCCACAATAACAAGCTAGGTTATCCAGGTGGCACCCGAACTTGAGGTGCCACTGCTGCAGACTAACCATGTGGTAAAGGTGCGACTGTAGCTGGGGTCTGCTGCATACCCCCCAAGAACTATCAACACTTAAGTAATGGCTACCTGGAGATCGAGAGCCATAGTCGGTCTTGGTGGTGGCTGGGCTAGCCATGGTGCCATTGGCTGAAGAGGAACATGAGCTATTTGAGGCTCTACTACAAGTTTCAGAGTCCTCTACCTCTCTCTCTCTCTCTCTCTCTCTTACGGGCTGATGCTGCAACCCTAGCATGTTGATGTGGTCATTTTCTACCCCCAGTTAGGGCTCTATCTGAGAGTCAGGATGGATCACCCCCGACCGTCAAATGGCGGAAACGAGCCATCCATTAAAAGAATGAAACAAGTGAGATTACATGAAACCGATAAGACATACGCTGTATGAAAATGATACAAAAGAGAGAACATTCCTAACTACACCTTAAAGTCTTCTAGGAGATAAGATACGAATGTCTCTGCACCGGTCCGTAAGACTTTAGTAGGCATTAGCACTATACAAATAGATCGATGAACCTGGGGCTCTAATACCAACTTGTCATGGCCTGATTTCTCAAGTCATGATGTCACCTACTATAATCCACCAATAGGTAAGCCAACCCATAACCTAGAGTGAGAAGTAATGGTGTAAGGGTAGAACCAAAGTGGAAGGAACAATTCAAATACAGAACCAGAATAATAAGCGGAAGCAAAAATCTATACATACATAATCAAGATCCCTCCCAGAACATGGAAGTCACAAGTTCAGAGCTGCTAAAAATAAAGAGTACTGGTCCCAAAAGTGGACCCAAAATAAAAGGACTGTCTCAAATTACAAAAGACTAGTCATCAAAATATGAATGGAGACAGATAAAGTCCAGGATGCCATGTACTCACACTAGCCTCTAAATCTGACAACTATAGGCTCGATCTCAATGTTGATAACTAGTGCTCGGACCTGTATCATGAAACAAATGTAGAGTGTAGCATGAGTACCAAAACAATAAGTACTTAGTAGGCATCATAGGCCGACAGAGCAAGAAAAGTAAAGAAAATATGAAATGCTAGAATTTAAACACAACAGAGGTCAAAGAACAGAATGCACATGAGTGTACTAATTAGAAATGAAGTAAGTGCAACTAACTAAACCTAGCTGGACCCCATAAGCCTAGAAGATACACTCGTGTGCAACTTTAAGTAAACCCCAAATGGACCCCATAATCCCAACATGTATACATTATAGGTAGAAACTAAATAAGAGAAACTGAGGGTATTACCAGAACTGCCACGACCTTTCTTGGTCTAACCCCGTGGTAAAGGCACACAGGGACTGATAGAATAACCTAGCTAGGACTTGAAACTGGTCAAAGGGTTAGTCACCCATTCAAGACTTGAAACTGATCAAAGGGGAAAGGTAGCTGCCTAGACATGACTTGAAACTGATCAAAGAGTAAGTGTGCTCGGATTCAAAGTAGAATCACCCAGTAGGACTCAAGATTGATCAAAGGGGAATAAGCGGGTACTGAACCCGATTGAAAGAGACGCAAAAGGGAGCCTTAAAACAGGAACAATGATAAGGTATATGTGCTCACACCATAGAAAATGAACCCAAAAACTCCAATTCGTTGCCAACTCAATACTGGTCCAAACCGTAGCACAGAACCACCTTCAGACTCGCCAGGGACCCACTCCAGCTCCAACTCCACAACTCGATGACAGATCACCATTAAGCCAAATATAGACCATGTATACGCCAAGTTTACCACAAGGATAAAACCAAGAAGGAAAAGAGCAAGCTGAGCTAAGTTGTCGCCTAACTAAGATTCATACTGTACGACACAAGCCAGCTCTATCAGTCTATACGTAGCTAAGCCATCAAAAATTTATGTCTGAGAGATTCTAAGGCATGTCGGCTCCAAACTACGCAAGTCTATGAAAATCACTAGTCTACGCCTAGACTAGGCCAAACATGCTTAGAATTATTCAAATAACAACCAAAAAACACAACAAGGTAAGGATGATTACCAATAATACAATTAACATGCTATCTAGTCCTGAAAAACTGGGTAAATAGCCTAAAATATGATTTCTAATAAGCTAAGCATGATCAACTAGATACCCATCTCAAACACACACAAATCAATGTACATTTACATATTCAAGCTCAACCTAGGGAATGAGAAGCCGTAGCCTAACTTAAGGCTGCCTGCACATGCTCCAAATCACTATTCCGTAGATTTTCCATTACGAATGGCCTCTGAACTCTTCCATGCTATCAAAAAGAGAATCACAACAATAATACAGTTGTTTAGACATCAAAACACATAAAACAAAGACAAACCAAAGTTGGAGTCAAAACAAGAAATGTGTAACCTGCACCGGAAATTCCAGAATTGACTCTGCCAAAAGGTCCTATGTAAATCTCCGAACTTGTATCCCAAAACAAGACACAATTTGGGGCTTGGAACATCCCCAAACGAAATCATGTAATTTTTCACCAGTTTAAGAAAAGAGAGATGGGGCTGGCATCCCCTTCGAAGCCAAATTTACCTTAAACAAACATTCTCTGACAATCCTCAACAACTCCCCCACATAGCAGCGCACTTCACGAACGCGATGGACATTAAATCACCAAAATCATAGCTAAAATGCTCCTATAATAGACAAATGAAGTTTAAGAACAAAGGTTGATCGGGGTTTGTCTTTTAATTAAAAGACTAGACCCAAATGTTCATAACGATCGTGGCTAGGAGGGCCCATATTCTCAGAGGTCTAGAAGATTGGCCTTCAAGAACGTGAAAAAGGCCACGGGAATGCAAAAAGCAACGGGCTAAAGCTCCACGAATGCATAGGGTAAATACCTAGACCCTCGCGAATGCAGCCAAGGCCATGCGAACGCAGAGGACAATTGACTTGGCCTTTGCAAATGCAGCAAGGGACTCGGAAACTTGAAGGGTAACAGATGCCTGCACCAGCTGATGAATACCAGCTGGTTTGCCCAAGTACCTAATTCTTTGACGGGGTTCTCGGGATTTGTTTGGAACCTGGTGCGCACAAATGAACTGTGCTACCCCACAAAATTTGATATTCCAAACTTAATGGAGCAGTCGAAACTTCTAACCGAGGTCATCTCGACAAAAAGTAAGTCCTACACTCAAGCTCCATTTTAAGCCAAATTCTACAAGAGGGCTCAGAATTTTCCTGGAACCCTCGGGATCTATATGTAAGGTCATTCTAGACCAAACTCGAAGTTCTGGAGCTAACGGAACCATCAAAATTGCATTCTGAGGCAGTCTTCTTGAACTTTTGACCAAAGGCAACCATTCAAATTTTTAAAGCTTCAAAACACGGAAACTAGCACAAAAATCAAATGAACGACTAGGTGACCGAAGAGTCAGGCCCAAAAAATCATGAATGACTTTGGGTCGCTATAAGAATGATCTATGCGATGAAAAGAAGGCATTTACATAGTATTGCCTGGAGGGTTATTACACATATAGCATTTCCCTTCAAATGAGATCCTACATGACACAAATTTAAATTAGTCAGACTCGAATATGAATACCAAACATTAATTGAAAATAAAAAATAAAAAATAAAAAATAATTACAATTTAGGTTTACAAAATTACTGTGTGTTTAAGACAAGACAACACGAAAAAAAAAAATACCATCATCATTAACTAACACAAGAAAATACATGTGACAGTAATTATGAAGATGATTTATTTTTGTTTATTATTTGTGTAAGTTTTCTAATATTATTTGTGTCAGTTTTGTTTCTCATTATTATTTGAGTCAGTTAATTTTTGTTTTGTTCACAAAATTATCATGAATTTAGTCGACAATAATTGTATGAGAGCCATTAAAATGTTGCCAAATGGCAAAGTGGACCCTACTTGTCAGTTATGATATTTGGTCTAAACTTTGCAAAAAAATTATTTCTTCCTTCATCCCTGAAATTCATGCCACATTCAGAATTGGTTTTTTTTCTTTTACCAACTACACCACAGTCATAAATTATTGATGGTTTATATAAGTTAGTGCAAGTTATTTTTTTTCATGTTTGAGCCCCTTTTGTTTCCTTTGTTTGCGTTGTATAATAGTTTTGAAATCTGTTTAGATTGATTTGTTTAAGTGTTTTAAAGTTAAAATGATGTTTAAGTATTTGAGTAAATTTTAAATTGTCTATAACTATTGTAGTTGTAGCTAAAATTATAAAAATAAGTCTAAAAGTCATAAGATGAAATTTCTAACTTAACATTTATATTTATGTTGAATAGACAAATTTAACAGTGAGGGAAATTGTTATGCTCATTATCATAATAGTTGGAACACTTAATATCTCTTACATACACAAATTCTTAGTTTTATTTTTAAAAAAAGAGAAATCAGTAGAAATATGTTACAGATATACTGAAAAGTTCACACAAAAACATGAAAAGATATTATTGTTGTAATAAGGAACAAAATAATGCAAAATAATGAAAATAATGAAAAACAGAGGAGAAAGAACTCATATTGCTATGGTCCATTAATAATTTTAAAAATATTTAATGTAATCAAATAGTGTTAGGATCATTCTTAATATTATGTATACTAAACAAAACAATATAATTATTTTAAGATTCGATTCATGTAAGTAACTTGTCACGCCTTCACACAAAATAACAATATTTAAATTTAGCTTAATCATAATAATTACACTAATAAAAATGACAATCTTATATTAGAATTTTATTTTTAGAAAATAATACAGATCAATGAAGGGAATTATCTAGTAGAAATGATAAGTGGTGGGCACTGCGGTTACGGAGCAAATTCATTTAAATTCACGATGCCTGGAATTTCTCCCTTCTCGGTCCACCCCACGTAGCTTTACTTGATATTTTTAATCGGCTCTCTCTATTTAAATCCAGATAGACTCACACCACATAAGTAAAATCACACAATTTTTCTTTAAATTCGAGATATTTTTTAAAAAATTGATCTTGTTTGTATGAATTGTAACATCTTAAGAGCATTGATCAAATGTGGAAAAGTAATTAAGTTACTTGTTCACAAAGAAAGTTAAATCTTTTATTTACCAAATATTCAATCATGCACTTAGCCAATTATTTCCAAACATCCATATACAAAGAAGGTAATGTTGATTTTTTAATTTTAAGCAGAAACATCTTAGAAAATATCATCACAAATAAAAGAAACACTAAATCCAAAAGAATTTAAAAAGCTATTAATTCCAAATTTCAACCAATAGATCATTACGTATGAAACACATGAAGAAAAAATTTGAATTTTGTTAGATACAATTTAAATAGGTCTAATAAGTCATATGTATAGAAGGTAATCAATTTCTAGATTACTTAGCTAATCATGATATAAATATTAAAGGTATGTTGCAACACAATTACTTCATGTAACTATTAGTTCAGGCAAGAAAAATTTAAACACAAATTCCTAACTTAGGAATCAAGATTAGGAAATCACACATAAGGAAGATCACATAATTCTATTTCTACACTACGGCATCATTCACTCGTAAAAACTACAAATAAGAGTACACAACACAATAAACTATCACAGGAAAGGGCGTACATATAACAATAGAAATTTTATAGATAATCAACACAACAATGGAAAAAATATATTAAAAAAGTAATAAATAAGGATAGTAGTGTCATGCCCCGACCTTACACCCTAAACGTGGCCGGCACTCGAGAACTATTGTTGGTCACCAAGCGAACCTTTGGCCTGGCTGACTATGAGATATATGACTCAATAGAATACGCAAAAGCTTTAATATATGAATATTTAAAACATTTAAAGAACTTTTAAAACAACGTCTAAAAACACTTAATATAAATAGTAAGTGTTTAGTAAAACGTCTAAGAAAAATATTGAAAACTGTCTAACTCTGCATGTCCATGAAGGCTCTACTATCTAAAGAATGGAATTAGGATAAGACCCACGACACCTCAAAATGCTACGACTATAGAACAATAAAAATGGAGTCCTCCAAAAGCAGGGAGGTCTCACCAGAAGCTGATGAATAGATGAAGTGATCTCAATGGAACGCCTGTTGATGATACTAACCACCTGAATCTGCAAAGTAAAAGATGCAGGTGGAATTAAATCAGCACATTGAATGTACGAGTATGTAATATGGTTGAATAAAACAATAACTGAACTGATAACAGAATAAATATCAAGTAAAACAATATATGAACAAGTACGTAAAACCATTTGGACTTTACAATAAGATATACAATAAAAGAAATATGAGTAAAAAACTTTACTATGTGGGGAGTTTCTCTAACCGACAATAATCGCTATAAGCCTAGCGATGATATGATATTTCACCCACATTACAAGGGCCATCCTATACTTTTTCGAGGTATAGGATGCTAACTATAACTATGGATCCATCCAATAAGCTTTCTTAAGGCAATGAGGAGTTGCCTGAAAAGTCGGTACGATCCTATCTTACGCTTGCTATATAGTTTTTTGGAGCATCGAGTTAAAAACAAACTCTTACCCAATTCGGTGCTCATACTACTCCCAAAATGATCCATATCAATATGTGATAACGCTCAAATAACCCTCCAAAACCAATTAAAAGAATGAGCGATCGTAGTTAGTAAAAACCCAACGAAGATTTGGGGTCAAATCCCACAGGGAATGGTGCACCATAGAGAATTCTTTATCAAGAAATTTGGATTTTAAATCAATTCATTTGTATTGGTAATGCATTTGGGTGGATGGAACCATCAACTTAGTATGAAATTTGGATTAGCAAATATTGCAATAACACTAGAAATTTAACGAAATCAAGAATTAATAAGTAATCTAGAGGTGCGGGGATTGGAAGTCAATTTCACGCAGGGGTAATTGTGTTGCTCTATTGTGATGAACACTCATGAATAGGCTAAGTCATTTTCAATGACCCTAATTTTCTTTTGATCTCAAAGCATCCTTGCATAGATCTTCTTTCGTTTTCATCTATATGCCAATTCTAAACAACCCAATACCTTACTCTATCCTTTCTTTCAAGAATAGGGCAACTAGATCCGACCCATAATCTCTCTTTCAAACAATCTACAAACATCAAACCTAAATTTCTAGCATTTAACTAATTACCCACTCCAATCAATCTCTTTCAAGCATCAACCGGAGTTCGGAAGTAGGAATTAAGTTTACAACCTTAACCCATTAATTAACCTCGTGGTAATTAGACTAGATTCATACATGAACAGCAACAAAACAGAGCATTGCACGATACCACTGCATTAAATCAACACCCAACCCCATAAGAGCACCCCTTGATCTTGGGGTTTTAGCCACCCATCACAAAAAGTAAAGAAATTATATCTTTCATGAAAGCAACCATGGGTAGCATGAAATTAAGCAATTACGAGCAAACCCACTTTGGATTTAACTTCAATTTGTAAGATTCAAGCACAAAGTTGTAAAACCCGAAAAGCTAGAAAAGTGTTCTTCAAAGATAAAAAGTATTTTCTCACTCTCAAAACTCTCTAGTCTAAAAATCTCTAGAAAAAACTCTCAAAATAAAAACTCTCTCAAAGTTACATTCTTTGGGCTATTTATATTTTTCCAAAATTTGTCCCGAAATGCCAATGTCTGACAGTTTCAGTGACATTAGTCGGGCTCGCCTAACCTACTCGGTGAATCACCCTTCGCTTTTTAGCTCGCCTTGTGATACTCTAGGCTTCAGATATTTGAACCTAAGCCGGTGACTTTGATTAAGTCTACCTTTCACGTTCAGCACATCGCCGAATACCACCTTAGTCCGCCTTTTGAGCATTAGACCTTTTCCTCGCACACTATCACTTTGGGCGATATTGTGCACAGTAGGTGATCCACCCATCATGCTAGGCGATCAACAATGTTCATTTTTGCACTTCTTTTTGCATTTTTGGCAATTCTTTCAAACGTCAATCCTTGTCTTGTCCAATTTCTTTCACACTGTAAATCATCAACATTCTATTAGAGAAGGACATAATTAGGCATTGAAGACACTAATTATTGAGCTAATTAGGCCTTAAATGAGTGCAAATGTACCACTCATCAACACCCCCAACTTAAGCTTTTGGTTGTCCTTAGGTAAATTGAAAACACAATAAGCTCAATAAGGGTGTCTACAACAGTACTCAATGAGAGCTAACATGCTAAGGCCATGGCAAGACTACTTTCATTAGCATGTTACCCTAAATCATGATCAAAAAGCTTCAAATGATGACTATCTAGTCTCAACACAAACTCAAGCTCACAATGACTTTTTGTCTAATGCAAGAACACGTTTCAACAAATGCATTCAAGTGCCCTCTCATCAAGAACGATTCCATGCTCTCACAAAGAAATTACAACAAAGGTGTAAGGAATCAATGCAACTCTCACTCTCTCAAAAGATAAATACATGCAAGATTTTTCCCATAGGTTTGCTCATATTTTCTTATCATCACAAAATTCAGTTCATGTAAGATCTCAAGGGTCTTTTAGGCTTGTAATGGGGCTGAGAGTTAAGGTATGGTCAATTTTGGATTAGTGACTTCACCCTTTCAAAGCATTGTTGCAATCATCATCACCTCTTCTCAAGTTCTTTTTCTTTCTTTTTCAACTGAGCACGCAACTCTTGGTTTGTCATTCACTTTATTCAGAATCCATTTTTTTTATTTCATTCACTCCTCTTTTTCATTTCCCTTTTTCTCTCATTCAACACATTTCCTCTTTTCTTTTCTTTTTATATAAGGAGTGGTTTCCTCTTTTTAGTAACATTCTCAAAGTTGAGTCTCATTTCATCTTCCTTTGCACTTTACTTGGCTTTCATTCGTCCTTCCTTTCCACACCCCCAACTTAGGCTTTTGGCCTAAGTTGGCTATTCAAACATTACAATGCTTGAAAAAGGGTTTTTGGTGAGAAAGTATGGATAATTTGGTTCAATAGGTTTCTTTTGGTTGACAACAAGTAGATTAGGCTCAAATAGTGCAAATATGGTTTCACACCCTCACAAGGTAGTCACAATTGGGTTATTAATGATTTGGTTCCCTCATTGAATTGTTGCTCAAGGTCATGCCTCACATTCACAAAGATTCGTACAATTGAACTAACAAGGAAAATTCTAGGACTCCCCATGCATGTTTTCAAGTAAGAGCTCACCACACATGACACTTCAAAATACACTCATTTACCACATCCCGACAAGATCAAAAGCGTATGTGCGATGTTCATTGCAAGGCTTACATCTAAACGCAGCTAGTCAACAAAAGATTCATAAAAATCATTCAAAGGTGCAACCACATCAATTTCATTCTCGCAACACCAACACTACGCATCATGATCTTCATGAGTACTATTTAAGACATCGATATTGAACAAAATCAATTCTCAAATTTTTATCAACTAAAACTTCAAGCATTTCATGATTTAAAACTCCTGGGAGTTGCATTCATCAAGAGAGAATGAAAAGATAATAAAGTAAGGAGACACAATTCCCAAAAATAAGAGCACTCTAGTATAAACAAGAAATAACTACAATAATTGTTCAAATGACAAAATAACAAAATACAACAGAAAACAGAAATATTGGCACGAAGGCTCTCTCCCCACAAAAAATAAAAATGCAGTGTCTTGAATGCAAAATAAATACAAGTACTGGGAGGCTGAGAAAAAGGATCCCCTTGACAGGCTATGCCTCCGTATTTTCATCTGGAGTCTCGGGTGGAGAAGTCTCAAGAGGGGCATAGATGTCCGACAAAAGGATCACTAGAGGCGACAAGGAAGCATCAACTGGGACATTAGTGCCCGTCTTTGTAGCAGGAAGTGTGGGGGAGTCTAGAGTGACTCCACTAGACCCAACCTCTGAAGTCTCTCAAAGAGATCTCTCCAGGGCAGCCTGAAGGATGAACTCCTCGGTCTCATGCAGCTCGGTCAGTGTCTCAACAATCCCATGCTTGTCCTCTTGAGGTCCCTCCTCATCAGTCTCCTCATGCAACTCCTCGTCAGCTCCCTCACCCTCATCCTTAACAATAACATCGGTATCTTCAAGCACAAAAGATCAAGGTGCAGCACTAGGGATCTCAGGTACGGGATAACAACTTCCGAAAGGGGAAGATTGACCCACAGTGTAAAGATGTCCAAGGACTGTATCTAAACCACCTCAGCCCTCAACAGGGAAATCTCAACTCTCGTGGTATCTACAGCACTAGAACCATCCTCGGCCTCCTCTAAAACTGCTATCCTAGCAGTTAGATCATCTAAACGCATAGTGTGGCCCTCAACTACCTCCTTACACTTGACCACATGCTCAGTCGATGTAGCCAAGGCTTTCACTATAACCTGGAAATTTAGCCGGGGCAAGTCCTTCTCAACCCGGGTAGCTCTAACATCAGATGAATGGGCAAGACAGCCCATCTGGTAGATAAGTGTCTGGGTCAAGGGAGAAGGGGCAATAGGAGAGGGGCTAATAGTAGCAGCAGATACAGAAGCCGTAGGGACAGTAGAAGCAATAATAGTGGGAGGTGATGCAGAAATACATGCCATCTCCACAGAAGGAGCAGGTGCACTGGACTCAGATGCTAGTGTAGCAGGGTCAACCACAAGTGTGGTTTCTGTTGGTGGCGGCTTCCTCCGAGCCGCGTTATCTCTCAAGAAATCTGCCTCCATTCTCAGGATATCACTAGAAGATACTGCTGTGACTCTCACATTTGTGGAGGCCCAGAAAGGCACTCCTGCTCTCTCACACACCTGCATAATAAACACTGGGAATGGAAGCAATGCTTCTGTTTCGCTGTGATTAGCATCTTAAAAGCAATGATGGCACCCACATGTATATACTCATTGTCGATGATGGTGCAATCTAATACTGCCTTGTCATGAAGAAGAATAGACTCGTTCTGGGATAACATTAGATTGCTGCTGATGAAGTCAAACCAGTATCTAGCCACTACATTTAGATCTTTCTTCTCGATCTTGGCACCATCCGCTATCCACGAAGTGGAAGAACAAGAAATTAAGGGAGCTAACTAACTGTTTAAAGAATCCAGATCGTGGCGCATCTGGAGTGAATATAAATCATCAGCAAGGGCTGGCATAAGTAGAGCAGTATTAATGGCCCCTGCGTAACATCGAACTTTCTTCCCTCTCACTTCCACTTCTTCAAGTGGTTTCCATACTGTGCCCTTTCACTTTTTCGGAAGGGCTTGAGCGTAGGCAACATAAAATTTCCTTACCCAAGATGGGATATAAGGACTACTGGCTCATGTGAAACCCTCAAAATGGTGGAATTGGATGGTGTCCCATATAGCTGGGTAGTCACTCATCACTCCATCTATAGAGAGTCGTCTCTCCTAAAGAATGGTCCTTTCTCCTGCATCTTTGAGCCTGTTCAAAGCTCTTGGAGCAATAACTGGAAGGATTCTAGATGGTTGAGCTTGTGTAGATGAAGGTTGCACTAACTTGGATCTAAGCTCATTCCTCTTCCTCACCACCCTAGTTTTTACCCTCTCTTAGTTAGATGATTGCGGGGTGGTGGTTTGGTGACGATTTGATGCTTCTGAGGGCTCATTAATTGTAATGCCATGTTGTCTTTTAAGAGGAAGAGGTGAGGAGAAGACTCTCTATTTGATTCAGTGTCTGAGGAGACCACATTCTTACCCTTTGTCCTTGCCATTTCCTGCAAAGCACACATTAAAGCACAAGATCTATGAAGGTTAGTTGAAATCAAAAGCACATTGAATCACATTTCAAAAACCAGTCCTGAGGCTCGCCTAACAGGAAGGTGTATCACCCAACAGGATCGGTGACCTCCGGTGAGCTCGCTGAAATGGGCAGTAGCAATTTACTCAGGGTTCAGGAAAACAAGGCATAGTCAATGCCAACTCGGTGATTCGCCGAGTTGGTTTAGGCGAGCAAAGACAAGTCTACCAAAACTGACAGTGCAAAAGGAAGGATAACAAGCATCAAGGGCGATGTCCTCACTCACTCGATGATATGCCCAATGGGTTCGGCAAACTAAGACAAGCCCGATGAATGGGACAGTACCCAAGGTAATGCACATGCTTAGGAAGGCGAGCTGGGTCTTACTCGGTGATTCGCCTAACCTCCTTGGCAGGCTAAGACAAGCTTTCCTAATAGGAAGTTTCAGCCCAGTGCCTAATTTTCACAGCCAAACCTACCAAGCACAACAAATACAAGATCCCCCAACATTACAATCCACCTATATGCTTGTTCTACCTATGGGTACTTAGATTTCCCCCAAATATCACTAAGTGTCACACTAATTGATGATTTGACCTTATGAAAGTGGTCACCCTGTCTATCATTGGGCAAAATCATGCAATGAGTCAAAACTGAGCTACTCAGACTTTACTCACATTATATTAAGCATATACCCAACAATTATATCAACACAATTCATTATTCTAACCAACACAATCACGATTCACAAATTGATATAGGCATTCAGAACGACAATCACATGGGTACAGTTCAAATTCAACAATACGATGCTACCCAACAAAATTAGGCACTCAAATTTAGTTAAAGGGCTCAAGCTCACACTTTATGTGCATTCATACTTCAAAATTATCAACAAAAAGTTGAAACACCAACCTTTATGCTGAAAAACAAGCAAGCAACTAAGGAATCGAGGTTGGGTTGACTCAAATTTCATGCAAATGCACTCCTAGCACCTTTAATCCACTCACACAATGAACAAAAACACTAAAAATGCACAATGCAAGAGAGGGGACTCGAAAAGGTTTTAAAAATTTCAAAGGTTTGAGTTTTGAATTTAAAAATAACCCTTGACCTTTTTATATCAAGCCCATTCGGTGCACTTACTATTGTCACCGAATGTGTTTGGCGTATCACCACCTGGAGCTTAAGCTCACTGAGCATGCTTGACCTAATACCCAAACCTGAAAGCTACTTCGGCGAACCCGATGGAGTTTGCCAAGTGTTCTTTGGTGAATCGCCATTTGGAGTTCAGCTTGTCGATCTTGATAATAGACTTTCTCATCAACTTCAGCTCAAAAGGCAGATAAAAATTAGTCCACGTAGTACCTTCGGCGCATCACTGATTTTGTTTGGTAATCACCTAAACTCACATTGTCCATCTTTTAACCTCTTCTTGACCTGCACTCACAACACATGTTATTCGAAAGCAATAAAACAAAAGTAAATACTTGGGTTGCCTCCCAAGAAGTGCCTTATTTAACATTGTGGCACGACATAGTTCTCAAACTCAACATTCATGTTTGGGGTTCGGGATGGTGTCAGGAGGCAATGTTCCTTTTTGCCTTGGATTGAGATGAGTTGCAATTTGACCCAATTGGGTCTCCATCTTCTTAATGGAAACTGAGTAGAAGTCATCGTTTGTGATAAATTAGAGAAGTCATTTATCAAGTCCTTCAACACCTTATCATACCCTTCAACCTTGTTGTATATCCTTACAAGCATGTCCTCAATTCGGTTTCATTCGAGCCCAATTGGTTCTTTTGGGCGTGGATGATCATGGGCAAGCACATACCTATCTTTTTCCATCTCCCTAACTCTCAAATTTCCATCTCGCCAATCTTTCCAACCATTATCTCTATCCTTGTTTCAACCTTGGTTCCCACCTTGTCGTTGATAATTGGTGTGAGAACCCCCCACTTGGTTTCCCAAATATTGAACTTCTTCATTGTATAATGCCTCAAACTTGGCATCCTCCAGGCATTGCCCTATGTTAGTTCCAACTGTATTTACCAACTTGGTTCCACCTCCCATGATGTGTTTGGACAACAAATCGATTTAGGTCATCATTTTGGCCATGTTTTCATCACTCTCATGGTCCTTCTTGACTAGTTTTTTAGTTAAACCCACTTGTAGAGTAGGAACTTGGTCCTCTCTATTGTGCCATGCTCGGTTAGTCTTAGTCATATTATCAAGCAACAATGCAGCCACCTCATACGGTTGTCTCATTGATCCACCATGGACTAACTGATCATCTAAACCTTTCTTGACTGAATCAAGGCTAAAATAAAATTATTGCAGCAATAAATTGTCCGGAACGCCATGCGTTGGATATTGTAGGAGTAACCTTCAATACGCTTAAAATTTTTTATTTGGATACGGAGTTTAACCATCTTCGAGGGTGGAAAGAATCTCTATAAAAATGCATCATCTAGCTCATCCCAAGAAGTGATTGAATCTTTCAGCAACTCCGCCAACCATCTTGTAGCCTCTCCCGTTAAAGAGAACGGGAATAACCTCAACCCTATGGATTTTTGAGAGATATTCTTGAACACAAAGGGTCCACATACCTCCATGAAATTCCTAAGGTGTTCATGGAGATCTTTATGAGCTATACCCCCGAACATTCCCTTCATTTGGAGCAATTGGAACATAGTTCTAGTGATGTGAAACACAGCCCTACCAGTTGTAGGAGGTATCCGGATTGCTCCTGTGGTTTGAATGACATTAATGTGCATGTAATTTCGATCACCTATATTATCATTTTTACCATAGTGACTATCATTGTCACTTCCATGGTCACTCATCTTGTTAACCTGCAAATCAACTAACAACAACACCAAACAACAAATCTACTACAGCTAAACAAATCTAAAATCTAATTTCTCAATTAGAATTCTCAACCACCATTCCCCGGCTGCGGCGACATTTTTGATAATGCTCAAATCACCCTTCAAAAACAATTAAAAGAGTGAGCGATCGTAGTCAGTAAAAACTCAATGAAGAGTCGGGTTCGAATCCCACTAGGAATGGTGCAGCGTACAGAATTCCTTGTCAAGAAATTTGGATTTTAAATCAATTCATTTGTAGTGGTAAAACATTTGGGTGGATGGAACCACCAACTTAATATGAAATTTGGATTATCAAATATTGCAAAAACACTTGAAATTTAATGAAATCAAGAATTAATAAGTAATCTAGATGTGCGGAGATTTGAAGTCAATCTCACGTAGGGGTAATTGTGCTGCTCTATTGTGATGAACACACATGAATAGGCTAAGTCATCTTCAATGACGCTAATCTTCTTTCGATCTCAAAGCATCCTTGCATAAAATTTCCTTTCGGTATCATCTATATATCAATTCTAAGCAACCCAATACCTTACTCTATCATATCTTTCAAGAATAGGGCATCTAGATTTTACCCATAACCTCTCTTTCAAGCAAGCTACAAACATCAAACCTAAATTGCTAGCATTGAACTAATTATCTACTCCAATCAATCTCTTTCGAGCATCAATCGGAGATCGGAAGTAGGAATTATGTTTGCAACCTTAACTCATTAATTAACCTTATGATAATTAGACCAAATTCATGCATGAACAGAAACAAAACAAATCATAGCACGATACCCACTATATTAAATAAACACCCAGCCCCATTAGAGCATCCCTAGATCTTGGGGTTTTAGCCACCCATCAAAAAAGGAAAGAAATTATACATTTCATGAAAGAATCCATGGGTAGCATAAAATTAAGCAATTACGAGCAAATCCACTTTGGATTTAACTTCAATTTGTAAGATTTAGGCACAAAGTTGTAAAACTCCAAAAGCTAGAAAAGTGTTCTTCAAAGATAAAAAGTATACCCTCACTCTCAAAACTCTCTAGTCTAAAAATCTCTTGGAAAAACTCTCAAAAAAAACTCTCTAAATAAAAAATCTCTCAAAGTTACATTCTTTGGGCTATTTATATTTTCCCAAAATTTGGCCCAAAATTCTAATGTCTGACGGCTTTAGCGACATTAGTCGGGCTAGCCTAACCTACTCGGTGAATCACCCTTCGCTTCTCAGCTCGCCTTGTGATGCTCTAGGCTTTAGATGTTTGAACCTCAGTCGGTGACGTCAATTAAGTCTGCCTTCACGTTCGGTGTATCACCGAATACCACCTTAGTCTGCCTTTTGAGCATTAGACCTTTTCCTCACACATTGTCACTTTAGGCGATATTGTGCTCAGTAGGAAATCCGCTCATCATACTAGGCGATCAACAATGTTCACTTTTGCACTTCTTTTTGCATTTTAGCCATTCTTTCAAACGTCAGTCCTTGTCTTATCCAATTACTTTTACACTACAAATCATCAATATTCTATTAGAAAAGGACATAAATAGGCATTGAGGACACTAATTATTGAGCTAATTAGGTCTTAAATGAGTGAAAATTTACCACTCATCAATATGCTCAATAGTTCTCTGACAGAACTTACTTTACATTACTTTCACTTTTCTTTACTGAAGTACTTTTCAAAAAATCAATTATACTCTCTCTTTCTCAACTGTCAAATAGTACATATGAAACCATATGTATTCTTTCTTTAGAAACTCCTTTCAAAACATACATTTAAAACATATATTTCTGGACTCACCTTTCAAGTCTGAAATCAATGTATAAGAAATATCATATAATAATCCTCAAACATATAACTTTTATAAACAAATAGGATTCACGTGATACGAAGCATGAACATCAATTTAGAATTCAATATGGATAATAGAAATTAAAATCTCAACAGTTAAGGAATTGGAACTCAGAATAAAAAACACAACTGAATTCAAATTTCAAGAAAATTGTGGATAGAACTCTAAACATAATGTTTCACTAACTGAATTGAGATGTAGGGCATGAGGATGAACGAGTCCATCACTATGAGTAGCCTTACATACCTGACTATGAAGCTATTAGAGAGAAAACTTTGGTGGAGACTTGAATTTTCTTGAGCTTGAGGAAGTACATTAGCTTTCTTGAAGGAAACTTTTAATCTTGGAATCTTGGTGCTTTATCTTGAGAAATGAAATTGTTTTATGAAGTTCTTAGAGTGGAAGAACTTGGGAAAACCTTGGATGGAAAGACTTTTTTTTGTATCTTGAATTTTTGACTTGAAGGTTTTAGGGTTCTTGATGGAGAAGAGGAATCCTAGGTGAGTGTTTTGAGAAATTGTTGAGACTTGAATATTTAGATTGGTGATTACGGGAGGAAAACTAGTTAGTTGAATGATATACTCCATTAAAACACCCAAAAATGAATTAGAATAGGGCTAAAAAGCTTGGGAAAGGATCAAAATAACCCTAGAACACGTGTAGGAAGTTCCAGCAAGCCTTTATGGAAGGCTCTACGGTTTGTGGAACATTCCACCATCCATTGTATCGTCTTATCTTGGGTGTATTTATATGCCTAGAAGCCAAATAATACCTATAATTTAGCTGAGTTTGAGGACAAATTTGTTAGTATGTATAGTGTTTGAGTCATGTTATTTCATTATGACTAACCAATATGATTAGTGTTTGTAGGTGGTGAAAACAAGGAGGAAATAAGCACAAAAGTGGAAGATCATAAAGTGAAGAGTGGGTCCGAGCATGAGAGCATAAGTGATAAAGTTCCAAATAGAAGTGGAAGTCATTATGGAACAAAAATACACTGAAGCATATCCATTCCGCATCGTGGAGAGGGATAGAATTATTTCTCCACAGTGTTGAGTTGAGGCAAAAGACTAACAAGTTTGATAGAAGCTAAAATTGGAAGGTAATGGCGCGTTGCGGGCCCTGGTCCTAAATTTCTGACGATTTTTCCCAAACTATAAATAGAGTCAGGAATTATTATTTTAATTGTTCTCTTTCTGATTTTTTGGAGAACGATGACTTTGGAGCTATTTCATCTATTTTTAGGGTTCATTCCTAATCTTTACTTCATTTGATTTCTCATATGTTTATTGAATATTTTAAGATTGAGAATCTCATTATGAGTAGATAAATTCCCTAGTTCTAGGGTTGTGGTTATGGGATGATTGTATTTTATTTACTTTTATGGATTGATTTTGGCTATCATATGAATCTCTCTTTTGTTCTTTATTTAGTATTTCGTGAATGGCCACTATTGAAATACACTCATTGTCCGAATTGAACTCGGGAAAGGAATAGGAGGATAGAATGTGGGACAAAAGGCGCATGATCTTCTCTTGATATAGGATTGATTTGTATCTAGGATAGGGATATACCTAGAAACCTTGCTTGGTTAGTAGACATGATGAAAATGTAATGCTCGGTAATTGGTTCAGTCTATCCCCGCTCAATGATGTAGTTAGGCTGCCAATTAAGGTAGGAGATTAGAGGTCGGGATATGAGGATCATACATTTAATCTTGTAACCAGTGATTCGATAACCAATTGACATCAATTAAAGAAGACAAATTGCATGAATCTATAGCAGGCTGCAGCCTTGGAATTTCCCAAGTCATTGTTTGAACTCCAAGTTGAAATTGAATGGTAGTAGTCTACTTCATTATTTAGATAATTGATCATTTAGAATAGTACATCACTATTTCTAAAAACATTTGCATTAATTTATAGTTATTAGATGAAACAAGGATACCTTAATCTTAAGTCTCTATGGGTACAACATCCGGCTCTTAAAAGAGCTACTTTATTACTTGCATGACTACGTACACTTGCGTGTGTCTTTGGGACGCAACAAATTTTTGGCGCCGTTGCCGAGGACTTTAGAATTAGGAAGTATTTGATTTATTTAATTTCTAAAGTTATTGTTCAAATGTTGACAACTTGATCTTAGCTATTGTTACTGCAGATGGTGTTTGAACTTCAAATTAGAAGACAAACGGTCACTGGTAGAGCAACTTGCTAAACTACAAAGATTTGGGCATTACCGGAGAAGGAAAGTACGACTAACTGGGCATTACCGGAGAAGGAAAGTACAAAGATTTGGGCATTACCGGAGAAGGAAACTACAAAGATTTGGGCAATACTTACAATCCTAGCTGGCGGAACCATCCTAATTTTTCTTGGGGAGGAAATCAAAATCAGGCACAAGCGTGAATCAATATAGACCTTAAGGTAATGCACAAGGTTATCAATAGTAGGGTCAGCGAGATAATCAAAACAGCCAGCAAGGAAACATGAGCACTGAGGAGATGTTCAAAAAAATCATGGTTGAGCAGGCTAGAGCATATGCGAACATGGATAAGATAGCTATTGATTTGAGGAATAATCAATTGGCAACTCAAAATTTAGAGAAGAAGTTTAGGCAATATTCTAGTGCTCAAAATTCATGTCCTCAAGGAGTTTTGCCAGGTAATACTGATCCTAATCCGAGGCAAGTAAATGCGGTAGGTATTCGTAGTGGGTTGCAATATAAGGAATTGGCTCCCAAGAAAAGAAATAGTGAGACTCCAGTGGGGAGAAGAAGAAGAATGAGAGTGGACAAGGTACACATGAGGAAATACTGCAACAAATAGTGAAATCACCTTTGTCATTTCCTCAAAAGTTTAAAAAGCAAAGCGAGGATGAATGCTTTGGTAAGTTTCTTTCTCTTCTCAAACAAGTTCACATTAATCTGCCTCTTGTTGATGTTTTGCACGGAATACCGAGGTATGCAAAATATGTGAAGGAGATTGTAGCAAACAAGAAGAGGCTAACGGAGTATGAAACTATGGCACTAACTGAAGTGTGCAGCTCTAGAATTCAGAACAAGAGGCCCACTAAACTAAAAAATTCGGGTAATTTTACAGTCCAGATTACTATAGAGCAAAGCATTCATGCCAGAGGATTGTGTGGTCCTGGGGAAAGTATTAATCTGATGCCAAAATGTCTGTACAAGAAATTGGGATTGGGTAGTCCTAAGCCCACCACCATTATTTTACAATTGGCAGATCATTCGGTAGCGAAGCCAGAAGGTGTACTGGAAGATGTATTAGTCCAAGTGGGATCATTGATATTCCCAGTTGATTTTGTTGTGTTGAATTTTGAGCCAGATCCTAAGGTGCCTTTCATTCTTGGGAGACCCTTTTTGGCCACTGGTGTGCGATGATAGATGTAGCAGCTAGTCAACTAACTATGAGGGCTCACGACAAAGTTGAAGTGTTCGATGTGTATAAAGCGCTGAAATTGTCGGCTGTGCATGAAGAGTTGTCAGTAATTACAGTGATGGATCTTGCAGTAGAAGATCATTATATCACATCCAGAGATCCATTGGAGCGAGTGTTGTTGGGCCATGATATCTATGGTGATGCGGAAGCACATGAAATGGTGTAGTTTTTAGAGGTGTCTAGTTTGGGTATTTCGAAAAATAATTGGGAGCCTTTGAATAGGGTGTTAGAACCACCACCTAAGCCATCAATTGAGGAAGCACCCATGCTCGAATTGAAGACACTTCCATCCCATCTGAGGTATGCATTTCTGGGAGACGATAACACCTTACCTGTTATTCTTTCTGCAGATTTGTCTAAGTTGATGGTTGAAGCAACTTTGATGATTTTGAGAAGGAGGAAGGAAGGAATTGGTTGGAAGATGTCCGACATTCATGGGATCAGTCCGGCATTATTCATGTATAAGATATACAATGAGGAAGGCCACAAGCCTAGTGCACAACACCAACACCGACTTAACCTAGTCATGAAATATGTGGTGAGGAAGGAGGTAATCAAGTGGTTAGATGTAGGGATAGTGTACCCAATATCTGATAGCAAGTGGGTAAGTCTAGTGTAATGTGTGCCTAAGAATGAGGCATGACTGTTGTGTCTAATGATAAGAATGAACTACTCCCTACTAGGACAATCACTAGGTGGCGTATTTGTATGGATTACCAAAAATTGAACGAGGTCATCAGAAAAGATCCTTACCCTGTCCCCTTTATTGATCAGATGTAAGATAGGCTGGCAGGGCAGGAGTACTATTGCTTTCTAGATGGTTACTCAGGGTATAACTAGATTGTCATTGCACCTGAGGATCAAGAGAACACGATATTTACTTATCCATATGGCACGTATGCTTTTAAGCGTATGCCTTTTGGAATTTGTAATGCACCAGCCACGTTCCAGAGATGCATGATGCCAATCTTTCATGATATGATGGAAGCTTTTGTGGAAGTATTCATGGATGACTTCTTGGTATTATGTGAGTCTTTTGATTTATGCTTACATAATCGTGACAGGGTCCTTGCTTGATATAAGGAGAAAAATCTTGTGTTAAATTGGGAAAAGTGTTATTTCCTAGTTCGAGAAGGCTTCGTGCTGGGCCACAAATTCTCAAAAAATGGTTTTGAAGTTCATAGAGCCAAGGTAGAGGTAATTGAAAAGTTGCTACCTCATATCTCGGTGAAAGGAGTCAGAAGATTCCTGGGGCATGCTGGGTTTTATAGGAGGTTCATCAAGGATTTCTCTAAGAGTTCTAGGCCTATGTGTAGTCTATTGGAGAAGGAGGTAAAGTTTTTGTTCGATGAAAGTTGTTTGAAGGCCTTCGAGTTGCTAAAAAAGAACTTGATAGAAGCTCCTATCTTAATTGCTCCTACGTGGGAGCTACCTTTTAAGATTATGTGTGATGATAGTGACATAGAAGTGGGTGCAGTGCTGGGCCAGAGAAAGGAGAAGGTGTTCAACTCCATTTACTATGCCAGCAAGACACTTGATGCAGCCCAATCTAATTACACAATCATAGAGAAAGAGATGCTGGCTCGAGTGTTTGCCTTTGACAAGTTCCAATCTTACCTGGTAGGTACTAAAGTTGTTGTTTACATTGACCATGCTACAATCGGGTACTTGTTTAACAAAAAGGATGCAAAAACCAAGGCTGATCAGATGGATCTTGTTACTCCAAGAATTTGATTTGGAAATCAAGGATAGGAAGGGCACGGAAAATCAAATCACAGACCACTTGTCAAGATTGGAGGATACGTCACATGTGAATAATGAAGGTCAAATTCATGAGGCGTTTCCTAGTGAGAAATTGTCAACTTTAGACATTGCTCAAGTGTCGTGGTATGTGATCTTAGGCGTATTTATATGCCTTTTTACAAATATTTGCCCACATATGTCATGTGTTGTGAGAATAATCTTTAAGCTATTTGTTATGTTTTGTGTAATTTGTAATGAATGCGCACTAAGTAATGTGATTAGCTTATACAGGAGTTTTCAAAGATAAAAGGAGTCAATGGAAGAAAGCGCAACTAGGGGGAGCACGGATACAATTAAAAGGAGCACGTGCCGGATGAAACGAAGAAAAAAATTAGGCCTGGCAACCCTTGGCGCACTGCTAGCGCAGGATGCCAGGCCTTAAACTTCAAAGGCAGTGCATTGGTGCATTGATGGCGCGGCGCACCAGGCTATGACCGACGACCCCCGAAATATTAAGTTGATTTAGGATTCCTTCTTGGGCCAAAGTTAGTTCTTTATTTCCAAAACTCTATAAATAGGATCCTAGGGTTATTTTGTAAAGGATTGACTACTTCTTGGTGTGCACGAGCAAGAGATTACAATTCTTTTTAGGTTTCAATTCTCTACTCCTTCTTTAAGTTTGAATTTGATGAAAACTATTGTTATTGAGTTTATGAACATTATGAGTGGCTAAAAGCCTTTGTTCTGGGGATGTAGCTATGGATTATTGTTCAACATCAAATCGGTTTTGAATTAATTCTTTGTTATTACTTAGATTACTTTTGTATTCTTGTTTTAGTATTTCATGATTGACCACCATAGAGATAAACATCTTGTCTATTCTTGGACTAGAGAGACGAAGAGGTAGATAAACCAAAAAATACAAAGAGCTTGATCTAACTTGCATATCACTTGTCTAGATTCGTGTTTAGGAGTAACGCCCGGATAAATACCAAGCTTGGTTACAAAATAGGATGAAATATAATTGCTCGCCAATTAGGACTGCATATCCCCGCTGAACGATGTAGTTAGACAGCTAGTTGGAGTAGGCGATTAGAGATCGAGAGACCATGATCATAAAATCAACCCTGTAAATCAGTAATTTGATAACTATAATTAATTCATTGCATGAGATGTGATACATGAATCCCAAAGCATACTGCAGCCCTAGAATTGTCTCTTACTTGTTTAAAACACCTAAAACTAAAGTTGTCCGCATTAGTTACTTTTACTTTTCAAATTATTGCAATAATAGTATAGAAAATCTCAAGTTCATGATTTACTTGTGTTACTTTATGGATTTAATAGAATTGAATACAAATTGATTGTAAGTCCCATGGGTTCGACAGCTCAGTTTTAAAAGAGCCAGTTATTACTTCTGCAACCACGTACACTTGTGTGTGCAATTTGGAGCAACAAGTTTTTGGTACCGCTGTCGGTGACTTTAAAATTAATTTATATTTAATTTTTGAAGTCTACTAGTCAATTGTACAAGTTTTAATAAACTTGATCTTTGTTGTTCATTATTGCAGGCACTAACAGCTAAAGTCTGGCTCGAAAAGAAGATCTTGTTGAACCAGACGACGAACCTAAAAGAGCTCTTCGACTATGAAGAAAGCTGGTGAACCACAGGCGAGAACAGGAATTGGGACTAGGTCTCTAGGGAAACTTGGAGGAAAACCTAGCTGGCGATCGTGAGGAACGCATGGAAGAAGAACAGGTGGCAGTACCGGCAGTGAAAGCTGCAAGGCTAGTCTATGATGTGGCAGTCCCACTCTCCACAAATGTTACATCGAGTATTCATAAACCACCACCGGGTGGTAGGTTTGAGCTGAAACAAGCCACGGTGCAACTCATTCATTCAACTGGGCAATTCACTGGCCTGCCTCATGAAGATCCCCAAGTGCACATAAGAAATTTTCTTGAAATAAGCGACACTTATATTCCGTATGGGGTATCAACTGATTATGTGCGATTAACTCTCTTCCAATTCTCACTATTGGGAGAAGCAAAGTGGTGGTTGGATTCTGAACCACCCAATTCCATCACCATATGGGACTATCTAGCGAAGAAGTTCTTAAATCGATTCTTCCTATCGGGCATAACTGCAAGGTTAAGAAGTGTGATCTTGACTTTCAAGAAGAAAAACGGGGAGAACATGTACCAAGCCTGGGATTGATTTAAACAAATGTTGCTCTCTTGCCCGCATCATTATCAGGCAAATGAGGTACTAGCCCATACCTCTATTGAAGGACTTGAATATAATGCCAGGGTACTACTGAATACTGCAGTAGGTGGGCAATCCTTAGAGAAGACCTACGATGAACTGTTTGAACTCTTGGACAAACTATCAAAAGGCAACCCGGACTGGAATGGTGATACGCAAAGGAATACAGTGCAAAAGTTTCCAAGAATGTTAGAAGTTGATCAAGCAACTGTATTAAATGCGAATTTGGATGCTATATGAATCACAGTACCATGCAGTTCAAGAATCTATCAATTGGGCAGCAACAAGCATAGGTAAATGCAGTACAACAACCTCAAGGATGGTGTGAAGTCTGCGGTAGTGGAGACCATGTGGGTGAGTATTGTGGATCAAATCCAAACTATGTAAACTATCTAGGTAATGCAGAAAGAGGTGGAGGAATGCAGAACTATGGTAATACATATAACTCAAGTTGGAGGAATCACCCTAACTTCTCATTGGGTGGGAATCAAAATCAGCATTAAGACTAGGCGCAAGGGCAAAATCAATACCGAGCACAAGGGAATGGGCCGCAGTATCAACATCATGGGCAAGGGAATGGGCCGCAGTATCAACCTCATGGGCAAGGTAATACTCAAGGTACGAAGCAAGCTGGCATGACTAATGAGGAGCTATTTCAAAAGTTGAGTACAAAGATAAATACAAAGGTGGATAAGATGGATGATGAGTTGAGAAGGGCCCAGTTGTCACAAAAAAATCTGGAAAGGCAGTTTGCACAATTGGCTAATGTTATAAATCTACGTCCACAAGGAGGTCTTCTGGGTGACATGGATCCTAACATAAAATAATTGAATGTTGTGAGTACACGAAGCGGGTTACAATTAGAGGAGCTAGCTCTAAAGAAAAGAAATCCTGAAGTAGTGAGTGGAGAAAAGAAATCAGAAGAGGTGGTGAAAAATTCAAATGTTGAGAAGGTTGTTACTCAAGTAAAACCACCTCCTCCATTTCCACAAAAGTTCAAAAAGAAGAACGAGGATGAATGCTTTGGTTCATTTCTCTCTCTCCTCAAACAAGTTCATATTAATCTACCTTTAGTTGATGTTTTCCAGGGAATTCCTAAATAAGTCAAGTATGTGAAGGAGATAGTGGCGAACAAGCAGAGACTGACCGAGTACGAAATAGTGGCACTCACTAAGGAGTGTACTTCCAGAATTTAGAATAGACTACCCAAAAAGTTGAAGAATCCGGGTAGCTTCACGGTACAAATCACAAATGGGCAAAGTGTTCATGCCTAGGGGTTGTGTGATTTAGGTGCTAGTATAAACCGCATGCCGACATCTTTGTACAAGAAACTTGAGTTGGGTAGTCCAGAACCAACCACGATCATCCTCCAACTTGCTGATCGATCTGTGGCGAGGCCGGAAGGAGTAGTAGAAGATGTGTTGGTACAAGTGGGGTCGCTGATCTTTCCTGTGGACTTTGTGGTCCTATATTTTGAGCCTGATCATGAAGTTCCATATTTTGGGATGAATATTCTTAGCCACGGGGTGAGCATCAATTGATGTAGCAACTGGGCAGTTGACCATGAGAGCTCATGATAAGGTGGAGGTATTTGATGTCTATCGCGCCTTGAAATTACCTTCTGTCTATGAAGAGTTGTCTGCTGTTACGGTCGTGGATTTAGCCATAGAATCAAATTGTATTACTTCCAATGATCCCTTGGAAAGAGTACTGGTGGTACATGACATAGATGGAGATGTAGAAGCTCAAAAGATGGCTGCTTGTCTTAATGTGGCACTCGTTGGGACGCAGAGAGGCATAGTAGAACCACTAGAGCGAGTGTTGGGCCCTCCACTCAGACACTTGATTGAAGAGGCTCCTAAGTTAGAGATGAAATCTCTACCAGCTCTCCTAAGGTATGCATATTTGGGCAACAATGAAACTTTACCTGTGATACTTTCTGCAGAACTGTCTGAAGTATAGTTTGATGCGGCATTGAGGATTTTGAAGCGAAGGAAGAATGCTATTGGGTGGCAGATGGCTGATATTCATGCTATTAGTCCGGCGTTGTGTATGCACAAAATCTACATGAAGGAAGACCACAAGCCGAGTGCACAATACCAACGTCGGCTAAATCCATTAATGAAGGAAGTAGTGAGAAAAGAAGTAATCAAGTGATTAGATGCAGGAATTGTGTATCCTATCTCCGATAGTAAATGGGTAATTCTTGTGTAGTATGTACCAAAGAAAGGTGGGATGATAGTGGTGAAGAATGAAAAGAATGAGTTGATTCCCACAAGAACTATTACCAGATGGAGGATTTGCATGGACTAATGATGCCACTAGAAAGGATCACTATCATGTCCCCTTAATTGATCAAATGCTTGACTGTTTAGCGGGGAAAGAGTACTATTGCTTCTTAGATTGGTATTCCGGATATAATCAGATCTTGATTGCACCTGAGGATCAAGAAAAGACTACTTTCACCTGTCCCTATGGCACGCATGCATTCAAGCGCATTCCATTTGGGCTTCGCAATTCTAGTACCACGTTCCATAGGTGCATGATGGCTATTTTCCATGATATGGTGGAGGACTATGTGGAGGTCTTTATGGATGATTTCTCTGTCTTTTGGAAGTCATTTGACGTATGTCTTCGAAACCTTGATAAAGTACTCGCCCATTGTGAAGATACCAATTTAGAGCTTCATTGGGAGAAATGTCACTTCTTGGTTCGAGAAGACATAGTTTTGGGTCACAAGGTGTCAAAGTAGGGACTCGAAGTTGATAAAGCCAAGGTTGAGGTTATTGAAAAATTTCCTCCTTCGATTTCTGTCAAAGGGGTAAGAAGTTTCCTTAGGCATGCGGGTTTTTATCGGAGATTCATCAAAGATTTCTCCAAGACTGCTACACCTATGTGCAGTCTTTTGGAGAAGGAGGTGAAATTCGAGTTCGATGAGATTTGTTTAAAAGCTTTTGAGATGCTGAAGCGGAACTTAATTGAAGCTCTAATCTTGATTTCTCCTAATTGGGAGCTACCATTTGAACTCATGTGTGACGTGAGCGATGTAGCAGTAGGTGAAGTCTTAGGAAAAAGAAAAGACAAAGTGTTCCATTCAATCTATTATGCAAGAAAGACCCTTGATGCTGCTCAAGTTAATTAAAGAGTGACTGAGAAGGAGATGCTTGCTCTAGTTTTCGCGTTCGACAAGTTCAGATTGTATTTGGTAGGTACCAAGGTTATTGTTTCTATTGACCACGCAGCTATTAGGTACCTATTCAACAAGAAGGATGCCAAGCCAAGGCTAATTCGGTGGATATCATTTCTCCAAGAATTTGACCTTGAGATCAAAGACCGAAAGCGTACTGAAAATCAAATAGCTGATCATTTTTCAAGGTTAGAAGACTTTTCTCATGTGCATGAAGAGGAACAAATATATGAAGAGTTTCTGGATGAGCAATTGACGGCCTTGGACATCTCCCAAGTGTTATGGTATGCCGATATAATGAATTTATTGGTGAGTGGAGTGTTCCCACCGGGCGCAACAACCCAACAAAGAAAGAAGCTGACACATGATGCTAAATTCTATATATGGGATGAGCCATTCTTGTTCAAACAAGGAGTGGACCAAGTGGTGATAAGATGCATTCCGAAGAATGAGGTCAAGCAAGTTCTCGAGAGTTGTCATGCAAGTCCTTATGGAGGGCACCATGGAGGAGAGCACACGGCTCACAAGGTATTGCAATCCAGCTTTTTTTGGCCCTCTCTTTTTAAAGATTATATGGCTTATGTAAAGGGATGTGACCAATGCCAGAGGTTGGGTACTAAATTGAGAAGACATGAGATGCCACTAAATAATATTCTTGAGATGGAAATCTTTGATTGTGTGGGGTATTGACTTTATAGGTCCCTTCCCACCATTGAGTGGAAACCAATATATTCTTATGGTTGTTCATTATGTGTCCAAATGGGTTGAGGCTGTAGCTCTTCCCACGAATGACTCAAGAGTGGTGATTAAATTCATCAAGAAGCACATTTTCACGTGTTTTGGTACTCCAAGGGCGATCATAATTGATGGAGGTAAGCACTTCATCAACCATCTAGTGAAAAAACTTCTTGCAAAGTATGGTATATGACATAAGGTAGCCACATCTTATCACCCCCAAACTAGTGGTCAAGTCAAAGTGTCAAATCGTGAGGTGAAGCAAATACTGCAGAAAAAAGTGAATGCACAACAAAAAGATTGGGCGGAGAAGCTTGATGATGCATTGTGGGCATATAGGACTGCATATAAAACACCAATAGGGACTTCTCCCCATCACATGGTGTTCGAAAAAACCAATAGGGACTTCTCCCTATCACATGGTGTTCGGAAAAGCATGTCATCTTCCGACAGAGTTAGAGCACCAAGCATATTAGGCCATAAAGAAGTTGAATCTCGACTTTGAGCTAGCCAGTAGGAAGAGAATTGGTCAATTGCATGAACTTGAGGAGTTTAGGCTCCACGCTTATGAAAATGTGAAAATATACAAAGAGAAGACCAAGAGATGGCATGACAAGCACATAATCCCCCACACTTTCACTCCGGGTCAAAAGGTACTACTCTTTAACTCTAGACTTAGATTACTTCTCGGAAAACTAAGGTCTAAATAGAGTGGGCTCTTAGAAGTGGTGAGGATGACATAACATGGGGTGGTAGAACTTAAAGATAAAAATGGCCCATCGTTCTTGGTGAATGGGCAAAGGGTCAAGCACTACTTTGGAGAAGATACGGATCGAGGTCGTGAAGCTCTTGAGCTAAATAATGAATGATACAAGCTGGGTCGAGCCGCGACGTTAGACAAGGCGCTCCACGGGAGGCAACCATGAAACTATGTAATAATTAGGTTTTTTTCTTTAGTTTGATTTTTTACTTGTTAGTTAGTTTAAGTTTTCTAGGATTTAAGTGCATTTTCTTATTTTGGTAGGATTTAGTTGATTTTGATTCATTTGTAATGGGTAGGAACTATGAAAATTGAGAAAAGAACAAAAAAATGAGTCATGCCACGACCAAAACTAAGGCACTGGGTGGGAGGCAACCCACCATTAGTCTCACATGGTGTGTTCATTGTTTTATAGGGATAACGGAAGGTATAACACACCATGTTTGAAGAGTGGCGCATCGCGCCAAGTACTTTTCTAGGCTGGCGCACTGTTGGCGCCCCACGCTAGCCCCAAAACTACTAAATGTCTTCTCTGGTGCCATAGTGGCGGCCGCACCAAGTAATCTGCAGGATGGGAGCACTGTTGGAGCCCCACGGCATCCCAGAACTACTGAAAGTTCTTGATGGTGCCTTAGTGGTGCATTACACCTGGAAAAACCCAGGCAGGAGCACTGCCAGCGCTTAGCGCCAAGGGACAAACTACGGAACACCCTCCTCAGCGTAGTTCTAGCGCGCTGCGCGCCTATCGCGCCAAGACTGAAAACCCGACCCAACCCTTGAATACCTGACCCGAATCCTCCACATTCCCCTTTTAAATCCTAAACCCACTAAAATTCTATCCCACTTTCTCTCTCTACAAACCCTATACCCGACCGATCCCCTCAACTTCTCCAAAATTTTCTTCTTCTTCTCACTCACTTTCTTCCCCAACAATCCAAAATGCCACCATTATTCTTCCACCAAAGCTTCTTCTAAATATTATTCCTCCACCCCCAACCCCTAAAACACACAAACCACCAAGAATTTTTCAAAACCCACTTCACCACCCCCCTCCACTTCCCTCCCCGAATCACTCCCACCCACACCCAAATTTTGTTTTCTATTTTCTTCATCCCTTATAGTTTCAATGGCACCAGAAAGCAAGAATTTGGAAGTTGGCGCGGGTAGCAAGAGGTCACGGATGGTTAATGTCATCGGTTCATCTAGTACCCCAACTCCGTCTAGGAGATTTGGGAAACAAGAGGTCGAGCATCGCGGTGAGGAGTGGTTTGAGAGTCAAAAGGAGGCTAAGTATCTCAGTGACGAACACGTTAATGAGGTACGCTTACAAGTAGAATTCCCCCATATTTATGAAACAATCTATAATTTGGGGCTGCAATATATTTTTGATGATCAAGGGGACTGTAACCTCACCCTTGTGAGGGAATTTTATGCTAACTGGATCACGAAGCAGTGATACAATTATTCGGTGGATGTTAGGGGGAAGAGGGTTCGGTTTACCTCGAGAGTGCTTAATTCATTTTTAGGTACACCACATTGTGAGGTTGCTACATATAATCTATTGAAAGAAATGCCGCCATATAGAGATATTAGGCATACGTTGTGCGGTGTTGAATCCACGGCTAGGTGGGACAGAAGAAAGTACACTAAGAGGCATGCCACCTTTCACTATGCTCATCTAAATCAAGAAGCGAGGGTGTGGCTAAAGATTGTGCGTAGTGTGTTGTTACCCTGTAAACACACTTCTGAGGTTACTAGGGACAGGGTTGTCCTAGTATACATGCTAATGAAGGGTATGTCAATCAATGTGGGTTTCTGCTCAGACAAAACATGATGAAGTTCTGAAATAACAAACGGTGGAGATACTATTATTGCGGCATGATGACTCGGTTTTTGAGAGCTGAGGATGTTGAAGAAGAAGCACTTGACTTGGACTAAGCTAGGGCCCAATACCTAGTTAGTAACCTTGTAGATGTGACGCGCACAAAAGCTCAAGATGTGTCTCATGGCCTGTCTTATCTACAGCTGACCGACAAGCTAGGGATGATAGTTGGATGGCCCGAATGTTCGGTATGGTGGAGTTGCAACTTCGCATTGGTGGTCACCCGGTTACAGATGAGGAGATGGAGGAATTGGTAGAGTGCTATGCACTGACAGATAGTGCCATGTATATGTGCAGGATGGGCTCGACTTTTCAAGAGCCGTTAGATGATGACAAGGCCACTGTCGATGAGGAGCTCAATGAGGATGATGATGATGATGGTGAGAAGGATGATACAACATTGATGGTAGTTGATGGTGCCACATCTGTGGTGGGTGGTCATGCTGATGATGACGATGAGGCCTAGAGGCCTAAGGAAGTTTCTCTCTAACTCTATACTTTGTGTTATATTGCGCACTGGGGATAGTGTTATCTTTAAGTGTGGGGTGGGAGATGAACTTCCTTGTAGATATTTTACTGCTTTATCAAGTATTTTTCTATTTTTAGGTGGGTTCCTTGGCTTTTGTTTTTGGTTCTTTTCCTGAGGATAGTCCCATTGAACCGACTAGGACTAGTGCTTTGTTTCATTATGTTGAGTGGTAGAGTCGTAGAAGTGACCGTTCCCAATGATGGATGGATGATGACCGTCTTAAGAGAAAATTAGTCACTAGGAGTAGGTGAATAAGAAACCACCCTTTTGGTATTTTGAAACCTTGTCTTAAAAGTTAGCCAGACATCATGGGTAGTCACACTTGTATATGCAACTTGAATTGAAATGGTAACCTTGAAACAACTATGGGTTCATTGTTTGACTCTAAATTAATAAAGTTGGGCTTAATTGTGTGGAAACACCGTAATGCGATTTATATGAGCATACTAAATATGATTGTATCCTTACTTGTGTCGTGATGCCATGCGTGGTGAGTAATTCCTTAGTTCTTGCATTGATTGACATCTAAAATTTGCCCCCTGTGTGCTTAATGAGTAACTTGTATGACTTAAGGAATATGATTGAGGCATTTTCTTGAATAGCCAATTTTTACTCTCTTGTGTGCCTCCAAATGAATTATCCCTAGTTTAGCCCCATTGAGCCTTTTTAAACCACTATTTTTTTATTAAACCACGTATTGAGCCGAATCCCTTTTATTGATACTATGACTTCATTGATCCTAAAAGCTGATCCTCAATGCACTATGTTATGAAGTAGGGTGGAAATGCTTGTTATTGTGGTGAAGTTAAAGAAAAGAGGTGGAAAAAGATGGCTCATGATCATATAATGCAAAACCACTTGTGTAAAAGAATATATATATATATATATAAAGTGAAAAAGAGAAAAGAAAAATATATTGTGTAAAGAACAAACAAGTGTTTAAATACCAAAAAGGGGAAAGCTTGGAAATCTTGAAACCTGAAGGATATTTGTGACGTATACACCACAAAGAAAAGAAGAGGTAATTGGAGATGTATGTCCGAAAATGGAAACATGTGCATTAGGAAGGAATAGTCACTAATTGAATCCTAAATATTCCCTCTCTTACCTTAAGCCGACATTACAACCAAATTAAAGTCCTCTTGATTCCTTGATTAATACTTTGTGAAAATTAGTGTACACTACGGGCACACTTATGGCGTGGTAAGATATGTGAGAGCTTCATTTAGAGAGTGAGTGTAAAAGTTTGAAAAATTGGCCTTGTATTGAAAGACAATGTGCAAATGTAATGTTTGTAGAAGTGAATGCTATACTAAAAATTGGTGAGGGCATCCATGACACATGTTTGGGTATATTGTTGTTTGGTGTGTTTTTATATGATTGCATTAGCCCGGAAATATTGAAAATGAGTCATTCATTGAGGTTATGTGTTGTTGATAGGTAAGCTAGCATAAAGAGTTGAAAATGTTGGTTGTTGCATAAAGTGTGTATTACAAAAGCATGATTGAATTTGTTTGGTTGATTTTAAGACGGATAGATAAGTCCAAAGGTAGTAATGATGAGTTGATGGTTGAAAGATTGTTCGAAGACGAACAAAGGTTTAAGTGTGGGATGGTCATCTTAGGTGTATTTATATACCTTTTTACAAATATTTGCCCACATATGTCTTGCATTGTGAGAATAATCTTTAAGCTATTTGTTATATTTTGTGTAACTTGTAATGAATGCGCACTAGGACATATGATTAGCTTATGCAGGAGTATTCAGAGATAAAAAGAGTCTATGGAAGAAAGAGCAAAGAGGGGGAGCATGGATACAATTAAAAGGAGCACGTGCCGAATAAAACGAAAAAAAAATTCGGGCCTGGGAACCCTTCATGCACTGCTGGTGTAAGGCAGCAGGCCTTAAACTTCAGAGGTAGTGCATTGGCGCACTGATGGCCTGGTGCCCAAAGCTAAGTCCAACGACCCCGGCAAAATTAAGTTGATTTAGGATTCCTACTTGGGCCAGAATTAGTTCTTTATTTCCAAAACTCTATAAACAGGACCCTAGGGTTATTTTGTAAAGGGTTGACTACTTTTTGGTGTGCAAGAGCAAGAGAATACAATTCTTCTTAGGTTTCAATTCTCTACTCCTTCTTTAAGTTTGAACTTAATGAAAACTATTGTTATTGAGTTTATGAACATTATGAGTGGCTAAAAGCCTTTGTTCTAGGGCTGTAGCTACGGGTTATTATAGAACATCAAACTGCTTTTGAATTAATTCTTGATTATTGCTTAAATTACTTTTGTATTCTTGTTTTAGTATTTCATGACTAGCCACCATAGAGATAAAAAACTTTTCTATTCTTTGACTCGAGAGACAAAGACGTAGATAGACCAAAGAATACATAGAGCTTGATCTAACTGGCATATCACTTGTCTAGATTCGTGTTTAGGAGTGACGCCCAGAAGAACACCAAACTTGGTTACGAAACAAGATGAAATATAAATGCTCACCAATTAGGACTGCCTATCCCCGCTCAACAATGTAGTTAGACGGCTAGTTGGCGTAGGCGATTAGAGGTCGAGAGACCATGATCATAAAATCAACCATGCAAATCAATAATTTGATAACTATAATTAATTCATTGCATGAGATGTGATACATGAAACCCAAAGCATGCTGCAACCCTTGAGTTGTCTCTTACTTGTTTAAAACACCAAAAATTAAAGTTGTCCAGATTTGTTACCTTTACTTTTCAAATTATTGCAATAGTGGTATAGAAAATCTCAAGTTCCTGATTCACTTGTGTTACTTTATAGATTTGTTAGAATTGAATACAAATTGATTGTAAGTCCCTTGGGTTCGACAACCCAGTTCTAAAAGAGTCAGTTATTACTTCTGCGACCACGTACACTTGCGTGTGCAATTGGGAGCCACAGTATGCCAATATTGTGAATCTGTTGGTAAGTGGATTGTTTCCACCTGGTGCATCTACGCATCAAAAGCAAAAGTTGAGCCATTATGCAAGATTTTATTAATGGGATGAACCATTTTTATTCAAGCAGGGGCTGGACCAAGTAGTGCGAAGATGTATAGCTGAAAATGAGGTGAGGCAAGTATTGGGGAGTTGTCACTCTTCACCATATGGAGGGCACCATGGAGGAGAACGTACAACACATAGGGTATTGTTGTCAAGTTTCTTTTGGCTAGCTTTATGTAAAGATGTTGCATGTTTTGTGAAGAGTAGTGATCAGTGTCAGAGAATTAGAGCTATTTCAAGGCGGCATGAGATGCCATTGAGCAACATTCTGGAGGTTGAGATTTTCGATGTATAGGGGATAGACTTCATGGGCCCCTTTCCTACATATATACATCTAGAGGGAATCAATACATTCTGGTGGATGTGGTCTATGTGTCTAAGTGGGTTGAGGTTATCATGTTTCCTACTAATGATGCAAAGGTCGTGGTAAAGTTCATAAAGAAACACATCTTCACCAGGTTATGAACTCCAAGAGCTACAATAAGCGATGGTGGTAAGCACTTTATAAATTATTTAGTGTGAAATCTATTGGCTAAGTATAGAGTGCGACACAAGGTAGATACAACATATAATCCTCAGACTAACGATCAGGTAGAGGTGTCAAACAGAGAGGTTAAGCAGATCTTACAGAAGATCGTTAATACACAGTGAAAGGATTGGGCTGATAATTTAGATGATACATTGTGGGCATACATAATGGTGTACAAGACACCAATAGGGACTTCTCCCTATTGGATGGTGTTTGGCAAAGCGTGCCATCTTTCGGCAGAATGGGAGCACCAGGCTTATTGGGCCATAAAAATTGAATCTTGATTCTGAGCTGGTTGGAAAGAGAAGAATAGCTCCATTGCATGAGCTTGAGGAATTCCAGCTCCATGCTTATGAAAATACCAAGTTATATAAAGAGAAGACGAAGAAGTGGCATGACAAGCTTGTTGTGCCACTTACTTTTGAGATGGGCCAATTAGTGTTGTTGTTTAATTCACGATTGAAGTTTTTCCTCAAAAAACTTCGGTCAAAGTGGAGTGGACCATTTGAAGTGGTGAGAATAACTCAACATGGGCCTGTGTCGCTAAATAATAAGGACAAGAGCTCCACATTTCTAGTGAATGGACAAAGATTCAAACACTACTTTGGAAATGATGTGGATCGCGAGCAAGAAACGCTAGAATTCAATAACAAGTGAGTCACAAGATGGGTTGAGCCACAACGTTAAATCAGGCACTACACGAGAGGCAACCCGTCACCTCATGTATTAGATAGGAATTTTCTTTTCTGTTCTTCATTTTCGTTGTTAGGAGTTAGCTAATTTTCATTTTTCATTGTAATAGTTAGGATCTAAAAATAAAATTAAAAAATAGAGATAATACAAAAGGATGAGTCATGCCACAACCAAAACTACGGCGCTGGATGGGAGGCAACCCATCGGATTTGTTTAATGGGTGTTGTTCTTAAAATATGCATGAAAAAGGGGCACTGTATTGGTCCCACTACGTAGAGATGGCCACGAATTTTAACTTCTCTAGGAATCAATTCTCAGTGATAACCAATGGACTACGTATTGTGCATGCGCCGCGGAGTAAGTTGTTTTTTTATTTCGACGGGAAGTGAAGTTTTCAACAGCAATAAAGGATCTCCGCGTTAGTACCACGTCACAGAAGGGGTCCATATTTTTTATTTCACTGGGAATTAATTTCCCAGTGCTAACCAGAAGATTGCGTAGTGCAGCCGCATCGTGCACCCCAGGGTCAGAAAATTTATTCATTTTAAAAACATGAGTTTTTACCTTTCTAACCCTTCAATTACCCGACCCACCCTTTCCTTTACCCCCATATTTGCCTATATTCACCATTGTTCTCCACTCTCATTCTCTTTTTCACCCTAATTCACCGTTCCATTCCCCTAAATTCCCCCGATTCTTTCTCTCTTTTTTCACAATTCACACATGCCAGAGCGTCGCATACCTATTCGTCGCACACCTATTCGTCACTCCTCTCGTGTGCAAATTTTCTCTTCTCAACGACCAAGGTATGTTCTCTCTAGTTTTTGCTTTTGTTCTAAAGGCCCATTGTGGTACCATATGTGGGGAATGATTTGTTTAAGGGTTTTGTGTGTTGAATATGGTGGGTAGTGGTGGTTGCTTGGGGTATGATTGGGTGAATGATGAATGTCATGAAAAGACCTACTTGGAAAGTTTGTGTGTGATTATTATGTTGAGTGTGAAGTCTTGAGTAGAATCCTCTAATTGATGAGAGTTCGCAGTGGGGGTGGGCATGTATGATTAAACTTTCTTGACCATGTGGGCGTTTGGAGGTAGTTTGTGATTTTCATATACATGTAGGGATGGTGAGAATGATGTGTTTGATGTATCACGTGGCGTACTTAGTTTATTGTATGCTAAATTTGAATGTTGTGATTGTTTTGAGTACATGATGTGGTTGTACATTTTGTGTTGTGGATGCGCAGGAGGTCAAGATTTGACCATGTGTGCTTATTCGGGATATTTCTGTGATGCCATTGTTGTCATTCACAATGAGGGTAGGATCAAATAGGGCATGAGCATGCATGCATCGACTTTACTACCATGTACTGTATACATTGGGTTGACAGTTTTGTTCGGGAAGTCTGAGTATTGGGGTAGTTTTGATCTATGTTATTGATCCCAAATCTCTTGTTGGGTAGTTTTATTACTATCGACTGCTTACTCTTTAACTTCTTTTGAGGGTAATTTTAGTGTTATAAAAAATAGTGTCATTACCGGGGAACAATTAGGCGTATTGAATTGATTTAGGACTTATAGTTTACTTGTTTCACTCTAAATTGTGAATAGTTGTCTTTACTTGCTTCGCTTTTATGGCTTCTTGTGATAACAATAAAACACTTGGGGGTTGTAAGCCCTGTGTTGATGACCCATTGCCTTGTTGGGAGTAAATTGGTGTGATGAGTCAATCTTGGCTCATGAGCTTGGTCCAAAGGGTTGAAGATGGTGAAAAGCTCCTACATCTAATATCCCAAGTGAGGGATGATCTTAAAAATTTGCACCTAACTCAGTGCTTTGAGATGACCCAGCTTAGGTCAAGAATTGCAACTTTGGAGGCTAATGTGAGAACAAGAATTGGGGTATGTGATGCTACTTGTCAATTATCCAATAAGGGTGAAGTAGAGTTGGAGTCTCAAGAAAAAGGGGTTGAGGCAATCGTAGATGAAATCTTGGATTTATGCAACCAATCCAAGCCAATAAAATTCCAATGTGCCAAAATAGAAGTAATGATACTAAAGTTACAAGAAAAGGCCAAAAATATCATATATGGCAACTTTGGTTCATTTGGAAGTCAGAGTATCACACACTTGAAGGCCAAGAATTATGAAATTCAAATTTCAAATGGCCTAGTGATCCTCTTACTCTTTTCCAATGCTCCACAATGAAGAAATGATGTGAAGTTGGGTAAGTAATTCAAGTCTTCAAGGTGGAGAGATCGAGCGAGTCTCTTGGTCCGCTCTTATGGTCCCTATGCATTTCAACAAAATTTGAGTTGAAGTTGGGGAGAAGGTTCATCGCCTCAAAATGGAAACATAAAGGGTGATGCAACCGACGTCGTACCGCAATGTTAAATATTGTGATTGATGAGAGGCAACTTATTTGTTTCTAAACATTTTGATTCGTAGTATAATTTTGAATTTTAATTTTTAGATTAGATTAGAATTATGCTTTTGACTAATCATCATGATTTCAGAGTGTTTGGAGTTAATTTGAACAGGTTTTGAGGCAAGATCTTGAAGAAAATGAAGTTCGAGGCTAAAACCCCTTCAAAATGGGGTGTAGAGCACTTTTTGGGTGCTCCAACTCGCCAAATACAGCTGGGTGAGTCACCAAATATAAACTGTGCCCGCCAAAATGGACAGTGAGCACCTGCTGAAATTTGCCTCTAAAATTGCAAAAGCAAAGGGGAGTTCGCTTAAGCGAAGTCCGCAAAAGTGCCACCCTCTCGCTAAAGCGAACATCGCAGAAGCGGAGGGGAACTCACAAAAGCAGACCTCACGCTTTGGTAAGAGGTCAAAAAAGTAACAATTAAGTTACTTAAGCAATTCATGGGGTGTTAAAAAGTCAGAAACAGGATGGAAACGGTAAAAATGCCAAAAATAAAAAGGTTCTCCCTTTACCATTCCTCTTCTATCTCAAATTTTATTTCAGAACTCTTGATCTTCATTGTGAAAGCACAATCCGGTATGTCTCTCTCACTCTTTCTCTCTTAAGATGGTAAATTTGTTCTCGAATTTCTTTTGCTTTGTTGAAAGTTGGGGGTATTAATTTGGGTGAAAAATTCTCAACTTGGGATTTAATTGTTTTTGTGAGTTGGCCGAATCTTGCTTGATATTTATTGATTGCATGTCTATGGGTTGATTTATCATATTTGGGGAAGTCTTGAGTACCCATTTCATGATCAAATTGATGAGTAAATAGGTTTTCCACCATGTGTTTGATTAAATGCCCATGAGAACTCAAAAATAAGTTCAGAAGTTTTGGTGATGAATTGATTGAGTTTTCAAAGTTCTTGTTGGTTCTTGTTGAATTTGAACTCATTTGGAGTAATCGTTGTGTGCAAAAATTTGGGGTTGCAAATTATTTGTTCATAATGGGGAACGACAGGCCACAAAAGCGACCAAGTTGGCGCTTAACCGACATTCACTAAAGTGGCCACCCCATCACTTTTGTGATTCCCGCATTAGTAGCTTCTGGTCACTTTCACGATATTCGCTTAAGCAAGACTCTGGTCTCTTAAGCAACATAAGAGGCCATTTTCTGCCTGAGTTCAATTTTTTAGCAGGCATATTTTTTGTCCAAGATTGGTTTCTAATGCTTTTCTTTGACTTCTACTAATAGAATAGCATTATTTAACACATGTTTCTTACAGTTTCATGCTATTGTGATTTTCAGATTTCCAAAAGTCAAGAATGGCACAACAGATTGGTGTTGAAGAGGAAGTACCGGTTGACTATGACCAAAATCGATTTGTGTATCTCTGAGCTCAAGAGAACTACTATGCTGATCTGATCAGGAAGAGATTGCTCACCAAGAGAGGTATTACACTTGATAAGGTGGATGAGATGCTTCCTAATTTCTACCAAAGGTTGGAGAACTCCAAATGAATTTGCATCGTTGTTGAGCCATGCAAGGGAAACAAGCAATTGGTGAGGGAATTCTATGCCAACCTCATGGAGACCAACATGACAAAAAGGTTGATAAATATTCGGGGCAGAGTCATTGATCATGGGCCGAAAGCAATAAATCCAGTCTATGGGATGCTAGATCACGACATTGAGGCCTAGAGGCTAAAGATTATGAGTAGGGCACTTGGCTAGCATCAAAGCTATGCCCGGGTAAAAATGTTTGAAGGGCTATTACAAAAGTCAGAATTATATCCTCTGATTTGACTGCGAAGCTAGAACTTGGATGCCAATAGTGTGCAGCCGAATCTCCCCAAGTGGGAACATTAGCAACATTCTGGTGTTGAGGGCATAGATCGTGACTTGTGTACTTGATTACATACCCTTTAATTTAGGCCACTTGATAGTGAATGATTTCTTAGAATTTAAGCTCCATTATAGCCTCTCCCACATTGTCCCTTTTTTGATAATGGAGTTGTACAGACGGCTAAAGTGAAAGTGTACCTGACTGATACTTGGGTAAGCCCTGAAAATCTAATATTTCCTCTTAAAATGCAAGGTGAAGGAACTGTGGTCAAAAGCATGAAAAGGAAGATGAATTTGGGGAAGTCTGTGAATGTGGAGGAAGATTCTTCTATACCTCAAGTTTTAGGGCCATTTGAGTCTTTGGCTAGTGAGTTAAGGATTTTGAAGGAGATAGTGACGAGGCTGCCTCAAGGGCCGGGTGAGTCATCTTTTGGACCTGTATCATTTGTGCCACAGCGTGAGGTTGATGACTACTTGAAGGACCAAAGGAAGCAGAAAGCTCACCTTGATAATTGGAAAAGGCATATGCCGATTTGGCCAAATCACATTGTGAGTTGAGTCTCTCACATAGCAATATGAATAAGTGGTTGAAAATTAGGGAAAAGTTCTTCACTCTGATGTGGAAAGGGGTCAAAGGACTTTGGAAGGTGTTGAAGGCAAATGAGCCACTCCCGACTTCGAGGCTAGAAGAGGTTCGAGATGCACCAGCTGTGTGGAATGATGATGAGGGAGCTGAGGACAGCGAGGCCACTGAGAGTGATGAGGATTGATACAGCCTAGGGAGCCCCTTCGTGTTCTCTTTATGATCTTCATAGTTGTACTGTGAGGACACAGTTCCATTTTTAGTTGGGGGTGCTCCCCTTTGGGTTGTTTTTACTATTTTATTGAAATTCTAGATTGCTGTTTTGGATTGGTGTATTTGATTGCTCTTTTCGGGCTTTTGTTTAGATTGTGTGGATTGGTCATTTTTATTATCATTTCGCCTTATTCTAGTTTTGCATTTCTTTTGTTAGTTTCTTTTTGTGATAATAATGTGTGGTTAAGTGACGATGTCCAATGATAGATAGAGTGATGACTTTCCTAAGGGAAAATTGTCATGTGGTGTTTTCTTCTTGTATGCCTTGGAACAATGGAAGTCTGAGCACTCGTAGCTAGTGAGATTGGATTACCCCTAGTGAAAGCTCGATAAAAGGCTTGAATTTGCCCAATGATAGATTGGGTGACGTCAATCTTAAGGGAAAATCATCATTTTGTTGGGTGTTGTTGGTCTTATTGGTGCTTTGATGTGAGGTTGTGACTTGTTTGGTACTAATAGACTTAGTCAAGCCTTGTGAATATAAATGAGCACCCCTCCTTAAATTTTGTGGAAGTGAAGGACTTTGTGACAATGTTTTGACACTTTTTGTGACTTCGTACTTACTAGGTGGTAAATGTGAAAAATAACTCCTTTGTTCTTGACTAGGAAGTAAAATTGATCCATCTTGAATAGTTTGCATGTCGTGTGTGGTGAGTTGTTGAAAATAATTCCTTGTTTTCGCTTGAGTTAACTAGAACTTGCCCGGTTGGTCTTGAAATGTTGTTCTTGAATGCTTTTGGTTGGAGAAATGATATTAGGCTTTCTTTGTAAATTTTTGAAGTCCACTTGACTTAAAATACCTACCTTTTTACTAAATATATCCCTAGTTGTCCCCCTTTGAGCTTAATACCTTTTTATTGGCACTCTCATTGCAAGTCTTTCCCATTTTGAAAAAGTAATCCTCTTTTGAACTCTTCCCTCCTTGAACTTGACAATTGTGAAAGTCGAGGCTAAAAGCCTAAGTTGGGGTGTTGTGGAAAATTCATAGAGGAGATGACAACCACATGAAATCTAATTTGTGAAGTATAAAAAAAGAGAAAATTAAATAATGGAGGAGGAAGTTTAAAGAAAGAAAAATCTTGAAAAATAAGAAAAGTTGAGAATAAAATAAATTGAATCCTCCAAGGTATAGAATCGTTGCATGTGGGGAATCTTGAATTAAATGAGAAAAAGTGTGCATTTGTTTGAGAAATGAAGAATAGTGGTAGAGTTGAGAAAAATAAAGAATTGTAGTGTGCAAGAAGGGTGTAGTTACTTTTACTCAAATGTTCTCCTAACCTTCCCTAAGCCTACATAACAAGATTGAAAAAGATCTTTGTGATCTCCGACCGATTGCTTTTGAGCCAAAGTTGATTGAAAATAAGAGCAACTTTATGGTGTAGCATTTGTGTACATGAGATGTTCCTTGTGAGTGTGAGTGTTTGATATTTTTGTCCTTGTCTTGTGAATACCTGTGTTTGCACTTGTGGGACATTTTCTTTCATGTGAGGGCATGAAAACTAGAATGGATTGGTGAAGTTGATAGATTGCGAAATTGAGTCAAGGGAAGTTGTTTGGTTGACTAGTGGTAGTGAGTCACTTCTTGACAATTATTGTTATCACTTGGTCATTCATGAAAATGCATTGTGTTTTGAAAGTGTGCTTGAACTTGAAGGAGTTGCTCAAATTGGAAATCATTTGATTGCTTGCTAATTATTAGTACCAACCAAAAGCATGATCATGATTCTTCATATAAATGGAAGTGTGTTGTGCTTAAATTGAGTGATTCTTGCGGTTTTGATTTTGTTTTGCTTGAGGACAAGAAAATTTTTTAAGTTTGGGGTGTTGATGAGTGGGGAATTTTCACTCATTTAAGGCTCTTTTCTTACGATTTTGTGGCATTCAAGTCGAGAAAGTGGCTCATTATTCAATAAATTGTGTTGATTTCAAGTATTGGTTGCTTGGAAGGAACATGATGGAAAAGAGTGGGAAAAGGAGTTGAAACTAGCAAAAAACAAGCTTTGATCTCGCACCTGCGAAAAGGAGTTCACTTCCGCGATGGTCAACATGAAGTCAACCTGTCGCTAAAGCGACCAAGCGGGGTTCGCTTCTTCAATGTGGCCAAGAAAGTTGAGCTTCGCTTTTGCAATAAGGCCTGTCACTTTTGTGACGATCGCATTAGTGAACTTTTGGCCGCTTTAGCAAAGACTGGATTTATGGACAGGGGCAGAGTTAGAATTTTACGGATTTTGGACCCATATTCTCACTAAGGGCTGAAGAGAAGCATCATCTATCATTTTTGAATCATATCTTATCTTTTCATCTTTGCATATTTTTAGCTTAGTGTTTAACTTTGATCCAAGAATTTTTATATTTTGGGTTGAGACTCTGAAGGCAAGTTGCATCATAATTCATCTTTTGGATTGAAAATTGTGTTCTTAATAGTAGTATTTCTTATCCTATCTTTTTTTCGTTTCTTTGTATTGCATGAATTATGGGTGTAATTGCTAATTGAAATTGTGGTTTTGTGCTAGAAATAGACAATTCCTTTGGGTCTTTGATTTCTCATTCTACTGCTTTTGCATTTGATTCCATGCTTCTATTCATGAAATGGGTTTAGTCTAATTTTCATGTTTTCATTTATGATTTGAGATTGCACTCTCAAATCTAGCTTCCAATCTTTGCGGATTGCTTGAAAGAGAATTCATGAAGTGGATTGATAATCGCTTATTAGCCTTGAATCTTGAGTCTTATTGAAAGAGAGATTTAGGTTCATTGTTAAATGCAAGGCTTGCTCAAAAGAGAGGTCTAAATTAAGGTATTATATTGTTTGTTGAATTAAATGATTGAGACCGAAAGGAGATTTCATGATATAGCACAATGAGACCGAAAAAAGATTCGTGTTATTGAAGATGACCTAGCCTACCTATGATTGGATTAGCATGTGTTGAGATTGCAATGGATCATTGAATGAGTATTGAGTTCCAAATTTCCCAATTCTCAATTATCCCTTGCTTTATTAGATCTTTGTGTTATTAAAACCAATCATATTTTGATAATTATGTATTATTAAGTTTAGATTCAAACTAGTGGCTTATAATTCTTTATCTTTTCGATTGCCGACAAATTATTTCTTGTGGGATTCGACCCCGACTCTCTTGTTGGATATTTTTATTGCTAGCGACTTTTTGCTCTTTAACTTGTTTTGAGAGTAATTTGAGTGTGATCAACTACGTAGTTTTATGGGGTTTCCAGTTAAAAATAGACTCTTACCCAATTCTGTGCTCAATATTACTCCTAAAATGATCCATATCAATATGCACAATAGTCCTCTGAGAGAACTTACTTTACATTACTTTCACTTCTCTTTACTGAAGTACTTCTCAGAAAATTAATCATAATATTTTTCTTTCTCAACTGTCAAATAGTACATATGAAACCATTCGTATTCTTTCTTTAAAAACTCATTTCAAAGCATGCATTTAAAACGTATATTTCTGGACTCACCTTTCAAGTCCGAAATTGATGTATAAGAAATCTCATAAAATAGTCTTTATAAAAATGACTTTAATAAACAAATAAGGTTCATGTGATACAAAGCATGAACATCAATTTAGAATTCAATATGCATAATATAAATCAAAATCTCAACCGTTAAGGAATTAAAACTCAGTGTAAGAAACACAACTGAATTCGGATTTCAAGAAAATTGTGGATAGAACTCTCAACATAACGTTTCACTGACTGAATTGAGATGTTGGACGTGAGCACAAACTATTTCATCACTATGAGCAGCCTTACATACCTGAGTATGAGCTGTTAGACTGAAAACTTTGGAGGAGACTTGATTTTACTTGAGCTTGAGGAAGAACATGAGCTATCCTGAAGGAAATGTTTGATTTTGTAATCTTGGTGCTTGATCTTGAGAAAAGAAACTCTTTTATGGAGTTCTTAGAATGGAAGAACTTTGGAAAACCTTGAAAGGAAAGGCTTCTCTTTGTATCTTGAATTTTTGACTTGAAGGTTTTAGGGTTTTTGATGGAGAAGAAGAATCCTATATGAGTTTTGAGAGAAATTTTGGAGACTTCAATGTTTCGATTGATGATTTTGAGAGGAAAACTAGTTAGTTGAATGATATACTCGGCTAAAACATCCAACAATGACTAAGAATAGGGCGAAAAGCTTGGGAAAGGACCCAATAGCCCTGGAACACGTGCAGGAAGTTCCTGAAAAAAATTGCAAGAAACCTTCACGGAAGGCTCTACAGATCATGGAACATTCCACCGTCCGTAGAACTTCCACTGCCTGACAAGGCTTCATTAAAATAAGCATAAATGTTTTATCTTATTTCTAAATGAGGAAAACTTGGAGGGTGTTGGAAAAAGGACTCATAGAACTTTAATATGATAGGTTATAGGCCACCTAATTTATTATGTGCTGAGAGATATGATCATTAGAAGTTGACCTAAGAAGAATATTATATCAAAACTCAATCGATAAGGAAACTTTCAACTCAACTTTGTGCTTGGGGATTCTTGTGAACTTAATTAGGTGTAAAAACTCGGAGTTTAGGTTTTCGAAAGGATGGGAAAAAACTAAAATAACCCTTCTTAAAACTGACAGAAGGCGTCTATGAAAGGCCATCTAGGGTCTGTACAAATGTCTATGGACCATAGACCCTGTCGTAGAAAATAGGTAGTTTCTGGATTTCAGAAGTAGGGGTCTATGAACCCTTTCTACGGCCCATAGAAGCTTTGACATGATGTTCTGCTTGATCGTAGCAAGCTTACTAGGAGGGGTGTTCAGGACTTGGTTCCACGAGACCTTCTACGGACCGAAGAAGGTTCTACAAGCCATAGTTTGATCCGTGAAACTTTGACCTGAGAACACTTTTTATAGAGCATGGTTCTACGAACCTACATACGGTTCATAGATACTTCTACAAGCCGTAGATGCATTCCGTGGCACCAGTCTGAAAAATTTTCTTTAAGGTCTGACTTGAGTTGGAATTTTTCAAGGTGTTACAAGTGTAGACCAAAATAATACAGATACAACATTGACAATAAAAATTTTGAGTGGATGAAAAAGGGCCATTTTCAATACCATAGATCCATTGATATGCAAATTCAAAATGGTGAATCTCCTCCACGCAGATTCAAACTTTGAAAACTCTCAAACATAACACCAAATGAAGTTTCATAGTTAAAAATTGAAGATAATTAATGATATATATACACTCATAAAATGCAAAAGAAGAGAATGAAAAGAATATGCTAGAGATTTCCGCAAGTAATTGTATAATGAAAAAGAATAAATCGAGGATTACTCCTAACCATGCTCGATCCATAATAAGAAATAGTGAAGATTTTGATGTGCGGAAAATGCAGCTAGCGGTCAACTCTTATAGTTTTCAGAAAGACTCGAATTATCCGCCTTAAATTATTTCCTAATTAGTTTTATTTTACAATTTTTGGACCCGAGTCTCTTTTTGGCCTTATCTTTGTACTGAATTTTTTAGACTTTTTGATTAAACTAGTTCTTCAATACGTGCGTTGCACGTGTATGCCTTGTTATGTAGTATATATTTTTTAACATAATATCAATGTTACTAAAATATATTTTGGGTAATGTTTCTTGTGAAATATTGCATCGTCGTATCGTGACTTTTTTTATTAGGGCTAAAATTATGGAATATAATCCTAACTTATGAATATGGATGGTAAAACAGATCAAAGAAATAGAATAAACTATGCGTCAAAAACATTAAAGTCAAATAAACATTCATTATCTCTAAATTAAAATGATAAACTAAAAAAAAGTAAGAATAAATATAGAAGCCCATGAGTTGTATGCCTAAGTGCCCATTCAAATAGATTGATGAATGAATTAATAAAAAAAAATAGAAAATATCAACAACAATACGTGTGTTGTACGTGTATATCAAATTATATAGCATACAATTTTACAACATTAATATCCATAATGTTTGAGTAAATAATATACCAGAGACTTCCGCAAGTATATGTATAATGACAAACAATAGATTGAAGATGACTCGTAACTATGTTCAATCTAGAAAAGAAACAATGAAGTTATTTATCTATGGAAGATACAGCTAGCGGTCAACTCATATAGTTTTCAATAAGTCTTGAATGATCCTTCTTAAATAATTTCCCAATTAGTTTTGTTTTACATTTTTTTGGACCCGAGCCTCTTTCTAGGCCATGTCTTTGTGCTGAATTTTTTAGACTTTTTGATTAAACTAGTTCTTCGACACGTGTGTTGCACATGTATGTCGTGTTATGTAGTATATATTTTTATAACGTAATATCAATGTTACTAAAATAGAATTTTTGATAACTAACTATACATCAAAGAATAAATTATAATGTTTTTGCTGAAGGATTGTATCGTCGCATGGTGACTTATTTTTTTAAGGTTAAAATTATTGAATATCATCCTAACTTATGAATATGGATGATAAGATAGATCAAAGAAATAGAATAAACTATACCTTGACAACATTAAACTCAAATAAACATTTTTATCTCTAAATTATAATGATTAACTAAAAAATCGTAAGAATAAATATAGAAACCCCTGAGTTGTATGCCTAATTGCCCCTTCAAAAAAGATTGAGGAATGAATTAATGAGAGAAACAGAAAATTGTAACAACAAAACATGTGTTGTGCGTGTATATCGAATTATATAGTATACAATTTTACTAAATTAATATCCATAATAACTTCTGCAAATATATGTATATATAATGACAAAGAATAGATCGAGGATGACTCCTAACAATATTCGATCAAGAAAATGAAATAATGAAGTTGTTAATTGGTGGAAGATGCAGCTACCTGTCGACTCTTATATTTTCAGAAAGTCTCGAATCCTCCGCCTTAAATTATTTCCTAATTAGTTTTGTCTAGCATTTTTCTGGACCCGAACCTCTATTTGGCCCTTATCTTTGTGTTGATTTTTTTGGATTGTTTGATTAAACTAGTTCTTCGACACGTGCGTTGCACGACTATGCCGTTTTATGTAGTATATATTTTTGTAACGTAATATCAATGTTACTAAAAAAAATATTGGATAACTAACTATATATAAAAGAAAAAATATAATGTTTCTCTAAAGGATTGCATCTTCGTATGGTGACTTATTTTATTAAGGTTAAAATTATTGAATATCATCCTAACTTACGAGCATGGACAGTAAAACAAATCAAAGAAATAGAATAAACAATGCCTCGAAAACATTAAACTCAAATAATCATTCATTTTCTCTAAATTATAATGAATAACAAAAAAATCGTAAGAATAAATATAGAAACGCATGAGTTGTATGCCTATATAAGTGCCCCTTTAAACAAATTGAGGAATGAATTAATGAAAAAAAATAGAAAATATCAACAACAACACGTGTGTTGTATGTGTATATCGAATTATATAATATACAATTTTACAAAATTAATATCCATAATATTTGAGTAAATAATATACTAGAGACTTCTGCAAGAATATGTATAATGACCATGAATAGATCGAGGTTGACTTCTAACCACGCTCGATCCAAAAAAATAAACAATGAAGTTGTTGATTTGTGGAAGATGGAGTTAGCGGTCGACTCTTATAGTTTTCAGAAGGTCTTGAATACGCCCCCTTAGATTATTTCCTAATTATTATTTTTTTGCAATTTTTTGGACCAAAGACTCTTTTGGTTGTAACATAATATCAATGTTACTAAAATAAAATTTTGGGTAACCAACTATATATCAAAGAATAAAATATAATATTTCTTATGAAGGATTGCATCTCGTATGGTGACTTTTTCATTAAGGTTAAAATTATTGAATATCATCTTAACTTACGAATAAGGACAGTAAAATAGATCAATGAAATAGAATAAACTATGCCTCAAAAAATTAAACTCAAATTAACTCTAAATTATAATGATTAACAAAAAAATCGTAGGAATAAATATAGAGACCAATGAGCTGTATGCCTAAGTGACCCTTTAAACAGATTGAGGTATGAATTAAAGAAAAAGATAAAAAAAATATCAACAACAACACGTGTGTTGTACATGTATATCGAATTATATAGTATACAATTTTACAAAATTAACATCCATAATATTGATGTAAATAATATACCAGAGACTTCCGCAAGTATATGTATAATGACAAAGAATGGATCGAGAATGACTCCTAACCATGCTTGATCAAGAAAAAAAATAATGAAGTTGTTGATCTGCAGAAGATGAAGTTAGCGGTCGACTCTTATAGTTTTCAGAAAGTCTCGAATCCTCCGCCTTAAAATATATCCTAATTAGGTATATTTTGCAATTTCTTGGACCGAAGCTTCTTCTTGGGCATTATCTTTGTGCTGAATTTTTTTAGACTTTTTGATTAAACTAGTTCTTTGAAACGTGTGTTGCACGTGTATGCCGTGTTATGTAGTATATAATTTTGTAACGTAATATCAATGTTACTAAAATAAAACTTTGGGTAACTAACTATATCAAAGAATAAAATATAATGTTTCTTCTGAAGGATTACAGCATCTTATGGTGACTTATTTTATTAAGGTTAAAATTATTGAATATCATCCTAACTTACGAATCAATAAAACATATTAAAGAAATAGAATAAACTATGCATCGAAAACATTAAACTCAAATAAATATTCATTTTCTTTAATTTATAATGATTAACTATAAAATCATAAGAATAAATATAGAAACCTATGAGTTGTATGCCTCAGTGCCCCTTCACACAGATTGAGGAATTAATTAATGAAAAAGACAAAAATTATTAACACAAATGTAACACCTCATAACTCTACTCTTAGATTTTGAATTGTTCGTTGAAAGTATATGAGCTTGAACCGGGTAATATCTTACTTGTTCATGTGTTTTAAGGTGTTTTATCAAGTGTAGAAAGCGTATGGAAAGTGATTTAGGATCATAAGGGACCTCTAACACCAAACCAAGTTGAAAGCATTTCTATCGGGAAAGTTTTCTCATGAGTCCATATAAGGGTAAACTTCAAACGACCATATCTTTTTTAATATGAAGACTTAGGTGACCCATAAAATACAAAATTAAAGGAATATGAGTCTTCTTTCCAACTCCACCAAGTTTCCGTCAATCTGAGCTCGGAGTAAAAAGTTATGGCTAAATTACTAGAGACGTTTTAACTTAGTAGAACCTCCGTGATGGCTCTGCGATAGAGATAGATGGTGTTGTGGCTCTTACTTATGCTTTATTCTTCATTAGTTCAGAGGGATATGAACTTAAATGTGTGATGTCAGTAGAATAGCAAGAAATATTAGATTATGAGGTGCTAGGAAAATTGGTTATGTTTGCTAGTAAGAGTTTAAGTTATGTGATGATGAGTATAGAAGTTAGAAGAATTTAAGAGTGGTATCTTTGAAAGGAATATCATATAATAAAGCTAGTATCTTCCAAATATAGATGGTTTCGATAAGTTAAGCATCCATGTATATATTATTGTTGAGTTTAGAGGAGATGGAATAGGCCCACAGACTTAGAATGGCAGCCTTCATCTAAGGGGGAGATGATAGGGAGCAGAATCAATTCAAGTCTTATGAAACGGATTGTTATGCATTTCAAAAGGAATTATGATGAGATAGCAAATCATTTCTACTCTAGAGTATTCTTCAGATTTCAACCATTATGAAACTCTACTCATCTCTTGCAACTTAATATTGTGCCATTGGGTATACTTATGCACCTCATACAGATTTATGCCCTTGCTCAGATTATAGAATAGAAAGAAATAGCTTCAAAACAACGACCCCCATATTACTCTATGAATCTATGACTTCTAGCTCTATGATATACAACTAACGATGGATGCACCCATAAATTCTCAGTATGCTCAGTCTTATGTACTCATAATACATTTTTGGTTACAAGGGAAATCATAATATGTTAAGTATGTTTTCAATACATATTTCTTAAACAACTCGTGCCTATGATTTTGTTGTTCTAGACCCTACCTACATTCACCCATGGTAATGTTAGATAGTTGTAACATGTTCTATACTTAGAATGCCTCTCTATGTATGCTTTATGCTTCAATTACATGGCATAATCATGCCTATTACACTTATCTCTTTAGGTTCCCCATTTATGAGTATCAAAGTCATGATAAGTATAAGCTATGATATAATAGTATCTCTCTTACTCTAGATCCTCATACTTTAATCCTGTAGTGACCTTCCCTATTTTGCAATAGTTGTATTGATAACAGTTGAATGATGGTTATAGATGAGAAGGTAGTTATCTCTTATTGGGAATATTTAGATATGCTTATTTTATCTAAGATTATAAAAGTGGAGGGAGATCAAATATCTATTGTATGAAATAGTTAGATGAAAAGTTTCGGCGTAGTAATCCTTGAAATTTCATCTTGTAAAGACATTAGGAAAGCTAGAGACTATTAGATAGATTGGTTACCTTGAAGTCCATGCAGTGGTTACGTTGATAGGCTTGAATATTATGTTGATAGCAAATGGATGAATGCATTATGCACTAGTAGCTTCTTTATTTAAACTCGAGATTAGTTGGATTGTATGGTAAGAAGAAGTTGTATTCTTGGTATGGAATTTCCTATAGAAATATAAGATTAGTATGTTCATTGTATGCATAACACCTTGTGAGTTCAGGATAGGCTTGAATATTGTGAGAGCATGTAGTTAGACGCAGACTTTAGTAGAAGTAGATACATGTATCCTTTTGAGAGTTATAAGTTGCAGCTGATGAAGGGTAGTATTCAAGAGAAGAAGCATCGTTAAGAAGTGTTTATAAGCTTAAAAATTAGTAGCAGTATTGCTTAAGGCATAGCACAATTATTCTTGCCTCATGCCCATGGTACCCACATCACATGTCAAGTAGCTTCAGAGGGTGTGTTTTCCATGTTCAACTCTATATCTTTCATAATTTATGAATCTACATCAGTGTCTTACATAAATTATGCCTATGATTCCTTCCCTCAAAATGTTATAAGAGTTCCCTTTTCAAGTCTTATAGAGGCCAATGGAGGCTAAGTCTGCCACTTTGTTTATGTTGTTCCGACATATGCTAATTCGTACGCTCTTAGCTAGTGCTTCTATATTCCTTATTGTTAATTGCTAGACCATTATTGTTGGTCAAATTTAGTTTAATCTATTATATATAGCTCAAATAGCCCAAATAAATCTTAGCTTACTCTATTCTCATGTATATTCTAGTTTTGATCTTCATTCGAGGATGAATGATCCCAAGGGGGAGATATTGTAACACCTAGACACTGTACTCTTAGATTCTGAATCGTTTATCGTAAGTATATCAGCTTGAATCGGGTGATGTCCTACTTTCTCATGTATTTTAAGGTCTTTTACCAAGTGTAGCAAGGGTGTCGGAAGTGATTTATGGTCATAAGGGACCTCTAACACCAACCCAAGTTGAAAGCATTTCTATCAGCGATGTTTTCGCATGAGTCCATATAAGGGTCAATTTCAAACGACCATATCTCTTAGAATATGAAGAACTAGATGACCCATAACCTATAAAATTAAACATCTATGAGTCTTCTTTCCAACAACATCAAGTTTGCCTCAATATGAGCTCAAAGTAAGAAGCTATGACTGAATTACTAGAGACACTTGAACCTGACAGAACCTCTGTGATAGCTCCGCGACATGGATTGAATACGGACCTCACTGTCCGCCTGAATTAAATTTCGTCTTCCACCTCTTATTATTTAATTTTTAGGATATTTTTTTCCTAAAAACCCTTGGGAAGTTATCTAAATAGCCCAAAACGTGTAGAAAATCATTTTTTCATAATTAAATGCTCTCATTCACTCTGAAATTCCTATGCTCAAGAACATCAAGAAACACCAAGGCTAGGGTTCATCTACCAAGATTTTTCTTCAAGATTCATCACTAAGGTATGTAAGGCTTCAATGAGAGTATCCATTTCTCTCTCACGCCTAAAGTATTTTGGTTCTCAAGAAACTCTTCGAGACTTTTTGAAGTAAAGCTAGGGTTTGTATGAAATTGTGATTTTTCCTCATGAACTCATGTTTCCATTATTTCATGTTGTTTTAAAAACCTTATTGAACTAATTCAGCATGATTCATATGGTCTCTTATGCATATATGACTTTTAAGCATGAAAGCAAGCCTGATATGATTTACAACCTAAATACAAGTTAATTTTAAGGCATGACATTTGAGCTTTGCATCACATGCAATATTAATGATAAGAGATTTATATACACATGAGTATTATATGAATACATGTTGTTTTGGAAGGACTATTTAGTACTGAGAGGACACGGATTTTATAAATCCAAGTCCCACAACTACACTCCAACGTAGGTTTATGTTTCACTACTTTGACGGTTGACCTTTAGCCCATTGTCGCTCATCTTAGTGAACTCACATAAGATAAGATAAGGTTTTATACCCCGGCAATGTATAGGACACCCCATCCAACTGGGATTATAATTTGGGCGTCATGAGCTCAAATGACATATGTCGGTGATAAGAAACACCCCAATTATGCATTTTTATGATATGTTTTTAAGTCTATATGGTTCATTTTAAGTATGCTATTTTATGTATATGATTATGCAAGACTATTGAAAAAGATTCAACTATATGCATATGTACTTTTGAAAAGAGATTTTTATGATACTTGGTCATGGACTCGAACTATTTTCTTTTCAACATTTTTACTGTACATATGATCTTGGAAATCTTATTTCACTGTCCATGTTTATGTCATTCTGAATAATTATGTTGGTTTCCCTTACTTACTCAGTACATTCCACATACTAACACATACTTTTCTCTGCATCCTTTTAAGATGTAGATTTTGGCGCTCATACTCAAACTCGTGGCTAGTAAGGTTGTAGCATTTCCAGTAGCACTTGGTGAGCCTTCTCATTTAGGGACTCCATTAGTTTAGGTCACTAGACTTCCCTTCATATTGCCTTTGGTTTTGAGGTACCTGGGGGCCATGTCCCGGCAGACTTATGTTTTAATTAAACTAGTAGAGGCTTATTTCAGACAACAGAAATGTAGTCTCATGGATCTATTATCTCGCGCTATTCAGTCTCATGTTCAGAATAAGTTTGAGCTTCTGCATTTGTTTTATATGATATGCCTGATATGTTATGCCAAGGGTTGACCTTGGATCACTTGTGGTTCTAGGTACCATGTCACGGATGGGGTGTAGGCTCGGGTCATGACAACAACATTGTGTTGTACGTGTATATCAAATTATATAGTATACACTTTATCAAAATTAATATCCATAATATTTGAGTAAATAATATATCGGAGACTTCTGCAAGTATATGTATAATAACAAAGAATAGATCGAGGATGACTCCTAACCATGCTTGATCCAGAAAAAGAAACAATGAAGTTGTTGATCTTTGGAAGATGCAGCTAGCGGTCGACTCTTATAGTTTTTAGAATGTCTCGAATCCTCCACCTTATATTATTTCCTAATTAGTTTTATTTTACATTTTTTGGACCCGTGCCTCTTTTTGGGCCTTATGTTTGTGCTGAATTTTTTGGACTTTTTAATAACACTAGTTCTTTGACACGTGCACTGCATGTGTATGCCGTGTTATGTAGTATATATTTTTGTAACGTAATATCAATGTTACTTAAATAAAATTTTGGGTAACTATATATCAAAGAATAAAATATAATATTTCTTATGAAGTATTGCATTGTCGTATTATGATTTTTTTATTAATGTTAAAATTATTGAATATCATCTAAACTTATGAATATGGACAGTAAAAAAAATCAAAGAAATAGAATAAATTATGTCTCGAAAACATTAAACTCCAATAAACATTCATTATCTCTAAATTATAATGGTTTAACAAAAAATCATAAGAATAAATAAATAAACTTGTGAGTTGTATTCCTAAGTGATCCTTCACACAGATTGAGGAATGAATTAATGTAAAAGACAGAAAATATCGACAACAACACGTGTGTTGTACGTGTATATCGAATTATATAGTATACAATTGTACAAAATTAATATCCATAATATTTGAGTAAATAATTATTCGTAAGAAAATTAATGACCTTACAGGTCATATCTTTGTATTTTCCTTCTTTTTGTCATTTAGAGAGTTCCTATAGCGATTCCAAGTCATTTATGACTTGTTGGGACTGATAGTTTGGTCACCTACTCGTTTGATTAGATTCTATGCAAGTCTTTGTGTCAAAAGTTCAGGGAGTACGGCCTCAAAATGCAATTTTGACGGTTTTGCTAGTTACGGCTCATCGAGTTTGGTCTAGAATGACCTTTCGTACAGATCTTGAGGCTTCTGAGCTAATTATGAGCCCCCTTGTAAAATTTGGCTTAAAATGGAGCTTTGGTGTGGGACCCACCTTTTATCGAGATGACCTCATTTGGAAGTTTTAACTGCTCCATTGAGTCCGAAATATAGAATTTTGTGGGGTAGCATATTTCATTTGCATGTATGAGGTTCCGAAGGAATCCCGAGCACCCCATCGACGATTTTGGCATTGGCCAAAACCAGCTGATATACATCATTTAGGCAGGCCTTCGTCGATGCGGTCACGGGGGCCAAGTTTTGGTCTCCCCGATCGTGTGGCCTTGCCACATTCACGAGGGGCTGGCCCAATTTGCCTTCACATTTGAGGGCTTCCTTACTGCGTTCGGAGATCCCTGGTGAGTTGAAATCCGCATTCGTGTAGCCTTCGCCATGTTATCGAATGCCAAGTTCCTAGACCTCCACAATCGCAGGCCCTCCTGGCCACATTTGCAGAGAACAATTTCGTCTTGTCTTTTAAGTTAAGACCAGACCGCGATCGCCCCTCATTATTTGAAATTTGATTTTGCAATTGTGGGAGTTCTGGAGCTCCGTATTGGGTGATTCAAAGCCTAGGGTGATTGGGAACTTAGGGGCTACATGTTGGCATGATAGGGTATCATCAGTAAACCTTTGCTTGAGGTATTTTTAGCTCCGAAGGGGCTGCCCAGCCCCTTTCGTTAAGCTTTAATGGTGAATAATTTGAATGTTGTGTTTGTGGGTTGTTTCAAGCACCGAATTGTTTCCCATTTTTGTATACAAGTTCGGGGAGGTAAATAGGACCTCTTAAAGGAGTCAATTCCAAATTTCTTGCGAGGGTCTCACATTTCTTATTTTGACTCCAATTTGGGTTCATCTCTGTCACGACCCGATTTCTCAAATTATGATGGCGCCTACAACCCACCGGTAGGCAAGCCAAACTCTGTCCCGGAACTTAACAGTAATGGGATCAGAGTGGAAACTAATCCTCAAACTAGCGGAAGCATAAACAAGGATACAAATAAGAAAGCTGGAACGAGACCAAAATAATATATACAACACCTCCCAAGATCTGGAAGTCACAAGTACAGAACTACTAACAAGAGTACAAGTCCAAAAAGTGGAGCATAGAAACAACTATCTCGAAAACAAAAGACAAGCCAAAATATATATACAGAAGGAAACGAGTGACCCCAAGACGCCAAGTGCTCACCCTAGTCTCCTGAACAGACAGCTCTCGGCCCGATCTCAACACTGATAACTAGTGCTCGGACCTGCATCACGAAAATAGATGCAGAGTGTAGCGTGAGTACCATAACAACAGGTACGCAGTAGGCATCATAGGCCAACTGAGCAAGAAAGGTAAAGACAGGAAGACAAGATAGAATCAGCAATTACAACAACAGATGTCAACAGAAAGGAAATAGAATAAGCAGAAGGTAAACTGAGGATAGCTAACTAAACCCAACAGGTCCCCCCCATAAGACCCGCTGGGCACACTCGTGCGCAAGTTTAAATAAAACCTGAGCGGACCCCCATAAGCCTGACAGGTACACAAAAGAGCTATACTATAGAACGAAAGGAGATCCATCACCAGAAACCGTAACACCCATGGGTCCCGGACCTAACAATATAATACCTGGACCCCGCCCAATCATCAGTCCAGAACTGGAAATACCGGACTCTAACTGGGAACGTCAGTCTCAAGCAGGAATAATATCTGGACCCCACCCAATCATCAGTCACGAGCTGGAAATACCGGACTCTAACCGGAAACATCAGTCTTGAGCTGGAACAATATCTCTCGCTCTACGGTCTTGAGCTGGAATGAACGAACTCTAACCGTGTAACATCAGTCTCGGATTGGAGATAATCAGTCTACGCTCAACAGTTTGGCACTTGAAATATCGATTCCAATCGGGCTACGTCAACCGTGGGCTGGGACTAGTAGCTTACGCTCCATGGACTCGTACTGGAAACAATGGGCTGCAATCGTATAATGTCAGCTATGGACCGGAGCGAGTAGCCTACCCCCGAGAGCCTAGTGCTTGAAATATCGGATGCTAACCGCGTAACCTCAGTCCAGTATTGGAGCTAACAACCTCAAACTAGATAAAGCCACTACGAACAACACAACGCAAGGCTAAACACCACGGGCCGCCGCCCCACAAGGATATCAAACGAAGGCTCCCAGCTAACATAATCCAGCCGATCGTCAGCGCGAAGACAACATCTCCTGACAGCATCCCAAGAATCGCAGCGACAAGGGAGAAAGAATTGGAAGGTCCGTAAGCCACGAAAACGCCTACACTAAGGTTCATAATATCAAACCCAAATCTGCTATACCAGTCTACAAGGATCTAGTACATCCGAATCGACGTCGAATACATACTCAAGTCAACCAGGAACATGGGACTAAGTCATCATCACAACAGCCTATTCTAAGGCATACTCGCAATAATCAGCCAATCACAAAGTGAAATCACCCGGACCCACTGATGCATTAACAGAAAACCACCCAACAGATAGTCCCCAAATACAAATGCCAACAATCCAAGTCAATAACCCGATCTACACATTGATACTAGCCCATAATAGCCCAATAGTCAACTATAAAATAAGGAATCGGGTAAACAGGGAACCAATACTAGCTAGCCACCCTAGATTCAATAGTATCAACCAACATTTACCCAATAAAGCTCAATCTAGAAGGAAGGGAAGTCGTAACCTACCAAAAAGCCGATCACGCTCGCTCCAAGTCACTCAGCCAAACATTTCTCCTTTCGAACGGCCTCAGACTGCTGTCACGCTATCAAAAATAGAATCACAGCGTCAATACGGCCATTTAGACACTAAAATCAACAAATTCGGAGATAGACCAATTTTTGGGTTAAATCGGGCAAAGTGGGACCCACTCCAGATTTTCCAAAATTGATTTCGTCAAAAGGTCTCATATCTTTCCCCCAACACGAATCCCAAAATAGATTCCCCAATAGGGGTCAGATCCGCTCCTAACATCCCAAAATAATAATTCAAAAAACTTAACAAAATAGGCCAAATAAGGAATTACACTCGATTTCACAGAAAACGAGGAACACCCAATGAACCTCAATCTAAAACCCACGAAGCCAAAAAAAAATCTGAACGCCTGGGACTTCGAATCACCAAAAACCGACCACCGAGGAGATTTTTATGAAGCTTTGAAGTTCTCTAAAATGGGCGCTTTGACTTCAATAAATAGACACTGCCAGGTCCTATCTCTGAGCGAACACGGCCAAGCCTCCGCGAACTCGGAGAGTAATTTCCCAAAGCCACGCGAACGCGGCCCCAGGCCCGCGAACGCGGAGAACAACTCTCCATCGATGAACAAACCTCTGCGAACGCGGAGAACAAAGGTCACCCCTACCCAGCAGATCTCCGCAAACGCAAAGGGCCTCCCGCGAACGCGGAGTACAAGACCCCAAACCTCCATAAACGCGACCACTGGCCCGCGAACGCGGAGTAGGCACTTATATACATCCACGAACGCGGAGCCTATCCCGCGAACGCAGAGAACAAAAGTGCTTGCACCAAATGATAGCTCCAACAGCTAAGTTTGGAGAAATCCAAAGTCCGACAGGGTGCTCGGAATTCATTTAGAACCCCGTGCACGCAAACGAAATATGCAACCCACTCGAATTCAACATTCTGGACTCAATGGCGTTGTCAAAATTTCTATACGAGGTAGTCTCGACAAAAAGTGGGTCCCACACCCATTATGTCATTTTAGCCAACTTCTACCGGAGGTCTCAAAATTAGGTCGGAAGCTCCCTATAATTCTCTAAAGGTCATTCTAGACCAAACTCGGCATTCCAAAACTAACCGCGCTGTCGGAATCTTCATCCGAGTGCATTTTCCAAGAATGTGGACCGAAGTCAACCTTCAACCAAATTTCAAAGACTAAAGAGCTAACTGGCCCCAAAATCACACCGGAAACCCTGGGGCTCGGGAAAACCATGATCCTAGCCTAATTTGGCCTCTTCGGAGCTGATGGAACTGTCAAAATCCTCATGTGAGGTCGTTTACTTGAAGTTATGACCGAAATCAACTTTTCAAGGTTCAACAGCTCCAAAAATGAAAAACAGGCATAAAACCCAAACGAACGACCAGGCGACCGAACAGTCAGTGCCATCAAGTCATAAATGACTTGGGGTCGCTACAGGAAAGCTCTAACCGATAGAAAGAATACATTAACACAGAAATGACCTAGAGGGTCATTATAATATCCACTACTAAAAGGACTTTCATCCACGAAAGTAAGGATCAAGAAGTACCTAAGGGCTCAAATAAGCTAGGGAACTGCTCCCGCATCTCCCGCATCTCCCGCTCGATCTCCCAGGTAGCCTCCTCAACTGGACGATGCCTCCAATGGACATTAACCACAGGAATGACTCTCGATCTCAACTACCTCACATCTCTGGCCAAAATAGCAACTGGCTCCTCTATATAGGTCAAGCGATCATCCAACTCAACAGCATCGTACTGGAGCACATAAGACTCATCTAGAACATATCGACGCAGCATCAAAACATGGAATACTGGAAGAACGGTTGAGAATGCTGGAGGTAAAGCCAACTCAGAGGCCACCTCGCCAACTACCCTCAAAATCTCAGAAGCCCCGATATACCTGGGGCTAAGCTTGCCCCGCCCCCCAAATCTCATCACGCCCTTCATGGGCGATACTCGGAGGAATACTCTGTCACCCACGGCAAAACTCAATGGTCGGCGTCTGCGGTCTGCATAACTCCGCTGCCTACTCTGAGCTGTCCTGAATCAACCTCACATGCTCCAAGGACTCCTGAAACAGATCTGTTCCATGCGGCCTAGGCTCCGTAGACTCAAACCAACCGACTAGAGTGTGACAACGCCTACCATATAGGGCCTCAAACGGGGCCATCTGGATACTGGAATTGTAGCTATTGTTGTACGCAAACTCTGCCAAGGGCAAGAAGTGGTCCCACTGACCCCCAAAGTCTATAACACAGGCCCGCAATATATCCACAAGAACCTGAATAGTGCGCTCTGGCTAGCCATCAATCTGCGGGTGAAATGTTATGCTAAGATCCACACGGGTGCCCAACTCCCCCTGAAATTCTCTCCAAAAGTTGGAAGTGAACTGTGGGCCCCGGTCTGAGACGATAGAAATAGGCACACCATGAAGACAGACTACCTCTCGTATGTAGATACGGGCTAACCTCTCAGCATGGTAGGATGTATGAACAGGGATGAAGTGTGCTGACTTGGTCAATCGATCCATGATGACCAAAATATTGTCAACACCCCTAGGAGTCCGTGGCAACCCAACTACGAAGTCCATGGTGATACGCTCCAACTTCCACTCAGGAATGGGTAATCTCTGCAACTCTCCACCAGGCCTCATATGCTTGGCCTTCACCTGCTAACAACACAAACAACTGGACACATAGTCTGAAATGTCCCTTCTCATACTGCTCCACCAGTAGTGCTGCCTCAAATCACGATACATCTTAGCTATGACCAGATGAATAGAGCATCTGGATTCATGGGCCTCGCTAAGAATCAGCTGGATCAAATCACCAACTCTGGGAACGCACAGTCGGTCAGAAAACCTCAAAACCCCATCTGAACCTAAGGAAGCCTGACCGGCATCACCTACCAACACTCTATCTCTGAGTGCTACCAAAGACTAATCCTTAAACTGACGACTACTGATCCGATCAAGCAGACATGACTGAACCCCAACATATGCCAATACCCTGCTGGAATCTGAAACATCAAGTCTGATAATCCAATTGGTTAAGGATTGAATGTCCAAGGCCTAGGGTCGCTCTGAAATAGAAAGGAAGGCTAGACTACCCATACTCACTGCCTTTCGACCCAAGGCGTCCGCAGTTCCATTCGCCTTGCCCGGATGGTAGAGAATAGAGAGGTCATAGTTCTTCAGGAGCTCAATCCACTAACGCTGCCTCAAATTAAGGTCCCTCTGAGTCATGATGTACTGAAGGCTCCTGTGATCATTGGAGATCTCACAATGATCTCCACACAAGTAATGCCTCCAAATCTTAAGCGCAAAAACTACCGCCGCCAACTTCAAGTCATGAGTGGGGTAGTTGCGCTTGTGCAGCTTAAGCTGCCTTGACACATAAGCAATAACCCAGCCCTGCTGCATCAGAACACAACCCAAACCAACGCTGGATGTGTCACAATAGATCATGAAGCTCTCGCCCTCAACTGGAAGAGTCAATATAGGAGCGGTGGTAAGCAACTCCTTGAGCCTCAGAGAGTACCTCTCACACTCCTCCGACCACATGAATGGAACATCCTAGCATGTCAACCGAGTCAAAGGTGCCACTAAAGTTGAGAAACCAACAACAAAGCGTCTGTAGTACCCTGCCAATCCGACGAAGCTCAGAATCTCAGTCACAGAAGTGAGCCTAGCCCAACTACGGATAGTCTCAATCTTCGCCAGATCCGCCATATTTCCATCCTTGGACACCACGTGCCCCAAGAATGTTACAAACTCCAGCCAAAAGTCACACTTTGAGAACTTGGCATAAAGCCGATGATCTCTAAAAGTCTGGAGCACTATCTACAAATGTTGCTCATGCTCACGATGGCTCCATGAGTATACCAAGATGTCATCAATGAAGACAATGACAAATGAGTCCAAATACTGCCTGAACACTCGAGTCATCAAATCCATAAAGGTGGCCGGGGTATTAGTCAACCCAAAAGACATAACCAGGAACTCATAATATCCATAACAAGTCCTAAATGTTGTCTTAGGGATATCCTCTGCTCTGATCCTCAACTGATGGTACCCAGATCTCAAGCCGATCTTAGAAAACATGGCAGCACCCTGAAGCTGGTCGAATAGGTCATCAATACGAGGCATAGGATAACGGTTCTTCACCGTCACCATTTTCAACTGCCTGTAGTCGATACACATCCGCATGGTGCCGTCCTTCTTCTTCACAAAAAGGACTGGGGCACCCAAAGGTTATACACTACGCCTGATGAACCATCTACTCAAGAGATCCTAAAGCTAATCACTGAGCTCTGCAGGTGCCATGCGATACGGAGGGATAGAAATTGGATGAGTACCCGGCTCCAAGTCTATGCTAAAGTCAATGTCCCAATCTGGGGGTAGGCCAGGAAGGTCAGCAGGAAAAACATTTGTGAACTCTCGGACAACAGGTACTGAATCAACTGTAGGGCCCTCCCTACTCACATATTTGACATAAGCCAAGTAAGCCAAGCATCTGTTGTCCACCAGCCTCTGGGCCCAAACACAAGAAATCACCCCAACTAGTGTGCGACCATAAGAACCCTGACACACCACCGGCGGGATACCGGGAAGGGCTAAAGTCACAGTCTTGGCATAACAGTCCAAGACAGCCTGGTGAGGAGATAGCCAATCCATACCCAGAATCACATCAAAGTCTACCATACACAGCATAATAAGATAAACCAGAGTGTCCTTCCCCCGAATGGTCACCACACAGGACCTGCAAACCTGATCCACTACTAAAGAATCACCTACTGGGTCGAAACACGCAATGGAATCGATAAGGGCTCAGGACTCACTCCCAAACGGGGAACACAATAATCTGACACATAAGAATAGGTAGACCGGGGATCAAACAAGGTTGAAGTGGGCTGATGGCATAAGAAAATCGTACATGTGATCACGCCATCTGATGCCTCGGCCTCCGCCCTGGCTGGAGCTACATAAAAGTGGCCCTGGGTGCCTCTACCTCGCGTATCCACTCTGCCACCCATCCTGCCTACCCGAGAACCCTATTGCTGACCCCCTCCTCTAGCTGGGGGTGCTACTGCTGACACCGGCCTCGCTACCTGAGGGGCTGGTAAGGCTGGTCTAGATGAAGGGCACTCCCTGGCCCAATGCCCTAGCTTCCCACCGGTGAAGCAACCCTGAGAAGAACTGCTAACTGCTGGAGGTCAGCCACCCCGACCTGATTCATAAGCCTGAAACCCGCCTCGGCCCTCACTCGGACCGGTACTATAACCGCTCCCTCGAAGGCTGATCTCCCTCTGAGGCCTGCAACGCTGCCTGAAATGGGCAACTGGAGTGCCCTAGCTGGAACCCCTGGTTACCCCGACCTCGGGTATCCCTCGACCTGTGATGGGTCCCATTAAAACTGTCATCTGATCTGGGCCTCTTTCCACTACCCCCGTGGACCTCACGACGAAGATGCCCAATGGTACGGGCATGGTCTACCACCTCTAAAAAGGAACAGCCCGCTACCAACAACGACTGCGACTCAAACCTCAGCTGCAATGTCAACCCTCTGACGAAGCATCGGACCCGCTCCTCCTCTGTAGGTAGAATCATGGTAGCATGATGGGATAACTCCAAAAATCTAGTCTCGTACTCAGTCACCATCATGGAGTCCTACTCCGACCTCGAGAACTCGTCACGAAGGCGATCCCTGACGCTCCGTGAAATAAACCTTGCATGAAAAACCTCAGAAAACTTCTCCCACGATACTGGTGGTGCTCCGAATGGCCTGGTCCCAATGAACGAACGCCACCACTGTTTGGCTGGTCCGTCTAGCTGATAAGCTGTGAAGTCAGCTCCTCTAGACTGTACTAAACCCAAGGTCTGCAACCTCTCATAGCAAGTAGTCAAGAACTTGTGGGCATCCTCCCCCGCAGCCCCTGAGAACCTCGGTGGTGATAGTCTAAGAAACACCCTGAGCATCTTCTGCTCTCGCAGAGGAATAACCCCATCTAATAGGTCCAGCTGAACCACAGCAAGTGCTGGTGGCTGAAGAACCTCTGGGGCCATAACTGCAGGCTGGTCCTGCTGTACCTGAACTGGCTCTAGGACTGGTGCTGGGGCTGGCGTCTGTTGTTACTGCTGCATACTCCCGATAGCAGCTAGAGTCTGGGCAAGCATACCCTGTAGATCAAGAGCCACAGACTCGTACTGGAAATAACGGGATGCAATCGTATAACGTCAGCTACGGATCGGAGCGAGTAGCCTACCCCCGATAACCTAGCGCTGGAAATACTGGATGCTAACCGTGTAACATCAGTCTCGTACTAGAGCTAACAACCTCAAACCAGATAAAGCCACTACGAACAACAGAACGCAAGGCTAAACACCACGGGCTGCCGCCCCATAAGGATATCAAACGAAGTCTCCAGCCTAACACAATCCAGCCAATCGTCGGCGCGAAGACAACATCTCCTGACAGCATCCCAAGAATTGCAGCGACAACGGAGAAAGAATTGGAAGGTCCGAAAGCCACGAAAATGCCTATACTAAGGCTCATAATATCATACCCAAGTCTGCTATACCATTCTACAAGGATCTAGTCCATCCAAATTGACGTTGGATACATACTCAAGTCAACCAGGAACATGGGACTAAGTCTTCATCACAACAGCCTATTCTAAGGCATACTCACAATAATGAGCCAATCACAAAGTGAAATCACCCGGACCCACTCATGCACCAATAGATAACCACCCAACAGATAATCCCCAAATACAAATGCCAACAATCCAAGTCAACAACCCGATGTACAGCATGATACTAGCCCAAAATAGCCCAACAGTCAACTATAAAATAGGGAATCGAGTAAACAGGGAACAAATACTAGCAAGCCACCCAGATTCACAAGTATCAACCAGCATTTACACAATCAAGCTCAATCTAGAAGGAAGGGAAGGCGTAGATCCCGCGCGCTCCAAGGCACTCAGCCAAAGATTTCCCCTTCTGAACGGCCTCACACTGCTGCCACGCTATAAAAAATAGAATCACAATGTCAATACGGTCATTTAGACACTAAAATCAACAAATTCGGAGATAGACCAATTTTTATGGTCAAATCGGGCAAAGTAGAACCCGCTCCGGATTCTCCAAATTTGACTCCGTCAAAAGGTCCCATATCCTTCCCCCAACACGAATCCCAAAATAGATTCCCCAATAGGGGTCGAATCCGCTCCTAACAGCCCACAATAAATATTCTAAAAACTTAACAAAATAGGCCAAATAAGGACTTACCCTCGATTTCATGGAAAACGAGGAACACCCAATGAACCCCAACCTAAAACCCGCAAAGCCAACAAAAATCTGATTGCCTAGGACTTCGAATCTCCAAAAACTGACCACCGAGGATATTTTTATGAAGCTTTGAAGATCTCCAAAATGGGAGCTTCGACTACAATAAATAGACACTGTCAGGTCCTATCTCTCCGCGAACGCACGCGAAGAGTAATTTCCCAAAGCCTCGCAAATGCGGAGAACAACTTTCCATCGATGAACAGACCTCCGTGAACGCGGAGAACAAAGGTCACCCCTACCCAGCAGATCTCCGCGAATGCGGCCACTGGTCCGCGAATGTGGAGTACAAGATCCCAAACCTCTGCGAACGCGAAGTAGACACTTATATACCTCCGCAAACGCGGAGCCCATCCCGCGAACGAGGAGAACAAAAGTGCCTCCACCAGATGACAGCTACAACAGCTAAGTTTGGAGAAATCCAAACTCCGACGGGGTGCTCGGAATTCGTTCGGAACCCCGTGCATGCAAATGAAATATGCAACCCCATCGAATTCGACATTCCGGACTCAATGGCACAGTCAAAATTTCCATACAAGGTCATCTCGGCAAAAAGTGGGTGCAACACCCATTATGCCATTTTAGCCAAATTCCACCGGAGGTCTCAAAATCAGGTCGAAAGTTTTTGGTAATTCGCGAAAGGTTGTTCTAGACCAAACTCGGCATTCCGGAACTAACCGCGCTGTCAGAATCTTCATCCAAACACATTTTCCAAGAATGTTGACCGAAGTCAACTTTCAACCAAATTTCAAAGACTAAAGAACTAACTGGCCCCAAAATCACATCGAAAACCCCGAGGCTCGGGCAAACCATGCTCCTAGCCTAATATGGCCACTTCAAAGCTAATGGAACCGTCAAAATTCTCATCTGAGGTCGTTTATTTGAGGTTATGACCGAAATCAACTTTTGAAGGTTCAACAGCTCTAAAATAAAAAAACAGGCATAAAAACCAAACGAACGACCAGGCGACCGAACAGTCAGTGCCAGCAAGTCATAAATGACTTGGGGTCACTACAGGAATGCTCTAACCTATAGAAAGAAGGCATTAACACAGAAATGACCTGGAGGGTCATTACAGTCTCCGATTATTGTGTTATTAATGTCTAAATGATCGTATTAATATTGTGATTCTATTTTTGATAGTGTTGCAATGTTAGGAGGCCATTGGAAGGGGAAAGCTCTAGAATATTGATTTGGAGCGTGCAGGGTTTGCCTAAAGGTAGCCTACAGCTTCCGGCTCCTTTTATTGAGCTTGATTATGTAAATGTATGTTGATTTGTGTGAATTTGGAGTGGGAATCTAGTTGATCATGCTTAGTTTATTAGAAATCATGTTTTAGGCTATCTATCAAGTTTTTCGGGACTGAGAGCATGTTGATTGTGTTGCATGTGATCATCCTTACCTTGTGGTGTTTTTGACTATTGTTTATTGATGTTTCTGATCATGTTTGGCATTAGTCTAGGCTTAGACTAGTAATTACCATAGAGTTGCATAGTTTGGAGCCGATAGAACTTAGAATCTCTCGGACGTCATTATGGATGACTTAGCTCCTTATAGACTCATATAGCAGACTTCGGTATGCTAGTATGATCCTTAGGTAGGTGACAACTCAACTCAGCTTTCCCTTTTCCTTCTTGGTTTTATCCTCGTGATTGACTCTATGTTTATGTGGTCTATTTTGGGCTCATTTGTGATTTGGCATTGAATCATGAAGTTGGAGCTAAAGTGAGTCGTTGAAAAGTCTGAGGTGGTCCCGTACTATGTTTTGGACCAGTATTGAGTTGTAAATAGAATCGAAGTTGTTGGAGTTCATTTTCTACGATTTGAGCTTGTATACCTTGTTATTACTCATATATTGAACCTCCCATTTGCATCTTTTTAGTCCGGTTCAGTCCTCGCTTGTATTACCCCTTTGATCAGTTTTGAGTCCTGACTAGGTGATCATACTCCCTTTGATACGATTCAAGTTCTGACTAGGAGATTCTATCTTATATTCCCTTTGATCCGATTAAAGTTCTGATTGGGTGACTCACTTGTTAAATCCCCTTTGATCCAATTAGACTTCTAACTTGTTGATTTCATGGGATTTTTGGATGCCTTTACCACAATTGTAGTCCGGGAAAAGTTGTGGCAGTTCTGGTAATACCCTTAGTTCTTCTATTTAATTCCTAACTATTATGTGTACATGTCGGGTTTATGGGGGTCGGTTTAAGTTTTACTTAAATTTGTGCATGCGTGTACCTTATGGGCTTATGGGAGTCTATATATGTGTCACGACCCAAAACGAGTCATGAGTGGCATCCACACTTAACCATCTAGGTGGGTGAACCAACAAATTCAAACCCCAACTTATATTAATTATTCAACTTACGAAATATAATCATAATGCGGAAGCTCAAAACTTATTAATGTAAGAAATACGAATTCACTGGAGTCTGTTACATATTATTCCCAAAACCTGAAAGTCATCACATCAAGGACATCTAATCTTCAAATACTAAGTCTAAGAGTATGAAAGACACCAAAATAAATAAACAAAGTAGTTTGTGTCCGAAAACTAAGGACATCATGCCATGACCGAGAGAATCCAACTCGAGCTAGAATGAATAGCTCACCCTGAGATTTGATGTGCTGGAGATTGTCTAGAGTTGAAGGCAAGTCAAAGTTGCTGGTACACTCACTGCACTCCACCAAGGAAAAATGAAGGAAAACACAAGTAGGAAGGGCAACATGTACTGAGTAGATATCATCGACCGACTCAAAATAGAAACTGATATGCATAAAGTAATAATATTAAATAAACTATAACACTTAGCAGGTGGGAAGCAACAAACAACATGAACAAGTGATAATAGCACTAAATCAAGTACGTAATAAGTCAACAATATCAAGAACACATATAAGGACTCATGCCTCCACACCACACTATTTTTGGAAATGAGTTCTTTGAGATTGAGTACATTAAGTTAATTCAATATCTTTTCCTTTAACGTTACCGTGTCGGAACGTGACACCCGATCTAATAATACCGTGTTGGAACGTGACACCCGATCCAATAATATCATGTCGGAACATGACAACCGATCCAATAACACCGTGTCAGAACGTGACACCCGATCCAATAATACCATGTCGGAACATGACAACCGATCCAATAACACCGTGTCAGAACGTGACACCCGATCCAATAATACCATGTCGGAACGTGACACCCGATCCAATAACACCATGTCAGAACGTGACACCCGATCCAATAACACCGTGTCGGAACGTGACACCCAATCCAATAATACCGTGCCGGCTCATGGCACCCGATCCAAATATATTGTTAGTTTATTTGTCATTCTTTAACATCTCTTTCCACTTCCTTAATAATGTTTCATTAAGCCTTCTTTATTCAAGGCATCACTTTAATAAAACAAGTTCAAGATTATGGATTTCGCGATCTTGGAATTATAAACCAATCACAACACATGAATTATCCAAACCACAACAACCAAGTACATAGAAAAATTCACAATATCACCCAATGTCTATCAATCACTATTAAAAATCTATCTATCACATAGAATAAACCATTACCTACCTTCACCGAAGAACCAAAGTCAGGCAAGCTACTTGTCCAATATTTTTCCTTTTCTCAATGCCTCCGAACGTTTCCAATCGATCAAGTATGCATAATTTATAAGTTAACGAGTCTATAGACACCCATGTTACTATATGTTTAGCCTAGACCCAAAAATTAACCCAAAGCTGCAATCAATTTCCTAAAATTCAAGCCTAAGGGTAAGTCCTAATTCCTCCAATTAGTTTAACTTTAATGAAATTTAAATAATACAATACACCTAATATTTAATTACCTATCTCAATATATCAAAACTTAATTTATAATATGATAACAAAAATAATAATATTTAAAATTAAAGCCACTGGTTACTAAACCAGTGGCAAGAACCATAAACCCAAAACTTCCCCAATTATTATTTATCCACTAACCTTGGCATATGATGCAACCAAATCACTGCCACTATCATGCCAATGCAACATGAAAATCAAAGACACATTAAATAAATATTCTACGTAATTGCACACTCTAAGTCCACTGATGAACCCTGACGGTAGCCGTACAACATTCCATCTAAACTTTGCCAACCTTAGCAGTTAGTGGGTAGAAATTAGAAGGTTTATATACAACCTCTTAATAATTAATGCCGTATAAGAAAACTAGAGTTTGTTTAGGCTATTACCTGAAGCGGTTATCACCTTTTCATGCCGATCCACAACAAAGTTTGTTCGATCAAAATTTCTTTCTTTACACATGGGTCATATGTTAAGGTATTAAATAAATTATGGACTTGACTCATTAACTCCGAACTAATAAGAATTAATTATTTAATAAATACATATCAACTAAATAATCATAGTTAAACAAATAGTTCTAAATTCTCATTTAAATTTTATGGGAAGGTTCTTTCATGAAAGAAATAGGTCAAGTGTTCAAAAACAAAGTTACGGATCGTTACAATATGCTCAGTTGACTCCGTTGTTTTAGATTGTCAACTATTTTCTTATATTGTCCTTGTTTTGAGGTAGCTGGGGGTCATGTCCCAACAGACTTTTATTTTCATTCAAAAGTAGTAGAGGCTTTATTCCAACATTAGTAATGTAGTCTCATGGAGTTTATTGAATTCTTTATTAAGCATATGTTTCAGCTTCCGCAATAGTTCATATGATATGTCTGATATGTTAAGTCAAGCGTTAGCCAGAAATCATTCATGGTCCTAGGTACCATTTCTCGACTAGGGTATAGACTCGGGTCATGACAAACTTGGTATCAGAGTGCAAGGTTAAAGTGTCCTAGGATGTATGAAAAGTCACATCTAGTAGAGTCCTTTTTATGGGTTTGAAGTGCGCCACACTTACAAGGGGGAGGCTATAGGATGTTTAGGAAATGTTTCTCTCATTTATACTCTAGATCGTGCAACAAAGCTATCCCGTAAGAAACATATGCAGATTCATGCATTGCTCCAATTTCTCTAACTATTCTTCATCTTCGAGGTGATAGAAGTAGTAAATCTCGATTCTTACCGATAAGCTTTTCTCAGATAGAACTATTAGCATTTCAGAGACGGCAGAAAGGGCTTGAAATGAGTCCATTAGTATGCTTTAGCCCATCAATTCAAAATCTTACATTTTTTATGTGAATCGTGTTGTTGAGCCAAAATATGATATGATTCTAGAACCTTCTATAACTCTTCGTTACACAGAACATTCATGAAAGGAGAAAGTATGTGTCTAGAGTCTTGGGTAGTATTGTCACCCATATGATAGTGTGATTTGGGTATGATTTGGGTAAATATAGAAGTGTAGTATCCAAATTGGTGGGGATAATGAGTTAGCAAGGTGTAGTATATATATTTATATACAGAAGTTATTTATCCATTAAGTTAGAATTGAGGTGATATTTCTTTTAGTGTAATTAAGGGATAGTAAGTTAATGTAGATCTTATGGTAGAAGGTAGAAAAGAAATCATTGGTTAATGTGACTTAGATTATGATTGAACTAGGAAATGAGTTTATGATTCAAGTCATTAATGAAAGTATATGGTTGTTAAGGATTGATAGATCTAGGCTTTACTTTGTGATTGTGAAAATCAACTGCTTGATGCTTATAGAGCTATGAATATAGTTTAGAAGTTTGTATGGATAAGTAGCGGTGATGTGTGAAAGAATGATATGTTAAATGTATTAAAATTAGATAGGCTGTACGATTAAGATCTATTGCTATCAGTAAGAGATTTTGGTGGACTAGTATTTCTCAATTTATTTATTTATCTAGTAGTTGCTAAGCCAGGGAAGTATGCGAAGATTTATTGTTAGAAACTAAGTTTGAAATGTAAATAATCATCCATAGGTGAAATAAATGATATTTTGGGGATTAGTGATGCTAGTTTTATGAAATTGATCTACTAGGCTTAAAGTACCATATGTAAGAATTTAAGTTTTTGAATTTTCATTAAGGGTGATGGTGCAAGTATTATATAGATGTGATTTATAAATTAGGCAATCAATGGTGACTAAGCCATTAGACATAAGAGATCCTTAATCATTAGGAAGATAGAAGTGAACCCAAGGTAATATGTGGTTACATGATATTCTAGGGTTATTCAAGTGTTATGTATTCCTAGTTAGTATGTTGGAGTATCTAGATGTGGAGGAGGCTAAGTATAGTATGTCTTATGTGGTGTTCTTAAGATTTGAATCGAAAATTTAGAGATAGATGATGTTGCGTTCTTAGTTAAGCTTTATTCTCTACTGATTCAGAGAAATATGAACTTAGAGGTGGGATGTTAGTAGAATAACAAGAAAGATTAGATTATGAGGTGTTAAGGGAATTGATTATGTTTGTTAGTAAGAGTTTAAGTTATATGATGATGAGTGTAGAAGATAGAAGAAGTTAAGAGAGAAAAAGAGGTAATATATATACCTTGAAAGGAATATCCTATAATGAAGCTAGTATCTTCTAAATATAGATTGTCTCGATAAGTTACATGTCCATGTGTATACTATTGCTAAGTTTAGAGGATATGGAATAGGCCCAAAGACTTAGAATGTCGGCCTTGATCTAAGGGGGAGAGGATAGGGAGAAGTACCAAATCACGTCTTATGAATAAGATTGTGATGCATTTCAAAAGGAGTTCTGGTGAGATAGCAAATCATTTCTACTCTAGAGTATTCTTCAGATTTCAACCATTATGACACTCTACTCATTTCTTGCGTCTTAACATCGTGCCCGTGACCCATACCCATGCACCTCATACAGATTTTTGCCCATGCTCAGATTTCTAGAATAGAAAAGAGTAGCTTTAGAACAACGACCCCCATATTAATCCATGAATCTATGACTTCTATCTCTATGATATACAACTCTCGATGCATGCGCCCATGATTTCTTAATATGCTCAATCTTACGTACTGATGATACATTCTTGGTGACTAGCGAAATCACAATACATTAGGTATGTTTTCACTACATATTCGTGCCTATGAATTTGTTGTTCTAAATCCTACTTTTGTTCATCCATGGTAATGATAGATGCTTTTAAAATGGTATATGCCTACAATACCTCTTTATGTTTTGTTTATGTTTCAAGTACATGACGTATCTCGTGCCTATTACACTTATCTCTTCAAGACCCCCATTTATGAGTGTCAAAGTCATGATAAATACAAGCTATGATTTAACAATATCTCTATTATTCTAGATCCTCATACTTTATTCCTTTAGTGACCTTCCCTAATTTGCAATAGTGGTATTGATAACAGTTGAATGATGGTTTTAGATGAGAAGGTAGATGTCTCTTATTGGGAAGATCGGGATATGTTTATTTTATCTAAGTTTATAAAAGTGGAGGTAGATCAAAGATCTATTGTTTTAAATAGTTAGATGAAAAGTCTTGGTGTGTCTCTTGATGAATGCATTATGCACTAGAAGCTTCTTGATTTGAACTTGAGGTTAGTTAGATGGTGTGGTAAGAAGAAGTTGTATTCTTTGGATGGAATTTCCTATAGAAATATAAGATTAGTATGTTCATTGTACGTGTAACACCTTTTGAGTTCAGGCTAGGCTTGAACACTGTGAGAGCATGTAGTTAGACTAAGACTTGAGTAGAAGTAGACATATGTATCCTTGTGAGGGTTATAAGTTGCAGTTGATGAAGGGTAGTATTCAAGAGAAGAAGCGTAGTTGAGAAGTTTAAAAGTCAACACTCATATCACTTAAGGCATAGTAGAATTATTCTTACCTCATGCCCATGGTACCCACATCTCATGTCAAGAAGTTTCAGATGGTGTGTTTCCCATGTTCAAATCTATATTGTTCATAATTTACGAATCTATGTCAGTGTCTCACATGAATTATGCTTATGATTTCTTCTCTCGAAATGTTATAAGAGCTCCATTTCCAAATCTTCAAAGGCTAAGTTCATGTCACTGTTTATGTTCTTCATACCTATGCTAGTTCTTACGCTCTTAGCTCGTACTTCTAAATTCCTTATTATTGATTGCTAGACCCCTATTGTTGGTAAAATTCAATTTATGTTGTTATACAAAGCAAAATATATCCCAAAGAAATTTTAGCTTACTCCATTCATATGTCTATTCTAGCTTTGATCTTCATTCGAGGACAAATGATTCCAAGGAGGAGATATTGTAACACCTCGCAACTTTATTCTTAGAATCTAAATCGGTTGTCATAAGTGTATCTACTTGTGCTGGGTGATATACTACTCGTTCATATATGTTAAGGTCCATTCCTAAGTATTAGAAGTGCTTTGGATGTAACTTAAGGTCATAATGAACCTTTAGCACAAAGTCCTGTTGAGAGGTTTCCTAACGATTAAGTTTTTCACGTAAGTTCATTCAAGAATCAACTTCAATCAATCATGCCTCCTAACATATGAAGAGTTTTTTGGCTTAATACCAACCAAATGAAAATCCTTGAAATCTTTTTTCAGCTATTTTTGACCGTTCGTCAATCCAAGTTATGTGCTAAAAGTTATGCCTATTTTTCTAGGCACTAGGTAGTTTGTATAGAACCGGTACACAAAGTGGACGTCCGCTGCATGGCCACGCGGCAAGGTCAGTGTTTTTGTTAAGATTGCACGAAGTGTCATGAGTACTAAGCTTTAGATGCGCGACCCCACACATTACTTCAGAATTCTTTCAGTTTTCTCTTTTTTTTCACGTTTTAGGAGGGGTGTTAATTTCTTTTCCTCTTCCTAAAACCCCAACCTATGACTATTAATTTCTCCCAAAACACAAAGTCAATCAGTTCTGATTATTTCAACCCTCTCATTCTAAAAAAAAAACAATGCTCAAGAACGTCTAGAAACACCAAAGCTAGGGTTTCAAGGTTTCCAAGCAAGTTCTTCTTCAAGCTTCTTCAAGAACCTTGTTCTTCAAGGTATGTAAGGCTTCAATGAGAGTATTCCTTTCCCTCTCACACATAAGGTATTTTGATTCTCAATAATTTCACAAGATTATTAGAAGTAAAGCTAGGGCTTTTATGAAATTATGACCTTTCTTCAATATGCTATATTTTTCATTGTTTCACTTTGATTTTGAAACCTTATATGGTACGGATTTGGCATGATTTTTAGGGTCATTCAAACCCTTATGGATTTTAAGCATGAAAACAAGCATGATATGAATTACAACCTAAATACATGTTATTTTAAGATATGACTTTTTTGCTTAGCCTTATAAATGATACGAGATGATAAGTGGTTTTCATACCTTTGTGAGCATTATCTGAATATATGTTGTTTTTGAAGGACTATTTAGTACCGAGAGGATGTGGGTTTAGAAAACCCAAGTCCCATAACTACGTGCCAACGTAGGATAATGTTTCACCGCTTTGTCGATTGACTTTCTGGCCCCGAGAGGCTCAGATTAGTGGATCCGCATAGATATGATATGGTCTTATACTCTGGTAAGGTATAGGGAAGCCCTCCCAACTGGGTTAGCTGTTGGACATCATAAGCTCACATGGTGTATGTCGGTCATAAGAAACTCTACAATTATGAAAATTTTGTGATATGTTTTTAGGTCTATATGGTTCATTTTAAGTATTCTATTTTATGAATATGATTATACAAGACTACTGAAAAAGACTCAACTATATGTATGTGTACTTTGGAAAAGAGATTTTTTATGATACTTGGTCATGGACTCCAACTGTTTTCTCTTCAACACTTTTACTATACATATGATCATGAAAATCTTATTTCATTATCTTGTTCATGATTGTTTAAATTATTATGCTATTGTCCTTCCTTACTTACTCAGTACATTTCACATACTAACGCATACATTTCTCTAAGTTGTATCCTTTTAGGATGTAGATTCTGGTATTCACACTCCGAGTTGTGGCTAGTGAGGTTGAAGCACTTCCAGATAGCTTTTGGTGAGCCCTCCTCATTTGGAGACTCCGTTGTTTTAGACTATCAACTCTTTTCCTTATGTTGTCTTTGTTTCGAGGTAGATGGGGGCCATGTCCCGGCAGACTTATATTTTCATTCAAAAGTAGTAGAAGCTTTATTCAAACAATAGTAATGTAGTCTCATTAAGTTTATTAAATTATTTTTGAAGCATATGTTTCAGCTTCCACAGTAGTTCATATGATATGCCTGATATGTTAAGTCAAGGGTTAGCCCGGGATCATTCATGTTCCTAGGTACCGTGTCTCCACTGGGTATAGATTCGGGTCATGACATCTAGGTATTTTATTTCTTTTAAGATTGTTGAACAATAATTAAGATTCATAATTTGTTAGAAATCATAAAGATTTATGATTTTTTATTTTGCATGATGATGAAGAGAACAACAACTATTGAATTTCTGCATAACCTATTGACATGGGGCTATGCTTGAAATCATATATGTGCACTGCAAAAAGGATTTTCAAAAGACTTGAACTTAGTGGCATGAAAACATAGAAGTCTCTGAATTCGTCTAAATCCTTTTAAATTTTTTTGAGTTCACCCTTTACTACCACCAAGTCAAATAATATAGTTACATATAAAACTAGGTATCATATTTAAATTTGTAAAAGTGATTGGTTCATTTTTCCCATTACGTTGACATTTATATCATAAATCTATGTTTTTAAAAAATTGGTCATTATAGCTTTGGACAATAATTTTGATTATTATGTAATGATTGTAGTTAATTTAGACACAAAGCAACATATATAGATGTCAAATAATGTATGTATGTTTAATGACCCTCCAAGTAATTTTTGTGTTATTGCCTTCTTTTTGTTGTTTTGAGAAGTCCCATCCCAAGTCAATTATGACTTGCTGGGACTGACAGTTCGGTCAGCTAGTCGTTCGTTTTGATTTTGTGCAAGTTTCTGTATTTTGAAGCTTGAACGGTTGACTTCGGTCAAAAGTTCAGGAAGACATTGATTGTTCTGTTATCTCTGAAATATTGAGTTTTTTCTAAAAGGACCTTTTATGTTGATCCCAAGGCCTTGAGGCTCATCCCGAGCCCCCAATGGAAATTAGTTTAAAATGGAGTTTAGGTATGGGACTCACTTTTTGTCGAGATAACATCAGTTGGAAGTTTTGACATCTATGTTGAGTCTGAAATGCAAAATTTGGTGGGGTAGCAAATCTCATTTATGTGCACAGGGTTCCAAATGAATCCTATACACCTCCTTGGGGATTTCCATGTTAGGAAAAACCAGCTGATATGCATCAGCTGGTGCAGCCCCATTTCTTTCTTCAAATTCGTGGGCCCTTAACCACATTCATGGTGACCAAGAGAGCTGGTCTCCACGTTCACGTAGGGGTGTGCATCTGTCGGTTTTGTTCAGTTTTATGTATTATCGGTTCGATTTATCAGTTTTTGGTTTTTAAATACACTAGACTAATAACCAGACCAATAAGATATTTTTTATCGATTTTTGGTTTATCGATTTTGGTCCTTAAAGGTTTGGTTTTTGGTTTAACCAATAAGAATATGTTTATAAAACAAATATATGACTTCTCTAATATATTTGACATGACAAGACAATAATCTAACTATATAAATGCTCATAAATAGAAACAATATAACTAACATGAAAAAAACTATACAAGTATAACACAAAGAGATATTAATAAGAGTAGGGTTCTTACTTTAGGTTTTGACATTTTGTATAATGTGAAATTGTGAACTCAAAGTCACTATGAAGTCTGAATTGAAGGCTAAAGGGAAAGAACAGTAACTAGTAAAGTATTAAGATTAATATTTAATATTTATGTAGAGGTAAAAGTAATAAATTACTACAGTCTTATTAAGTTATCAGCTTACCCAATAACCAATATTAAAAATCAATATTGAATCCATAACCCAATAATTTTTTTTATAAAACCATTAAAAACCAGTTAACCCAATTACCCAATAGAAATAAACCAATAACACTTTTTTTATTCGAATTATAGGTCGGTTTGATTTTTACACATCCCTAGGTTCACGAAGTCTGGGCCACATTCACGGTGACCAAGGGAGTTGGTCTCTACATTTGCAAGGCCTGGGCTGTGTCCACTGAGACCAGGCATATTGCCTTGTGCGATCGCAGACCTCCCTCTACGTTCATGAAAGTGTAACAACCAAATCTGTTGTTACTGAAGGGCATCTCATGCAAAATCCCCAAAATCCTAAAATTTCGGTGCAAAAATTTAAAAAGTTGAGCACACGATGATTTTGGCCCATTTTGAGTCTTGGCTAGGCTAACAACAGTCCACAATAGAGGGAGGCTTCCTCCTATGGCAGCACCACTATAGCGCCTGTACGGCCGCTATAGAAGGCTACTATAGAAGGATGGAGAAAATTCAATAACCTAATTAATGTGTCTTCTTTTATTTTCCTCCTATTTTTGAAAAGAGAAAATAGATGAGGGCTACTGCAAAATCCTCCAAAGGCACCCGTGGTAAGGGGGCAATGGAAGGGAGATATTACAACGTAACGGAGGTGAAAACCCAAGGAATTTCGTTGCTCATTCATCTCGGTTTGCACTCACGGAGTAAGAAACTTATGGAAAGGTTTATCAGGTGATGCTTGGTGCCCAGGTAGGCTAGGTTTCCTTCAATTGAGTAGTTAGACCCATTTTACTGTATTATATCTTGTATATTTTTGGAGATTACATGCATAGGCCTTTGAGCATGGAGTCTGGATGGTTATAGGTTGTTGTTTATTGCTATAAAACGGGAGGTGAGACAATGATTAGGGGATGATCTCTAGTTCTTGCTTGTAACCTTTCTTGAGTGTTTCTTGTTAAGGTGGTTTGGTGGTACTTGTATGGTTAGTGTTATGGAATTGTTGGGATATAGCCGTGCTTGGGACTTGTGGTAATAAGGGGAACGAAAGTGTACTTTTAAGGGGTTCAGTGTGGGACCAAGGATATACGGATATGGTTTGTGTTGTCCAATATATGTATGTATGTTTGCTTAGTACTTATTAGTATCACTCGTGTAATGCATGTTGGAGAAACCATAAGGTAGGATATATAATGACACCGTGATGATAATCTCATGCAATGAACCTGTTTACTTTACTTATGGTCTCAAATGTTATTATTCATTGTGATTGTGCATGCTTGTCTATGATTGTTGGTTGGCTCGAATACCATGACTGGTGTGAATTACTAATGGTTGGCTCGAATACCACGCCTGGTATGAATACTACTGGTTGGCTAGGAAACCACGCCTCATATAATTACTGACTCTTGTTTGCTCGGGTACCACAATGGTACACTAACAGCTTATACGTGGGTTCTTTGAGAGAACCGAGTAAGTTCATTTTGGTTCCGTAAGTGAACCAGATTTACCTTTTATAATGTGATGTATGTATGTTAGATCATTGAGTGGTACGAGTTACTTGAAAGGTGAGTTGATCTCAAGTATGACTGGTATGTGATCATGTGAGACATGTTTCACATTGTTGTTAAGTCAGGTTAAGGACTGGGAGTCCGGGCTATGTTATTCTTGTGATTTTAAAGATATGTCTTTGGCTACAGAAATAGTGATTACTAAGTTAGGTAGATGACGGGGGGTCTGGTGCATGGTTCAAGTGGTGGGACTGGTTACTATTGTCTAGTGTTTTAGAACTTATATGATCATGGGGATGTGAGTCAAGATGGATGAGTTGGTCTAAGGCACCAGTTCAAGGAACTATCCCCAAAGAGGAAGGGAATTGTCATGAGAACTTGAGGAAGGGCCAGCGAATTGTCATGAGAACTTAAGGGAGAGTAGTAGGTTTTTTGATAGGGCTAGTGGTGGCCTTGTATTCGTGAATCTCTTTGTGGTAAAAGGGTTAGGCTATGATTTGATAATATGATAGTATGACAGGGAGACAAGGGATCAAGGTGCATTAGTTTATGGGTATTGTACCTCGGAGGTTAAAAGCATATGGATAGAGACTTGGGGTGGTGTAACAATTATATTGCATGTTTCCTTCTGAATGTCCACTAGATATTATGTTAATAATACAAATGATGGAGAACCTAGTTATAAGAAATAGAGAAGGGAACAAACTTGCATATCTTTTGGCTAAGGAAGAATCAAGGATTGATAGGACAAAATATCAAACACTATTTTGCAGCACTCCTTTCTTCACCATGGAACCAAGTTGGATACTTTTACATAACAAGAGACGTTTGAAATATTTCAGCTAATCTTGGTAACCTATGTGCTCAAAATATTACTACCAAATCAAATTTTTTTTCCATTGTCTCAACTAGGAATTATGGTACCAAGGAGAAATCGATTTTGTACAATGTTGTTATTTAATGATGAATAATGTTCTCTCCTTTACCAAAAAAATAGTCAAACTAGAATGTCTAAAATATAAACATGCCTAAAATTATCTTTTGTTTATTTATTGTATGTACTTATCTCTTATCGTTTTCTAATCATCAAAATAGCCAAATTAGAACGTTTATAAATTGTACATATATTAAATTGTTTATTATTTATTCTATGGATGTGATCTATGTAGTTTGTTAGTCAGCAAAGTGGCTCAAGTAGAATGATTAAATCATGCAGAATAGTCGTACATGAACATTGTACGACAAGAAAATACTCTCAAGTTAGTGTAAAAATCAATTAATCGTATGACTTTTGACAAATTACAATGGAAAGAAATCCCGCTTGTAAATCACAAAGCCAAAAGAAGAACATATGCATTATGACAAGAGATTTCTATCAATTAAATTTTTCCCATTTTAAAATCATTTTAAACCTTCCCTTGCCAATTAAAATTTTTGGTGGTCCCTCTTGCAAAGGGGTGCGACACAAGACTCAATTTAAAACTAAAAGCCTGCCAAGGTCACAAAAACTTATTCATAAAATATAGGCCCACCAAGGACCTCAAAACTTCCAACATGCCGGATAAGGACTCACAAACAACCAATAATTAAAAGTAACAAAATACCCCCAAACTTGAACTAGCATTGTCCCCAATGATTTTACGCTCAGTAAGAGGGGTAAAGGAGATCTTCTCATACTCCATCTGGTGTAGTTGAATCTACTCCACTTTCTGGGAGTTGAGACACACCCACATTTTGCTGCAAATGGACCTCATCCTTTGAATATTCACTACTACCACGCTCATGTTGCACATTGCCTCCTATCTGAGAAATCAATTCATCAACTGCATCAGGTTCAACTCTCATCGGTGCTTCACTTTTTTTCTACTAACCTCCTCCTACATAGTGTTGACCGTACCTTCTAACACTTCAACATGTATGCTCAAGCTGCTCACCTTGTTAACTAGTCCCCTCATAGCATCCTTGGATGCATTCTCGATCATTTTGGGTAGCCTTATAGCCAACTGGTTGAGCTGCCTTTTGTTGTGGTATGTGAGTTTGACCAACTCTTAATAGGTACTCACTTTAGGGGAAGAGGCAGGAGATGATTGTGGAGGTGCTTGTTCATCTTCACCCGAGGCGTTTCCCGATTTTCTGGGAGTTGGCTCATGTTGCATCCTTCTTCTCTTCATTGCTAGGGCATCTATATCTCTTTTTTTTCTCACATCTATCACCTGTCCAGCGGGAATAGATTCATCCGAGTCAAAATAGTGAATCCCTTCTTGGTCACACAACTTGCTAATGACTATTACAAAAGGCATAGAACAGCTGTGTTGACAAGCTTTCCTTCGCTTTTGCACTGCCACAATCTCCCAAAATTAATGTGGATACCTGTCATCCAACAGTCAATAAGAATGGGTACCTCATAGTGGATTCACTGTTCATTTATTCGATGGCATGACTCGGGCACAAACGAAGTCATGCCATACTTTGGCTTCAAAAGATTTGTCATGTCACGAGATATCCTTTCTTTCAACGTCCCAAAGTTGAGACCTTGCACAAATCATTCAGGACACCCACATAAATTGGTAACTTTTCGTAGCAATCTTCTGCGTATACATAGTTGATGAGTGGGTGATTTTCACTCATTTGGAGTCCTTTTCTTGTGATTTTGTGGCACTTAAGTAGAGAAAGAGGCTAACTTTCCTTTGAATATGGTTGTTTCAGGTACATGATGGTTAAAAAGGAGTTTTGATGAAAAAGAATGGAAATTGGGGCAAAATGGAGCTAAAAACAGAGAAATTGGAGCCGGAAGTGAAGTACTCTCCGCGAAGGCTAATAATTGGGCGCGAACGCGGAGCTTTGCTTGTTTATGAACCACGAACGCAGAGATCTGGGCACGACCACAGAGCTCTACCCGTTTATGAACCGTGAACGCACGACATCCTCCACGAATGCGAAGTGCAACTTTGCTGAGTACCACGAATGCGGTGCCTTATCAGTGAACGCGGAGAAGAAAATGTGTCTGGCATCTGGGCAATTTTGGAATTTTACCTTTTGACCCTAATTCACCATGTACACTCATTCACAGCTTTGGCATAGCTTTGAGAGCAAGATTCCTCAACAAACACCATTAGAGTGAAGATTGTGAACTTGATTTGTAATTATTTTTCATTCCTTCTTCAACTCTTTGCTTTGTATTGTTGAATTCTAGGTGTAATTGTTTATTGGTTATTTGGATATTGTGTTAGTGATAAACAATATTTGGGTTGTTCATTTATATCTTGTGCTTTTGTAATTAGTTGAATGCTTTCTCTTATATAAAATGGGTTTTTGATCATCAAATTGATCTCATGCTTTAATTGCTTTCTATTGGAATTGATCACTCCTTGGACTTATCCATTTACTTTGATTGAACTTGTAAGAGTCAATAGAGATTGGGAAAGGTTGATTTGTGCATTATTTGAGGTTTAGCAACTCATATGTCGGAAATAGCTAGAATTAGTGATTCCTTGCAATGCGTATAATTCGATTGATTGGGTTGTCACTTAACTAGGTTCGTGAGAACTAGTTGAGAAATATTTGCCTATACTTGTGAGAAATGGGTGGATGATTTAGATTCCAAGGAATATATGCTTTTACCCATGATTTATTGAGATTGTATGATGCTAGTAGATAATGGATCGTATAGGTGTTGATTGATTTCCCATTCCAAAATCTCTTTGGTATTCTTGCTTGAAAAGGCTTTGTTCCTTGTTCTCCTCTATCCCTTATCTTAAATTGTTACTTGATATATTAATTTTATAATTGTATCCTTTATTTTGGGTTCAAACTAGTAGCTTGTAATTCCTTGTTTCTTCAATAGCCTACACATTGTTCCCCATGGGATCGACCCCAACTTTTCGTTGGTTTTATACTTGTTAATGATTGCCTACATTTTGAATCGTAAGAGGTGTAGTTGAGCGTTATCAAAAATGGTGTTGCTGCCGGGGAACAATTTGGCATATTGAATTGATTTAGAATTTATAGTTTACTAATTTCTATCCAAATTGTGAATAGTTGTTTTTGTTTTGGTTTTTTTTTGTTTTTATGGCTTCTTGTGAAGGAAAAAGGTTTGGCGAATGCAATCCCTATGTTGATGACCCATGGCCTTGTGCTGGAAGACTTCAAGTTGGAAAGAGTTGTGTGGATGCCTCTTTGGATGAAGAGATGTGTGAAGATATGGGTATTGTGAGTCAAGCTTGGCTATTGTATTTGTCTCAACGACTAGATAGAGATTTAATGTTCTAAATGAGGGATGAATTTCATAACTTGCACCTAACTAGGTGCCATGAGATGATCCAACTTGAGTTTGAGATTGCTACTTTGAAGGCCAATGTGAGATCAAGATTTGAAGTATGTAGTGCTCCTTGTAACATGGCGAAAAGTAACGCATTGAAGTCGGAGTCTAAAGAAAATGAGTTGTGTTCAATATTGATGAAATCTTGGGTGTTTGCAACCAAGCCAAGCAAATAAAATTTCAAGATGCCAAAATTAAGGCAATGATATTAGAGTTGCAAGAAAAAGCCAAAAAGATCATATACGAAAACTCTAATTCATTGGAAAGTGATGGTGTCATGCACTTGAGGGCCAAGAGTTATGAAGTTCAATGTTCGAATGGCCTAGTGTCCCTATCACTATTGCCCAATGCTCCTCCGTGTAAAAATAATGTGAAGTTGGGCAAGAAATTCAAATCTTCAAAATGGAGAGATCGAGTGAAACGCGTGATGCTTTCATGTCATCCCCATGTCCTTCGAAGAGAAAATGATTCAAAATTGGGGAGAAGGTACATCGCCTCAAAGTGGAAACATAAAGGGTGATACAACCGACGTCGCACTGCGACGTTTAATTGTGCGCTTGATGGGAGGCAACCCATGAGTATCAAAATTTTTAATTTTTAGTTAATTTTGAGTTTTCTTTAATTTTTAGGATAGATTAGAATTTTATTTTTGACTAATCCTCGTGATTGCAAAGTGTTCGACAATGTTTTGAGCAAGCTTGGAAGTGAAAATTAACTTGGAAATGAAATTTGGGGTTGAACTATCTTCAAAATGGGGATTGGAACACTTTTTGGCAGTTGAAGGTCATCAAAGTGCATTGGGCGAATCCCAAATAGACCCACCCATCGCCAAAAATTCCAGAAAGCTGCCAGGCGTTCAGCCATCAAATGATCTCCGCGAACTCCGAGTTGTGCCTGCGAACGCGGAGGTCAAAGTATCAGACACTCCGCGAACGTGCCCCTTTGACCGCAAAGGCGGAGGCCAAATATCTCACAGGAGTACAAACGCGCTAGTATGTCCGCGAACGCAGAGTGTTGAGGCATTTTAAAAGGCAAAATCAGTTTTCCCAAACCAACAAACATAAAACGTCAATTGTTATTTCTCTAAGTTCCAAGAGTCATATTTTCTTCCCCAAATTTATCCTCATCTAGGTTGCTTTTGAATTCAAAGTATGTTTCTTCCACTCTTTTTATTTCATTGTTGATAAGTAGATAGAGTTTTAACATTGTGCTTCATGGTGTTCCTGATTTGAATTTGATTTTATGTGTTTGATTGTTGATTTTTGGGGTAAATTAGATGTTTGTTGGGTTGTTAATTGATGACTGAGTTTGGGGTAGAATTAGGGGAGAATTCGTGTAGAAAAACTGTTGAAAAATAGGTTCCCACCTTGTGTTTGATGAAATGCTTGAATGGATTATGTTTTCTGGGGAAGACGACTTCTCCACGAACGCGAACCACTGGCCGCGAACGCGGAGGTCTCTGTCTCCTTGTACTCCACGAACGCGGCCAACTGATCCACGAACGCGGAGGTCTGGTAAGTATTGAACCGCAAATGTGGCTAACTCTCCGTGAACGCGAAGGTATGGCTCTCACTTCTCTGCAAATGTAGAGAAGAAATTAGTACTGTCCCAAAATAGTAGCTTCGCAATGCGTCACTCTGGACCTCTTTTAATTGTTTTCTTTGACCTAAATACTTCCTAATACATTGTTTTAAGTGTCCATAAGAACTTTTAACATGTTGGCTTCTTTTGTAGGTACTTTGAGCTAATTATGTCTACCGACAACATTTCCCATGCGTCTGAAATCGCATCGGAGGAGGACTATTTTGATGCTACCAAATTCCTTTCATCTAAATGTGCCCGAAAGTATGATGAATATTTGGGCCGAGTTGTGGTAAAAGAGAAGGGGATTTGCTTGGACAAGCTGCAAAGTGGAATGCCTGAGTTCTATGATCGGCTCATATCTAATAGGTGGATGGTGTTTGCTGCTGAGCCTATCAAGGCTAATCACACTATCATGGCGTAGTTTTATGCAAACACCTTGGAAACTAACTTTAATAAAGCAGCGGTGACTACCGTCCAAGGGGTGCAGGTGCCGTTTAGCCCGATCATGATTAATGCTTCATACGGTCTCCCAGATGCGGATAACAAGGTGTATTTGGAGCGGTTCAAAGAGTTGGGAAATCAGTGGTTGGTTGATAAGCTACAGGCTAGAGAGGCACCGAAGTGGTTTGAGGCTAAGAGGGGGATTGATTCCCGTGAGTTCACCGCTGAGGCCAAGATTTTGCTCTCCATTATATGTGCGCGGGTCATTCCTTCTAATCAAGACATCGAGGTGACCTTAGACAGGGCATTGGTGATAGCTGCTAATATTGATGGGCTGGAGGTGAATGTGGGGCAGCTAATTGTAGATCATATCATTGAGGTGGCCCAGGGGAGAGCCAAGAGTATTATTTTCACTTCTTTGATCACTCAGCTATGCTACAGTGCCGAGGTAGTGAGACTGCCCACTGATGAGGAAAAGAAGCTAGGGAAGGAGATTCACCCACTTAAGAAGAGGGGTGCACAGGGTGACAGACATAAGAAGAGGAAGATCGACGTGATAGACCCACAGTTTGGATAGTTCACCGAGCCCGATTCTGAGGCCGGTGCTTCATCTTCTGTAGGACCTCTCCAGTTCGGACCTGCTACTATGCGCCACATATCCTCCCAGATCTATGGAGTCGATGCGCAGATTAGACAATTGGTCGCTGGCCTTCTTTTGGACCTGTCTAGAGCTACCACATCTGAGGGTGCCACTGCATCTACTATTGCTTCTGTAGTTGCTGCATAAAAGGCCATTTTCGATAGACGTGAGCATATGAGTCGGAGGCAGGGGAAGATCGATCAACGATAGAGGACCATCTGAGAGCACGAGAAGAGGAAGAGCAAGTTCCTGAGCAAGATGATGGGAAAGCTTAGGAGCTTATGTGGTAGCGGTGCTTCGGATGATAAGGACTTGACCTTCCCCTCCGATGCAAGCTCAGAGAGATTGCATTTCAGGGAGTCCCTCGTATTCTCTTTTGATATCTGTGATGTTAGGATACAGTTTGATATTCAGTTGGGGGTGCCTCCCTGTAGCTCTTTTTTTGTATTTCCTGTTTTGGATGCTTGGGATTGTTTTGTTGGATGTTTATATTGTGTTATTGGATGCTTGATTTATTTTGTGGATGATGTGCCCTTGTCGGGCCTTTGGATTTGAATTGTGAATCGTGTTGGATTAGTCATTTTTGTTTTATTAGTTTTTATTGCTATTGATAGCTTCTTTACTTTGTTTATTTTATTGTGTGATGGTGTTATTGAATGGAGATGTTGTTGATTGGCGATGCCCTATGATGGATAGAGTGACGACTTTTTTAAGGGTAAAGCGTCGGCTGGTTGTGTGGTGAAGTCTGAGTAGCCATTGTTGTTGTGTGGTGAAGTCTGAGTAGCCATTGTTGTTGTGTGGTGAAGTCTGAGTAGTCATTGTTGATGTGTGGTGAAGTCTGAGTAGTCGATCCCGAATAGATGCATGAGTTTGTCCAATGATGGATTGGTTGACGGCTTTCTTAAGGGTAAATTCGTCATTTTCATTTTGGGAGGTTATGACTTGTTCGGTACTAAGAATACAGCCTTGCTTGTGAAAAATGTGTTCTTGAACATCCCCCTCCGTTTTGAAAAGTGAGCATGTGTTGAATCATTTTGTGACAACTCTTGTGACTCTTGATTTGTTGGCGGTTTAAATGTCCGATGTCACTTGCATGTTCAAAGGGAAATAAGATTTTGAGCCATCTTGAATGATTTACATGCCATGTGTGGTGAGTCATTGAATAATGCCTTGTCTTCACTTGTGCCACCTAGAACTTGCCCGGTTGGTCTTGAAATATTGGTCTTAATTGAGTTGGGTTGGAAAAATGATCTTAGGCTTTCTTTGATTGTTCTTGAAGTCCGCTTGGCCTCAAAATCCCACCTTTGCACTAAATATATCCTTAGTTGTCCCCTTTAAGCCTAATTCCTTTTTATTGGCAACCCCATTACAAGCCTTACCCATTTTGAAAATGTATCTCTCTCTTGAACCCTTCCCTCCTTGAACTTGATCTTGTGAAAGTTGAGGCTAAAAGAGTAAGTTGGGGGTGTTATGGGAAACTCAGAGAAGGGATACCTATCACATAAGAGCTTGTTAAAAAAAAAAAGAATGATGAATGGAGGAAAACGTCATAAAAAGTGAATAAATGAGTCTTGAAACCTCCAAAAGTTGAAAATGGTTGCATGTGGGGCATCTAGAATGAAAATGAGAAAAAGAGAATGTGAAAGGTGCATTGGTTTGAAAAGTAAAGAAAATGTGGAAAAGTTGGAAAATGTGGAGTTGTTGAATAGAGTTCAAGGAGGGTGTAGTCACGTGTAGCTAAATGATATCCTTACCTTCCCTAAGCCTACATTACAAGCTTAACAAAGTCCTTTGTGATTTCTAACCAAATGAAGTTGAGTCAATGTTGATTGAAAATATGGGCAAGCCTATGGTGTGGCATTTGTGTTCATGAGATGTTCTATTGTGAGTGTGAGTGTTTGTGTTGTTGTCCCGCGTTTTGTAAATACTTTGTGAATGTTTTGGGACATTTCTTTTCTTGTGAGGGCATGTAAATTGATTGAGTGGTGATCTTGAAAATTCCTAATTGCATCAAGTGAGCCATCTCTTGAGTTAGAGTTGTTGTCACTTAATGATTCTCGGTTTTTGAAAAATGTTCCATGAGAATGAGGGGTTAATGTTGTGAAAAGCTTGCTGGAGGACTATTTGTTAGTACCAACCAAAGTCATAATCATGATCCATAGTTGAAATGAAAGTGTGTTGTGCTTAACTTGATTGCCTCTTGTGCTCTTGATTTTGTTTTGCTTGAGGACAAGCAAAGTTTCTAAGTCGGGGGTGTTGATGAGTGGGTGATTTTCACTCATTCAGAGTCCTTTTCTTGTGATTTTATGGCACTTAAGTAGAGAAATAGGCTAATTTTCCTTTGAATATGGTTGTTTCAGGTACATGATGGTTAAAAAGGAGTTTTGATGAAAAAGAATGGAAATTGGGGCAAAATGGAGCTAAAACAGGGAATTTGGAGCTGGCAGTGAAGTACTCTCCGCGAACGTGAATAGTTGGGCGCGAACGCAGAGCTTTGCCTATTTATGAACCGCAAACGCAGAGATCTGGGCCCAACCGCGGAGCTCTAGCTGGTTATGAACCGCTAACGCGGAGTGCAACATTGCTGAGTACCGCGAACGCGAAGAAGAAAATGTGACTGGCATCTGGGCAGTTTTGGAATTTCACCTTTTGACCCTAATTCACCATATACACTCATTCACAACCCTTTTGAAGGATATACAAAGATATACAGAGAATCAGAGGATATAGAGAGAACTTTTGGGATTGAGGCTTTGGCATAGCTTTGAGAGCAAGATTCCTCAACAAACACCATTAGAGTGAAGATTGTGAGCTTGATTTGTAATTATTTTTCATTCTTTCTTCAACTCTTTGCTTTGTATTGTTGAATTCTTGGTGTAATTGTTGATTGGTGATTTGGATATTGTGTTAGTGATAAACAATATTTGGGTTGTTGATTTCTATCTTCTTCTTTTGTAATTAGTTGAATGCTTTCTCTTATATGAAATGGGTTTTTGATTATCCAATTCATATCATGCTTTAATTTCTTTCCATTGGAATTGATCACTCCTTGGACTTGCCCATTTACTTTGATTGAGCTTCTAGGAGTCAATTGAGGTTGGGAAAGGTTGATTGCTGCATTATTTGGGGTTTAGCAACTCATATGTCAGAAATAGCTAGAAATAGTGATTCCTTGCAATGCCTATAACTCAATTGATTGATTTGTCACTTGTCTAGGTTCGTGAGAACTAGTTGAGAAATATTTGCCTATATTTGTGAGAAATAGGTGGATGATTTAGATTCCAAGGCATATATGATTTTACCCATGATTTATTGAGATTGTATGATGCTAGTAGATAATGGATCGTATAGGTGTTGATTGATTTCCATTCCAAAATCTCCTTGGTATTCTTGCTTGAAAAGGCTTTGTTCCTTGTTCTCCTCTATACCTCATCCTAAATTGTTACTTGATATATTCATTTTATAATTGTATCCTTTATTTCGGGTTCAAACAGTAGCTTGTAATTCTTTGTTTCTTCAATAGCCTACACATTGTTCCTTGCGGGATCGACCCCAACTCTTCGTTGGGTTTATGCTTGTTAGAGACCGCCTACATTTCGAATCGTAAGAGGTGTAGTTGAGCGTTATCAATAACCGTAGTCTCAATTGTCTCATCCTAATATAATGCATTTATGGCCTCCGGTCTAATCTCTACTTCTATTAAATGAATTCTGACGGATGGTAAGCATGGAAACCTATTCGCATTCCCTGTGCCCTTAGGCATCTTGTGTTGCCTAATTTGAAGCATAGAAATCTAAGACAACTTCTTGGTAGTAGTCTCTGGGTGCTTCAATCAGCGGGAGCCACATCCTATCAGTTAGTCGTTGTGTTGTTCCAGGGATAACTTCAGCCAGGCCATCGAAGCTCAAGGACTTCTCTAGTGTGAAGGGACTTTCATCTGTGAATAGGTCATAATAATATTTCATACCTGCTACACTAAACTTTACTGATGCTTCTTCCTGGGGGTTGTTGGGTATTCCCGTGTTTTTTTAAAAGTGGAAGCTCTTCTTGTGGGCTATATGCCTTTGCCTTGGTATTTTTGGCAAAGAATAGTGGGCCGCGCAAAACATGTGCATATTTTTTATATTTTCAATTTATGAGTAGAAAAACCAAACTAAAAGAAGTTACAAAACAAAAAAGAATAGTAGTGTAAGAAGAATTCATCATTCAAGCTTTCAATGAGACTGATGTTTCACCGGCGGCTTGCAGACCAACATGTTCATAACTATGTGTTACTTGCTACGTTGATTGGAAAACTTTATTTGAATATTAACCGACTTTAAAATAAATTAGTTAAATAAAAAAGAGTGAATCTTCCTCAATTTTTACTAATTATATCGATTTTTGATAAAATCTCAATATTTCGGTCTTATATTTTTGCAATAAAATGACCAAAATAAAAGAAGTTTTTCAAAAAATCAAGCATATTGACAGAAGTTATGAGAACTACACACATCTAATTCTCACCTCGATTAGATACGTAGTTAGCCCTCCTCAAGTTCAAAGATCTAAGTTTGAAAAGAAAAAAAGGATTTTTTACACTTAATAAAAAAGAATCAATCAAAAGAAGTTTTCTACTATATATTCGAAATCCAAAATGGAAAAAAGTATAAGTTTGTCTAAAATCTTCACGAACTACGCGTACCTGATTCTCACTTTGATGAGATATGTAGGCATACCTCCTCGGGTTCAGTGATCTTTATTCAAAAATCAAAATAATTTTTTTATCATTATTCAAAAAGTTAAAATAATTTATTTTTCCTTCACCAAAATTCCAAATTCACAAAAAATAATATCTACTTCATATTTCAAGATTCACGAACTACGCGTACCTGATTCTCACCTTGATGAGATACCTAGCATCCCTTCTTGGGTTTCGTGATCTTTATTCAAAGATCAAAATAATTTTTTTCCCTTCACCAAAATTTCAAATTCAAAAAAAATTATTTACTTCATATTTCAAGTTTCACGAACTACGCACATCTGATTCTTACCTTGATGAGATACGTAAGCAACCCTCCACGGGTTCGGTGATCCTTTTTTTAAAAAAAATCTTTTAACCCTTATTCAAAAATTCAAAAATTCAAAAAAATGAAAAAGTTTTTTTTATCCTTGTTAAAAAATGTTCGTATCTTTATTCAAAAATAAAATAAAATGTTTTTACTTCATATTTCAAGCTTTACGAACTATACACACTTGATTCTCATCACCTCAATGAAATACATAGTCAATCCCCTATGGGTGTTGTATTCCTTAATACCAATGATTTTTTCTTCTTTCTTACTAAAAAATAAAAAGAAGTGCTTCTTGACTTGGTTGGTACCAACATATGTAGGAGTGTCCATAAAAAAGTGTTAAACTATTTGGCATAATAGAGTGAACAAACTTTGATGTGACCATATATTCTTTGGTGCCTCTTAATTATAATTATGTGACACTTGAGAAATTCTCTTGCTTAAAGTCAGGGTTAAAATAAATCTGACCTGATTGTTTCATGTGCATTGTGTTGTGAGCTTTAGATCTAAAATTCAATGACATTGTTCTGTTGATCTAGAACTTGGCCTGAATGTTTGTTGAGACAAAATTTTGAGCAACACTTGACTTGGGAAAGGATTGTAGGCTTTCTTTGATTTGATTGTGCCTTTGAAGCCTACCAAATGACATATCATCCATAGAACTCCCATTTTTAGCCTTACAATATTTTTATTTGATTAACCACATCTTAGTCTATATCCTTTTGAGTTTATAAATGCACTATCCCTTAATCCCACCTCTTTGAGCACACTATCAAAGATCTCTGCACAGCCAAAGATCTAAGTTGTGACAAGGCGAAAAGGTGAAATATTTAAAAGTAATAAAACATATATTAAGAAAAGCTACAAAGCAAAAAAAAAATGAAAAAAAAAAACCTCCAACGAAAAGGAGGAGGAATAAAAAAATAAGAAAATAAATGAGGAGAAGCTTCCAAGCAAATAAAGATCAAGTACGGAAATGAAAAAATATTTGAGAGCATAGTGCAATGCTAAAGGAGGAAATAGTCACTTTATCCCAAATAAATATTTTACCTTTCCCTAAGCCTACATTACAAGACAATGACAAGTCCTACTTGATCTCATTCTCAACATTAGTGGATACTAAAATGAAAGCCAAGCATATGGTATCTCAATTTCATGTATTGAACATATTTCTGAGTGTGAGTGACTTTCAAAATATCGTAAGATCAAAACATCTATATTGTGTGTGGATTGGAACTTTATTTATGTGAGATCACTTGAAACATGAGGATATGAATAATTTAAATGCCCTGACTGATGCACGATGAACTGATCTTGTCAATACTTAAGTATGTTTGAGGTTCCATCTGGAACTATACAGATTACTTCTAAGTTGATCTCAAATTTTGTCAAAAGTAGTTAAAGATGATTCCTATGCATAATGCTAATTATTGGTACCAACTTAAGTCAAGACATGCTTAATCATAAATTAATTTGTCTCTCTTTACCCTCCAATATTCTTTTAAAAAAGCAAAACATTTTGTAAATATCATACTTCCAGTATTCAAAGAAACTGGGCATAATTTTTAAAAAAATTAATAATAACAAAATATGATTGCCTAGTATTCAAAGAAGCTGAGGCATATTTGTATTAAAAGGGGTTCCAACGTTGTAATTCACTTGTAGTTTTTTTCTTTTTCTTTTTTTCTCTCGTTAAGACCTTTCTGATCAATCTTTGAGAATGTCAAGTTCAGTGTGCCACGAAATATATGGTTTGAAAAAAAAAGAGTCTTATAGGTGAAAATTTTTATGGGCACCATAGGGCGACGACAAGTTGAGAGGAATAAAATGAGAGAATCTTATAGGTTAAAACCTTCACGGGCACCATGGGATGATGACAAGTTGAGAGAAATAAAATGAGAATCTTATAGGTGAAAAACTTTATGGGCACCATAAGGCAATGAAAAGTTGAGAGAAATAAAATAAGAGTCTTATAGGTGAAAAACCTCACGGGTACATAAGACAATGATTGTAGTTATCAATTGGTAAATATCCGTAAAAGACACCATTGATCGAATGAGGTTTTTTTTTTCCTATCTTGGCATAAAAATGAACAAGACAGAGAATTTGGTTTTAGACTCAAGGGTGACACTTATTGTGAGATTTAGACAACTATGACGGATTAAACATACAGTTCAAGAAGCATGTCATGATTCATTGAATTCAATACATACCTCCATATAAGCTTTTTCCCCCTTTCTTTAGAAGGGACACCTTCGTTTAATCGTAACTCTATGTATTTATTTTTATCAGTTTTTGTTCTTTTCTCTAATATATTCTGTGACTCTCTTTTAGTATAATCTTACTTCAAATGTGAAAGCAAAGAAAGAATACAAATTAACTATGATTTCTAAGTAGTATAGATCAAAAATCATTTGGCAGGAACAACGTCGACATAGAATCATTTATGATATACCCTGATAATTGCAAATGACCAAAGAGCAAAGCATCAACCTGAAGAAGAAGAAGAAGAAGAAGAAAAAGAACAAGAAGTAGTTTGAACATACATGCAAGGCCACAAACCAACCACCATTTTATAAACTGACAAATCTTATCACAACCTCCTGATCAGCTTTGAGATAGGCTTCGGTCTACTTTCTTGATTGAGCTTCTTAGATAATGTGTAGTATAGCCTTTGGATTCTAATTGCCAGGTATTTAGCTTTCCTCTTATTATTCCATCCTTTCTTGATTCCATAGGAACCTTGGGCTTAATGTGGGCGTTAGGATTTTTAGTTTAGGCTTGTAGCTTCGCTCATGGTGTAGATGATCTTTCTTATCCTTGTAGGGCTGGAACTTTGTAGCCTTAGACTAGGTTAGACCCTAGATGTTTTAGGTTGTGCTTTATCACCGTGTAGCTTCAATTTGCTCCCATAAGGCTTGTATTGGGTTGTTCTACTTGTGCTGGTGCTTGAGACCTAGGTGGCCCGCCGTAGCCGTAGGTTAGCGCTAGCTATGCTCAATCTTCGCTTGGAGTAGTATGAATGGGGTAGGGTGTTGTCCCTTGAGTTGGTTCCATTTTTTTTATTGATTTGGAAACTCTTCTTTGGTCCCTTTGGTTTTTGTTTAGCGGTAGACCTGTTATACTCTTGTGGGCTTAATTATATTGTTGGGCCCGAGGTTGTATGCTAGGACCAGTTGGACCCCAGGTTAGTATTCTCCCCTTTGGTAGCGTGGTTTAGTTGGTTGTATGGTTATTTGACTTGAATGCCTTGTTTGAATGCTGGTGATGGCATGCATTGCATTGTTTGTTCATTCTCACGGGTTTTGTGTCATAATCCCATTTCATGCATTAGCGTACCTAGTATTCCGGATGAAATACTATTTTACTCAGCTTTTATTCTAAAATAGTTTTAATAGGAGTCGTACCATGTGGATCACCTGATTTAATGGTTTTCAAGATTACGTGGAGTCAGGGACGTATTTCTTTTTTACTTGAAATATTAGAGGCATCTGGGATATGCTTAATTTTTACTTGACTAGCCGTCGCATCGACGCTCTTGCTTGCATGATTTTGGCTACCTATGATCTACCATGGAGTTGATCCATATTATTCACAAGTTCAAGGCCTGGTCTCTACACCTCTATAGAGTCAACTTGCTATAAGATCTGGTTTGGGCCCAGGCAGTGTACACGGACTACCCCCGTCCCCTATGATCCCCTCTGGACGTGAGTACCATAGTACCGGATGAGGGAGCTGCATGGGTTCTACCTCGACTACATGGCAGGGAGATAAGTCTATATGATGGTTATTGATGGTTCTCTTGCATCCTCTGCATTCATATGCATTGCCTATCACCAGTATACTTGTTTGTTGCTTGTACCCTCAAGTTTATGGGGCGTAGTTGGGTTATGTTTGCTAGTTGTACCTTTCAAGATTTTGAGGGTCCGATTAGGTTATTGTTTGACTATATGATGTTCTCTGTTATTTCTTTATTGTTAGATGATAGGCTTGGACTATAGAATTATGGTTATGGGCCCTCCTGGCCCTGGGTAGTTGACTTGGTATCTTAGTTGCTTACGAATACGTTGTTTACTTGCGTTCCTAGTACGTTCTTGACTCAGCTTCTTGCTCCTTATATCCCATTTCTATTCTTTTTACCTGTCTACTTTTGTATATCCTATTTGGTTACTTGTGCTTTGCTCTCCTTACTACTTGTTATTTATGCTCGTATTATCTTTTGAGTTCAGTCGGCCGTTGCCTACTGAGTACCATTTTTGTTACTTATACTACACTTCTGCCCTGCAGACTACAGTTTGAGTTATCGCCGTTGATTTGGAGTTATGCGGAGAAGCTTGGAGTTTTAGAGATTAGGGTGAGCTACTGGCATTCTGAGCTACCAGTTTTAGTCTGTTTTGGCTTGGCTTAGTCTTTATATTGTATTCAGAGACAGCCTGTACTTATGTTGTTATTTTTGTATAAGCCTTGTACTCTCAATTTGGATTAGATGCTCAACTAATGGCTGATGCCAAGTCTTGGGATGATTCTTTGTATTGTATTTCAGCCGATCACCCTTTCTTCACTTGTTGTAAGCGTTATGCTCTTGTTGTTGACTTTTGCTTGGTAGTCTGTTGCTTATGGCTCCGGGCTAAGGGTTAGGCTTGCCTACTGGTGGGTGTTGTAGGTGTCATCATAACTTGAAAAATTGGGTCGTGACAAATCTTTCTTTAATCCTGCAAGAATAAGGATATCACACAAAAATAGTTCGCGAAAAGTAGAGCACCACAAACTTAAGTTTTTTTCAATTTTTTTCTCCTATATGATGATAGTAAAATCTCACTAAATTAATACTCGGTATATTAATAATCTCTCTAAGATAATATTTTCCTCCGGTCCCGAATTGGACCAATGGAAAAAATTACTCATTTCGATAAGATAATAAAATAATATATTTTCAGAAGACCCTTGTATAAATACATGGTCCCATTAATATTATAAATTAATAATTCTTTAAAAATACAAATATATGTAAAATAATTTAGTGAATTATGATTCTATTTTGTTTTGGTTTTTGTTAAAATTTAAATCTTGTTGAAGCTCATCTCTTACTTTTCTTATTGCATCCAAAAGTTTTGGTGTTGTCTTTTCGAACTGCTACATAAAATTGTAAAGAGTTCTAGATGCAAAAAGTGCCTCCTTACGCGTAAATGGTTCCAAGGTATTATATCATCTCCAAGTTCAACATCAACATTGTTTTTCCGATGGTATCCAAAATTTCTTCTAAGCTCTAGACCTCTGATGTAACACCTCAGACTTGGAAAAGAAGGAAAAATAAAATTTTGAAGTTGCAGACAGTACCTACAGTTCCCACCTATGGTTGGTAGAAGTACCTACTGGCCGTAGATGGCATCCGTAGGTAGTGGGGAAATAAAGTGAAATTTTGGGAGAAACGTTAGGACCTATGGTAGCTATGTACGGACCATAGGTAGACCTACCAACCATACATGGGTCCCGTCGTTCGTTGGTCCAGTGATGAGTGGGTGATTTTCACTCATTTGGAGTCCCTTTCTTGTGATTTTGTGGGACTTAAGTAGAGAAAGAAGCTAATTTTCCTTTGAAAATTGTTGTTTCATGTACATGTTGGTTAAAAAGGAACTTTGATGGAAAAGAATGGAAATTGGGGCAAAATGGAGCTGAAAACAGAAAAATTGGAGCTGGCAGTGAAGTGTTCTCCGCGAATATGGAAAATCCTCCGCGAATGCGGAGTGTATGTCTATTGTGAAGCGCGAACGCAGGAAGCCTCCGCGAATGCAGAGTACAAGGTTGTTGACCTCCGTGAATGCACCTATCCCTCCGCAAATGCAGAGCAGAAACCGTTACTGGCATCTGGGCAGTTATGGAAATTCACATTTTAACCCTAATTCACCATATACACTGAAACACAGCCAATTGAGGATATACCACATCAGACACATTGAACAAATAGAGAGAGAAGAACCTTAGGGATTGAGGCTTTGGCATAACCTTGAGAGCAAGATTCCTCAACAAACACCATTAGAGTGAAGATCGTGAGCTTGGGTTGTAATTATTTTTCAGCCTTTCTTCAACTCTTTGCTTTGTATTGTTGAATTTTAGGTGTAATTGTTGATTGGTGATTTTGATATTGTGTTGTTGATAAACAATATTTGGGTTTTTGATTTCTATCTTGTGCTTTCATAATTAGTTGAATGCTTTATCATTTATGAAATGGGTTTTTGATTATCCAATTGATCTCATGCTTTAATTGCTTTCCAATGGAATTGATCACTCCTAGGGCTTGCCCATTTACTTTGATTGAGTTTGTAAGAATCAATTGAGGTTAGGAAAGATTAATTGGTGCATTATTTGAGGTTTAACAACTCTTTGGTTGGATTGTTGCTAGAAATAGTGAATCATTGCATTGCCCTTAATTGGATTGCTTGTGTTGCCACTTGATTGGGTTCGTGAGAACTAGTTGAGAAGTATTTTCCTATGTTCAATAGAATTAGGTGAATGATTTAGATTCCGAGGTATATATGATTTTACTCATGATTAATTGAGATTGTATGAAGCTAGTTTGCAATGGATCGTTTGGGTGTTGATTGATTTCCCATTCCCAAATCCCTTTGGTAATCTTGTTCGAATAGTCTTTGTTCCTTGTTCTCCTCTATCCCCTACCTTAAATTCGTTACTTAAAATCTTCTCGTTTCATAATTGTATCTTTCATTCCGGATTCAAACTAGTAGCTTGTAATTCTTCATTTCTTCAATCGCCTTGCACATTGTTTCTCATGCGAACGACCCCAACTCTTCGTTGGGTTTATACTTGTTAGCGACCACCCACACTTCAAATAGTAAGAGGTGTGGTTGAGCATTATCAAAAATGGCACCGCTGTCGGGAAACAAGTTGGCATATTGAATTGATTTAGTATTTATAGTTTACTAGCTTCTATCCAAATTGCGAATAGTTGTTTTCTTTGTTTTTGTTTTTGTTTGCTTTTATGGCTTCTTGTGAAGGAACAATGGTTGGTGATTGCAAGCCCTATGTTGATGACCCATGGCCTTGTTGTGGAAGACTTCATGTTGAGAATTGCTATGTGGACGCCTCTTTAGGTGAAGAGATGGGTGTTGTGAGTCAAGATTGGCTCTTGTGCCTATCTCAACGACTTGAAAAGGGTGTGAGGCTAAGGGATCTAATGTTCCAAATGAGGTATGAATTTCGCAACTTGCACCTAGCTAGGTGCCATGAAATGATCCAACTTGAGTTTGAAATTGCTACTTTGAAGACCAATGTGAGATCAACATTTGGAGTACGTAAGGCTCTTTGTCAAGTGGTCTAAAGTAAAGCATTGGAGTTAGCATCTCAAGAAAAAGGGTTTGTGTTCAATATTGATGAAATCTTGGGTGTTTGCAACCAAACCAAGCAAATAAATTTCCAACATGCCAATATCAAGGCGATGATATTAGAGTTGCAAGAAAAATCCAAAATGATCATATATGGCAACTCTAATTCATCGGAAAGTGATGGTGTCATGCACTTGAGGGCCAAAGTTTATGAGGTTCGATGCTCGAATGGCCTAGTGACCCTATCACTATTGCCCAATGCTCCTCCACGCAAAAATGATGTGAAGTTGGGCAATAAATTCAAATCTTCGAAGTGGAGAGATCGAGTGAAATGTGTGATGCTCTCAAATCATCCCCATGCCCTTCGAAGAGAAAATGATTTGAAGTTGGGGATAAGGTACATCGCCTCGAAGTGGAAACATAAAAGGTGATGCAACTGGTGTCACGCCGCGAGGTTAAATTGTGCGCTTGATGGGAGGCAACCCATCGGTGTCCAAAATTTTTATTTTTAGTAAATTTTTATTTTTAGGATAGATTAGAATTTTATTTTTGACTAATCCTCATGATTTCATAGTGTTTGGAAGTGTTTTGAACAGGTTTGGAAGAAAAAATGCACTTGGGATTGAAGTTTGGGGTTGAACTACCTTCAAAATGGGGGTTGGAACACTTTTTGGAAGCTAAAGGTCACCAAAATGCAATGGGCGAGTCGCCTAATGGGCCCACCCATCGCCAAAAATTCTCGAATGCTGCCAGGGTCCAGGCCTAAATTGCTCTCCGCGAACGCAAGGGGTAGTTCACGAACGCGAAAGTCAATCTACTAGACTCTCTGCGAACGCGCCATCTTGCACGCGAACACGGAGGTCAAGGAATCTCTTAGGGCGCGAACGCGCCTAGACCTCCGCGAACACGGAAGCACGTGGTATGTTAAAAGGCAAAAATGCCAAAGGTTGAAATCAGTTCAAAACACCCTTTTAAAAGAAAATTTGTGCCCTCATTCAAAGAACTGAAAATTCTCCCTAACTTCTACCCTCATCTACTTTGCTTCCTAATTTACTAATTGGTGGTTTGAATCTACATTGAAGGTATGCTTTTTACCATCTTGTGCGTTTATTTTTGATGAGGGGGTTGAGAAATTGTGCTTTAATGTTCTTGATTCGAATTTGCTTGATTGTATGGGTTTAATTAGTTGTTATTGTGTAGAATTCTTGATAGTTGCCTTGTGATTATTGATACATGATTTGTTAGGCTTGATTTGGGAATAATTTTTGTGGAAAATCTTTGAGATATTGTGCCTAATTGTGTTCTCAATTTGAACTTGAATCGTTGTGTTACTTTGTTGGTTTTTGGGTAGGTTGCATGTTTGTATTGTTATGGTTGTGCTGATTTTGGTTGGGGTTGAGATTGGGGGCAGATTTATGTCCAAATTTGTTGAAATCTTGATGTCCATAACCTGTTCGAAAATATGCTTGAATGAACTGTTCTTCTGGGGAAGAAGACTTCTCCACGAACGCGGACCTCTGTCTGCGAACGCGAAGGTCTATGTCCCCTTGTACTTCGTGAACGTGGCCACTTGGTCCGCAAATGCGGAGGTCTATCTGCTTCTGAGCCGTGAATGCAGTTGCCTCTCCGCGAACGCGGAGGCAAGGCTGTTAACTCTCTGCGAACGTGGACGCTTCTCTGTGAACGCGGAGAAGAAATTGATTATGTCCCAAAATATTAGCTTCGCAATACGTCGCTCTGGACCTCTTTTAATTAATTTATTTGGCCTAAATACTTACTAATACATTGTTTTAAGTGTCCACAAGAACTTTTAACATGTTTGCTTCTTTTGTAGGTACTTTGAGCTAAAAATGTCTACCGACAACATTCCCCGAGAGTCTGAAATTACACAAGAGGAAGATTACTTTGATGCAACTAGATTCCTGTCATCCAAATGCGCCCGGAAGTATGATGAATACCTACGCCGGGCTGTTGTGAAAGAGAAGGGGATTTGCTTGGAGAAGCTTGAAAATGGGATGACGGACTTCTTTCACAGGCTTGAGTCTAGTGGATGGATGGTGTTTGCTGCTGAGCCTATCAAGGATAATCATACTATCGTAGCAGAGTTTTATGCCAATTCTCTAGAGATGGACTTTAATGAAGCAGCAGTTACTACCGTCTGAGGGGTACAGGTGTCTTTTAGCCCAGTAGTGATCAATGCTTATTATGGTCTCCCGAACGCTGACAACAGGGTATATATGGACCGCTAACAAGAATTGGGTGGCTAGTGGCCTGTGGATAAGTTGCATAATGGTGAGCCTCCGGAGTGGTTTGAGAATAAGAGAGGGGTGGAGTCCCGTGAGTTAACTACTGAGGCCAAGACTTGTCCCTCTATCATATGTGCTAGGGTCATTCCTTCAACCCATGATACCGAGGTCACCTTAGATAGGGCGCTGGTGATTCCAGCTATTCTAGATGGGCTGGAGGTTAATGTGGGCCAGCTGATTGTGGATGACATCATTGAGGTGGCTCAGGGGAGAGCCAAGAGCATTATTGTCCCTTCTTTGATCACTCAGTTGTGCTACATTGCCAGAGTGTCGAGACTTCCCACATATGAGGAGAAGAAGCCGGGCACAGAGATTCACCCTTTGAAGAAGAGAGGTGCACAGAGCGACAGGCACAAGAAGAGGAAGATCGACGTGCTTGACTCCCAGTTTGGATAGTTCACCGAGCCCGATTCTGTGGCTGGTGCATCATCTTCTGCAGGACCTCTCCAGTTCGGACCTACCACTATGCGCCTTATATCCTCCCAAATCTCTGGAGTCAATGCGCATATTAGAGAGTTGGTCGCTGTCCTTCCTTCTGGCCCGTCTGGGGCTGCCACTGCTGAGGGTGCACCCACAATTGCTTCTGTTGCTGCTACACAGAAGTCCATGTATGAAAGCTTAGGAGCTTGAGCATATGAGCCGGAGGCAGGGGAAGAACGAGCAGCATCAGAGGACCTTCCGGGAGCACGAGAAGAGGAAGAGCAAGTTCCTGAGCAAGATGATGGGAAAGCTTAGGAGGTTATGCGGTAGCGGTGCTTCAGATGATGAGGACCACACATTTCCCTCTGAAGGGAGTCCCTCGTATTCTCTTTTGATCTATGTATTATGAGGACTGTCACGACCCAGGGTAGCCCCTAGATGTAACATGGCGTACATGACACCGAGAGGCCTCATACAAGCCCTTAGCATACATAACATACAAGATAATAGAGAAATAATAGTTCAGAAGAGTATTTTTATATCAAAGCTTTAATCAAAACAGGGGAAGTCTACAACTCATGTCTCAAAGCCTTCTAATATCATAGAATATGAATAAAAGTGATAGGGACACAACCCAATACAATATCCAATACTGAAAAGAAACGACATGAAAATAAGAACAACTAGGCCATGTCCTCGGATGGATGAGGACTCACCAAGTCTTCTTCCCAACTCTAAGTCAATGCCCTAGCCACGAGTGGAAGGTGAATTGCCACGTCCTACACCAAAGAAGTTAATGTAGGCAAGAGTATGCGTTAGCACAATTAAGTACTAAGTATGACAGCAATGCACATAAACACATAAATCATGCTAGAGAGAGATAATCATGACATGCAATGGCCAAGCTAAAAACATGAGAAACATGAAACATAAAGCATATATCAAGGCCAAAGCAAGCTAAATCATCTTTCCTTCTTTTCTTTACTTCATCATGAGAACACTTATTAATTAACTTGTGGGGAAAAGCCTTAACAGACATGTAAGACCATGTGAGCTATCAACACGGAATCCGGTGTCTACCCCACACCGAAAAGGGGTGTCCTACTTGCAAAGGTAAGACCATGAACTTCTTAGCTTATGTGGATCCACTAGCTAATGTCTACTTAAAGACAACATCCTATGGTGGAAACATAATTTATGGGATAGAGATTGTTTTTGGAGACTCGGCCTCAACTAATGGGAGAGTTCCATCTAGGAAACTCGGCCTCTACTAATGGGAGAGCTTTCACTAGAAGACCCGGCCTCTACTAACGGGAGAGCTTCCATCTCAATATCCACTCGGTGCTAAGCATAATTCTCACGGATTAGTCATTAACATATTTATATCATCAAACATGAAAAGGTACAACTAGGGTTACCAATTCAAGCTAAAATCATGCTTATACATATTCATCTTTCATGGACCTTGTCCAAACTTACATCATTAGAATAGGTTAAGAACATGGGTAATAGCCTCTTAGTTCTTCTTTTATCATAATGGGAGAATTACGTGAGAAAACCTTTCACTACTCAACCATAGCATCATCATATCATAACTTTGGCACTTTACTCTCAAAGCACCCTTAATTCATCATGCTCATATTTCATAGGTCATAGATTTTATATGGGTTCATGCAAGTTCAACTCATATCATGCAATTCAATGCAAGTTCATGCTTAGAAAGCCATAATTAGGACAATTTACCCATACTTGAAGGAACTCACATAATAGAGGAAAAATCATGCTTTTGACTTGATCATGCTAAATTCATAAGATTATCCTCAATTCATTCATAATTCATGCTTGATTTCATAGAGAATTCATAAACTTCATCAAACCATAACTCAACCCAACAATCAAAGCATAGATTATCAAATTGGGGAGAATTAGCTTGGGATCATAGGGGTTCATGCAATCTTTACATCAAATCATGTAATTCACGCTAATTCGTGCACTAAGTTACTTTATCATGCTAAATCGTGCACTAGGAATCATAAAATCAATAATTGGAATCATACTTGAAGAACCCACAATGATTGATCACAAACCCTAATTCAATTGGGTTAGAGTAAACCTTTGAAAATCATGAAGAAGAGGAAGGACCCATTGGAGGAAAGGACTCCTAATGGTGAATAATATCATACCTCAAAGCAATCCACAAGAAATTGGAGAAGATTGAAGGTCTTCAATGGAGGATTCAAGCTCCTTCTTCTTCCTTGAGAGTTGAGAGAGTTTCTTTTTTTGAGAGAGTTTCTTTTTTTGAGAGAGAAATATTTGAGAGAGGAGAATTTTGGAATGAATTAGAATGAAAGGAATTAGGCTTAGAAAGTATTTATAGGTCTAAGATTAATGGTATAACCGACTTAGTTTAATAGGTAAGCAATTAGGGAAAAGACCAAAAGGCCTTAATTAAAAACTTTCAGGGCCAATCGACGGACAGGATCTACGATCCGTACGTCAATTGATGGACCGTCCTGTTCTTCCGTCAATTGATTCAAAAAGTTTATTTTGGGCTGAAAATTTGGCCAAGTCTGGAAGGCATCTATGGAACCCATCTATGGCCCGTCAACTGGACTACGAACCATCCTGCTGTTCCGTAGGTCAAGGTTCAGAAACTTGGAAATCCTGAAATTTCATAGTGCCATTGACGATTCCCACCTACGGCCCGTCAATCCATCTACGGCCCGTAGGTGTCTTCCGTAGGTCACTGTCTTCAGGGGAGTTCTGCATTTTAAAATCCATTGGAAGCTTGGGGTGTTAGAGGGACACAGTGTGATTTTCAGTTGGGGGTGCCTCCCTTGTAGCTCTTGTTTTGTATTTCCTGTTTTGGATGTTTGGGACTATGTTGTTGGATGTTTATTTTGTTTTTGGATGTTGTGCCCTTGTCGTACTTTTGGATCTTAATTGTGGATTGTGTTGGATTAGTCATTTTTGTTTTATTAGTTTTTATTGCTTTTGATAGCTTCTTTATTTTGTTTATTTTGTTTTGCGATGGTGTTGTTGATTAGAAATGTTGTTGATTGACGATGCCCTATGATGGATAGAGTGACAACTTTCTTAAGGGTAAAGTGTCGGTTAGTTGTATGGTGAAGTCTGAGTAGCAATTGTTGTTGTGTGGTGAAGTCTGAGTAGCCATTGTCGATGTGTGGTGAAGTCTGAGTAGACGATCCCGAATAGATGTATGAATTTTCCCAATGATGGATTGGTTGACGGCATTCTTAAGGGTAAATTCATCATTTTCTTTTTGGGAGGCTGTGGCTTGTTTGGTACTAAGAATATAGTCTTGCATGTGAAAAATATTTTGAACATACCTCTCCGTTTTGAAAATTGAGCATGTTTGGAATGATGTTGTCACAACTCTTGTGACTCTTTTTGTGACTTTCGATTCGTTGGCGGTTTAATTGTTCATTGCCACTTGTTTGTTGAAAAGGAAATAAGATTTTGATCCATCTTGAGTGATTTGCATGCCATATGTGGTGAGTTGTTGAATAATGCCTTGTGTTTGCTTGTGCCACCTAGAACTCGCCCGGTTTGTCTTGAAACATTGGTCTTGATTGAGTTTGGTTGGAAAAATGATCTTAGGCTTTCTTTGGTTGTTCTTGAAGTCCACTTGGCCTCTAAATCCCACCTTTGCACTAAATGTATCTTTAGTTGTCCCCTTTGAGCCTAAACCCTTTTTATTGGCAACCTCATTACAAGCCTTATCCATTATGAAAATGTACATCTCTCTTGAACCCTTTCCCTCCTTGAACTTGAAGTTGTGAAAGTTGAGGCTAAAAGCCTAAGTTGGGGGTGTTATGGAAAATTTATAGAAGGGATGCCTATTACATAAGAGCTTGATATAAAAAAAAGAAAGAAGAGAAGGATGAATAGAGAAAAAAGTCAAAAAGGAAGAAAACGTTGTGAAAAAGAAAGTGAATAAAAGAATCTTGGATCCTCCAAAAAGTTGACAATGGTTGCATATGGGGCATCTAGAGTGAAAATAAGAAAACGAGAATGTGAAATGTGCATTGGTTTGGAAAGGAAAGAAAATGTGGAAAAGTTGGAAGACGTTGAGTTGTTGAGTAGAGTTCAAGGAGGGTGTAGTCACTTATACCCAAATGATATCCTAACCTTCCCTAAGCCTACATTACAAGCTCAACAAATTCCTTTGTGATTTCTAACCAAATGAAGTTGAGTCAATGTGGATTGAAAATATAGGCAGGCCTATGGTGTGGCACTTGTGTTCATGAGATGTTCTTTTGTGAGTGTGAGTGTTTGTGCTTTTGTCCCTTATTTGTAAATACTTTGTGAGTGTTTTGGGACATTTATTTTCTTGTGAGGGCATGTAGGTTGCTTGAGTGGTGATTTTGAAAATTCCTAATTGCATCAAGTGAGCATGTAAAAGAGCTAAAGAGTTGAGTCATTTCTTGAGTTAGAGTTGTTGTCACTTAATGAGTCTTGGTCTTTGAAAAATGTTCCTTGAGAATGAGGGGTTGTTTTTGTGAAAAGTTTGCTTGAGGACTATTTGTTAGTACCAACCAAAGTCATGATCTTAATCCTTAGTTGAAATGAGAGTGTATTGTGCTTAAATTGATTGCCTCTTGTGCTTTTGATTTTGTTTTGCTTGAGGACAAGCAAAGTTTCTAAGTTGGGGGTGTTGATGAGTGGGTGATTTTCACTCATTTGGAGTCCCTTTTCTTGTGATTTTGTGGGACTTAAGTAGATAAAGAGGCTAATTTTCCTTCAAAAATGGTTGTTTCAGGTACATGTTGGTTAAAAAGGAGCTTTGATGGAAAAGAATGGAAATTAGGGCAAAATGGAGCTGAAAACATAGAAATTGGAGCTGGCAGTGAAGTGTTCTTCGTGAACGCAGGAAATCCTCCGCGAACACGGATTGTATGTCTATTGTGAAGTGCAAACAAGGAGTATAAGGTTGCTGACCTCAGCGATCACACCTATCCCTCCGCGAACGCGGAGAAGACACCGTGGCTGGCATCTGGGCAGTTCTGGAAATTCACATTTTGACCCTAATTCACCATATACACTGAAACACAGCCAATTGAGGATAAACCACAGCAGACACATTGAACAAAAAGAGAGAGAAGAACCTTGGGGATTGAGGCTTGGGCATAACCTTGAGAGCAAGATTCCTCAACAAACTCTATTAGAGTGAAGATTGTGAGCTTGGGTTGTAATTATTTTTCAGCCTCGCTTTAACTCTTTGCTTTGTATTGTTGAATTTTAGGTGTAATTTTTGATTGGTGATTTGGATATTGTGTTAGTGATAAACAATATTTGGATTTTTGATTTTTATCTTCTGCTTTTGATTTAGTTAAATGCTTTATCATTTATGAAATGGGTTTTTGATTATCCAATAGATCTCATGCTTTAATTGTATTCCAATGGAATTGATCACTCCTAGGACTTGCCCATTTACTTTGATTGAGTTTGTAAGAAATAATTGAGGTTGGGAAAGATTAATTGGTGCATTATTTGAGGTTTAACAACTCATTTGTTGGATTGTTGCTAGAAACAGTGAATCCTTGCACTGCCCTTAATCGGATTGCTTGTGTTGCCACTTGATTGGGTTCGTGAGAACTAGTTGAGAAATATTTGCCTATGTTCGATAGAATTGGGTGAATGATTTAGATTCCGAGGCATATATAATTTTACCCATGATTAATTGAGATTGTATGAAGCTAGTTTGCAATGGATCGTATGGGTGTTGATTGATTTCCCATTCCCAAATCCCTTTGGTAATCTTGTTCGAATAGGCTTTGTTCCTTGTTCTCCTCTATCCCCTACCCTAAATTCGTTACTTGAAATCTTCTCATTTTAGAATTGTATCTTTCATTTTGGATTCTAACTAGTAGCTTGTAATTCTTCGTTTCTTCAATCGTCTTGTACATTGTTCCTCGTGGGATCGACCCCAACTCTTCGTTGGGTTTATACTTGTTAGCGACCGCCCACACTTCGAATCATAATACGTGTGGTTGAGTGTTATCATCCAGATCAAAGTTTCTGAACCTACCTACAGTTGACCAGGATGGTCCGTAGTAGGACCTACTGACCGTAGGTCCAACCATATGTCGGGCCGGCTGTTAATTTCTTAAGGGTAATTGGGTCTTTTCCTATTCATTTAATTCCTAAACTCCGTTGTTTTACCCCTAAATCTAAACCCTTTAAATACCCTTCACCCTTAGAATTTTCCCTAACTTATTCATTCAATCAAATTCCTAAATTTGATCCAAGGTTCTCGCTAAAAATCCTCTCTCTAGATCAAGGAAAAAGAAGCTAGGGTTCTCCAAGTTCAAGTCTCCTTTCTTCATCATTTCTTAGGACTTCAACCAAGATATGTAGGGAGTTCATCAATGGGTTTCATTCACCCATTGAGTCCCCAAGGTTTTTCCAATTCTCCAATTCAATTTTCCAAAATTGATTAGATTTTCATTCAATTCTTCATGGGTTCTATTTGTATGGATTCAATTGATTGACTTTGATCTTATTTTGATGATTTAGACTTAAATACATGATTTTCAACTAATTCCATGTGAACACATGCATTGATCTATGAATTTTGACTATGAACCCTAATTTACATGAATTTATGAAGAAGCTTGAATTTATGAATATGTTTTATCAAATTATGCATGTTTTTTTATGAAAACAATGTTTATGACTCAAGTAAGCTTATAGGTGAGGGTATCTATATGTTCTATGAAGCTTATCTAGATTTTCCCTCAATGCTTTTGGGCTATTTTCCCAAATTAAGTCTTAGTTAGTATGGTATTCGGATATGTCATCAATGATTATAGATCACTCTTTTAAAACTATTTCCATTAGTAGCAGGGCATTTTTAGTATGAAGTTAATGTCTATGGGCCTTATAAAGCTATTATGAAAAGATTATGGATGGTGAAAGGTTTTCTCACGCATGGTCTAAGGAGCTACTCTATGATGTTTCTAGCTTGGATTAATATCTTAATTGTACTTTTCCATGGATGGTACTATGAAAATGATTAATGACTATTTCATGGGATTTATGCTTAAGACCGAGTGGACAAGCGGCGATTACATGTGTCCCATAACTATGTGCCACCATAGGTTTCTCTTAGATAGACATTAGCTAGTGGATCCACTTTAGCTCAAGTTCATGGTTCTTATCTTGGCAAGTGGGACAATCTGTTTTTAGTGTGGGATAGACACCGGATTCCATGTTATAACTCACATGGTCTATGTTGGTTAATGGTAAACTTCCCACAAAATGAACTAAGATAATTACAATGTTTTATGAAGCTTCCTTTATGATTTAAAGATGCATTGACCATGTTCATGATTTATCAATCTTCTTAAATGATTTTACTATGTTTTAACTTGGTCATGCATTTCATGTTTTTTATTATGTCCCCTTATGATCATGTCTCATGTTTTATTGCATTCCCCTCATACTTAGTACATTCCATGTACTAATGCATACTTGTGCCTACGTTGTTTCACTAATGTAAGGCTTGATGATTCTACTCCTTCCGTTCGTGGCTAGTTGATTGCATTAGAGATTTGAAGACTTGGTGAGTCCTCATACTTCGAGAACGATGCCACTTTTATAGCTTTCTGTCTTTTCATTTCAAACTTTGTATGTGATGTATGGGTTACGTCCCAATTACTTTCCTTATGATGTATTAGATGACTTTGAGACTTATGTTAGACTTCCGCTTTTATCAAACTCGTTTGTATGAAATGCTTTCTTTTGAACTCTTTAAATTCTATTATCTTGTATGATGTATGCTAAGTGGCTTGTGTGGGGCCTCTCGGGGTCCTATACGCCATGTCATGCCTAGGGTATACTTTGGGTTGTGACATCCGAACATGTAACATTGTTCTAGATGTGATAAGTGTTTTTCGAACTGCACCATAAATTTGTTTTTATGTGAATTCAATAAATATAACACATAAATTAGTAAGATACAATGATTTTGATGTAATCAAAATTAACCTTCATTAAATCTAAAAACACTCTTTAAATTAATAAATAATAATTTATCGATTAATTAATATCTTTACAAAATAATAATATTTCATGGTCCCACCTGTATTAATTTAGTAAGGTTTTACTTGTATATCACTGACAGTTGTCATTTCAAGAAGTAGAGACTCCTATCTAATAAATAATAATAAAAATATCAAATTCAAAATTCCTTAGTTTCTGTAACACCTCGGAAGTGCATATATAGTTGGAAGTTAATGAGTTGAAGAATATGGTGCAAGGTTGCTGGATTTTGGCTTCCATGATGGCATTCACGGACCATATAAGGTTCCATGGTTAGTGGAAGCCATCTGTGGAAGGAGCCTGAGAAATTGGAATTTTCTAAGTTAGGGACCATTGTAACACCTCAGATTTTGAAATAAGAAAAGTTGCAGGTTCTGGTGCCAGTGACGACGGAGGCCACCTACGGACCTTAGATGGACTGACGGACCGTAGGTGGGAACCGTAGTTGCACTCTTAAATTTCATCAAAATGCCAGGCATCAATATCTCTCTACGGCTCTCCAGGACAGTCCGTCAATTAATGTACGGACCGTAGGTAGGCCTCGTAGATGAGACCCTGACTTAGTGAATTCTTTAGGAGCTAAGGTCAGACCTACGGTGGCCATGTACGGACCGTAAGTTGAACCATGAGCTGTACATGGTGACCCGTCGTTGGGGGTCCAAAGTTAAAACTCTCTTAATCTATCTACGGAGGAATAGAACGGTCCGTAGGTTGACTTACGGACCATAGGTCCAACCGTAGATAGGGCCCGACAGTTATTTTTTTAAGGGTTTTTTGGACTTTTTCCTAGGTGTTTAATTCCTAATCTAAGTCAGTTAACCTTTAATCCTAGGCACAATATAAGCCTTTTAAGCCTAATATTACCCATTCCTAATCATTCCCAAAACTCTCTCTCCCAAATATTTCTCTCTCTAGAAAGCTTGAAGAGGAAGAAGCAAGAGCTAGGGTTTTCAAGATTCAAGCCTCCTAATCCTCCATTGATTTCAAGGTTTTGACATTGAAGTATGATGATCTTCATCTATGGAGCCCATTCCTCCATAGAGTCCCTAAAATTCTCAATTTTCAAGTATCTAATTCCCAATTTGATTTAAGGGTTTTTCTTCTATGATATGGGTTCTTTCAATTATGATCAAATTACTTTCAATTATGGTTTTCTAAGTATGAATTGAGCTGAATTGCATGTTTTAAGATAAAACCCCATGAACCCATATGAATTCTCCTAATTTCAAGATTTATGCATTGATGATGGGTTGAGTTACGAAGAAGATGAATTATTGAAATCTATATGAACCCATGCATGATTTATGTTTTCGAAAGCTATGATTTCGTGATGAACTATGAATGATCAAAAGATGGGTTTTTATTAAAGAATGCATGTTCAATTATAAAATTTATGATGATTTATGGATTGCTTTGAGATTGAAGTATGAATGATGTTGTTGTTGAGTTGTGAAGGAGTTTCTCACTTATTACTCAAAAACTATGAATGTGAAAGGTTTTCTCACATAATGGATTCATAACTTGTGGAATGGTGTTTCTCAACTAAAGTTGAATCAAAAGATTAAGGAGCTATTCTAAATGATGTAAGCTTGGATTGGTAACTCTAGTTGTACCTTTTCATGGATAATAAGATGCATTATGATATATGACTAATTCCGTGGGATTTATGCTTAGAACCAAGAGGATATTGAGATGGAAACTCTCCCGTTAGTACAGGTCGGGTTTCTAGAAGCAATCTCTTTTTCCCTAAACTATGTGCCACCATAGGATGATGGTCTTTGATAGACACTAGCTAGTGGATCCACGTAAGCTATATGTTAAGTAAAGGGTCCTACCTTGGCAAGTAGGATGGCCCTATCAGTGTAGGGTTAGACACCGGATTCCATGTTGATAGCGCACATGGTCTTACATGTCGTTTAAGACTACTTCCCACAATAATGAACTAAGTTGGTTTCAAGGTATTTTCTCAAGTAAAGTAAATACGGTTAGCTTGCATTGATCATGTTTTATGACTTATGATTTCTAACCCTTTTCTCATATTTTAGCTTGATCATTGCATGATTATGAAAATGTCCCTTTTTAGCTTGTTTAAACATTTTTATGCATGGTTATCATACTTGGTACATTTTTTACTAACGCATACTCTTGCCTACATTTTTTATAAGTGTGGGGTCCAGCGCATCCCCATTTTCTCATGGCTAGTACGTGATATTAGAGACTTTGAATAATTTGGTGAGTCCTCATATGTTCGAGGACGTAGCCAGATTTACTTTTATGTCATTTACCTTCTTTTAAAGACTTGTATGAGTTACGTCCCAACGTTCTTTCATTTTCTATGTTAGATGGCTTTTGAGACTATATGTAGACTTCCGCTATTACTTAAACGCTTTTGATAATGAATTGCCTTTTGAACTCTTAAACTGCTATTATCTTGTATGATGTATGCTAAGTGGCTTGTATGTGGCCTTTCGGGGTCTTGTACACCATGTCACGTCTAGGCGGCACTTTGGGTCGTGACAAACTTGGTATTCAGAGCACAAGGTTTTAGAAAGGTCATAGGAAGTATCATAAGCCATGTCGAGTAGAGTCTTGTTCATGAGTGTGAAGCGCGCCACATTTATGAATGATAGGCTATAGGATGTTTAGGAAATTCCACTTCTTTCATTACTCCTAAGTCGTATGATAGAGTGTAACTCTATGTGTCTCTTTCCTAATCGATATCCTATGCGTTTCAGGATATGGCTACACGAATATCTTATGCTAGAAGGAATGTGAGAGAAAATGTGGAACAAGAAGCTCCTCCTCATGCTCCTCAAGTTCTGGTTGATCCTTTGGCTGAATAAGTGACTAATGCGGAGTTTAGGGCTGCTTTTCAAGTGTTGGCTCAAGCCATGATGGCTCAAGCCAATAGGGAGGTTGTGGCTCCCATGAACCCAAATGTGGGTATGGTGGCATCTTGAGTGAGGGACTTCACAAGGATGAATCCTCCTGAGTTTCATGGCTCTAAAGTTGAGAAAGATCCTCAAGAGTTCATTGTTGAGTTGTTCAAGGTGCTAATGATCATGGGAGTGACGCCAAGGAAAAGTCAGAGTTGGCCGCTTATCAACTTAAGGGTGTGGCTCAAGTGTGGTTTGAGCAATGGAAAAGTGAGAGGGCGGATGATGCGGGTCCTCTTGATTGGGAAAAGTTCAAGGTTGCTTTCCTTGATAGGTTCTTTCCTCTTGAGATGAGGGAGGCAAGGGTGCTCGAGTTCATCAATCTTTTTCAAGGAAGCATGAGTGTGAAAGATTATGCTTTGAAGTTCACACAATTATCTCGATATGCTGCTACTATGGTTTCGATCCTAGGGCAAGGATGAGTAAGTTCATTTTAGGAATGTCTGAAATGGTGGTCAAAGAATGTCGTACCGCCATGCTTATCAATGACATGGATATTTCTCGTCTCATGGTGCATGCACAACAAATAGAAGAAGAGAAACTTAAGGAAAGGTCTAGGGAGGCAAAGAGGGCTAAGACCGGTGATGGTAATTTATCACATTCAAGGCCCAATGGACATGGTCGTTCTAAGTTCTGACCAAGGTTCTCCAGTCAAAGTTCCTCTAATGCTCCTCCTAAGTTCAACAAAGATAGGGTGCCTAACCCTAAGCCTCAGGGAGGAAATGGTGATGATTCTCATCGACTACTTGTGCCAAGTGTGGGAAGAAACATGAGGGCAAATGCCTAGCCGGTACAGATGGTTGCTTCGGTTGTGGTAAGAGCGGTCATAAGATAAGGGATTGCACATCTCTCGGGGCTAAGGGAAGAAAAGGTAAACAAGCTCCACCTAGTGGTTCGGGTTCAAATGCTCCCAAGCAAAACCAATTCTATGCACTTCAAGCTTGCCATGAGCAAGAGGGTTCTCCCGATGTGGTTACCAGTATGTTGAAAGTCTTTCACTTTGATATTTATGGTTTGCTTGATCCCGGTACTACTTTGTCTTTTGTGATGCCATATGTGTCTATGAGGTTTGATGTTCTTCCGGATGTGTTGTTAGATCCCTTTTGTGTCTCTACTCCTATTGGTGAATCTATTGTGGCTAAGAGAGTCTATAGAAATTATCCCGTCTCCTTATCCCATAGAGTCACTCATGTTGATCTTGTAGAACTTGATATGCTAGACTTTGATGTTATTCTTAGGATGGATTGGTTACATTCTTGTTATACTTCGATTGATTGTAGGACCCGAGTGGTCAAGTTTCAATTCCCAAATGAGCCTATCCTAGAGTGAAAGGGGGAAATTCTATGCCTAAGGGTCAGTTTGTTTCTCGTCTTAAAGCTAGAAAGATGATTTCTAAGGGTTGCATATACCATCTTGTTAGGGTGAGGGATATGGATTCCAAAACCCCTACTTTTGATTCGGTCCCCGTTGTTAATGACTTTCTGAAAGTGCTTCCCGATGATCTACCCGGTGTTCCTCTCGAAAGGGAAATAGACTTCGGTATTGACCTTCTCCTCGATACGCAACCTATCTCTATTCCTCCTAATCGAATGGCTCCGGCGGAGCTTAAGGAGTTAAAGGATCAATTGAAAGACTTGTTGGATAAGGGTTTCATCCGACCAAGTATTTCTTCATGGGGTGGTCCGGTCTTGTTTGTAAGGAAGAAAGATGGTTCACTCCGTATGTGTATTGATTACCGTCAATTGAACAAGGTTACCATTAAGAATAAGTATCCTCTTCTAAGAATAGATGATTTATTTGATCAACTCCAAGTGGACAGTTACTTCTCTAAGATCAACCTTTGTTCGGGTTATTACCAATTGAGGGTGAAAGAAGATGATATTCCAAAAATGGCTTTCCGGACTAGATATGGCCATTATGAATTTGTAGTGATGTCGTTTGGATTGACGAATGCTCCGGCCTCATTTATGGATTTGATGAATAGGGTGTTTGGACAATATCTTGATATGTTTGTGATTGTGTTCATAGATGATATTTTGATTTACTCAAAGAGTGAGGATGAGCATGCCGATCATTTGAGAATTGTATTGCAAGTCCTCAAGGACCAACAACTCTTTGCAAAGTTTAGTAAATGAGAGTTTTGGTTAAGTTCTGTGGCTTTTCTTGGTCACATTGTCTCTGGTAAGGGTATTGAGGTAGATCCTAAGAAGACAGATGCGGTTAAGAATTTGCCTAGACCTCTATCACCTTCGAATATTGGAAGTTTCTTGGGTTTAGCTGGTTACTATAGGAGGTTTGTTGAAGGTTTTTCTTTGATTTCTTCTCCATTGACGGCTTTGACTCAAAAGAAGGTTAAGTTTACATGGTCCGAAGCGTGTTAGAAGAGTTTTCAAGAATTAAAAGATAGACTTATCTCGGCTCCGATATTGACTTTACCGGAAGGGTCCGATGGGTTTGTGGTTTATTGTGATGCTTCAAGGATTGGGTTAGCGTGTGTTCTTATGCAAAATGGAAAATCCATTGCTTATGCTTCAAGGCAACTCAAGATTCATGAAAAGAACTATCCTACTCATGACTTAGAATTAGCGGCGGTTGTGTTTGCTTTAAAGATTTGGAGGCATTATTTGTATGGTGTGCATGTTGATGTTTTTACCGTCCATAAGAGTTTGCAATATGTGTTCAAGCAAAACGATCTAAATCTTCACCAAAGGAGGTGGCTTGAGTTGTTAAAGGACTATGACATGAGTTTCCTCTATCACCCCGGCAAGGCGAACGTGGTGGCGGATGCTCTTAGTCGGTTGTCTATGGGTAGTGTTACTCATGTTGAGGATGGTAAGAAAGAATTGGTTTGTAATGTTCATAGTTTGGCTCGATTGGGTGTTCGGTTAATTGATTCTAGTAAGGGTGGTGTTATGATTCACAATGGTTCATAATCGTCTTTCGTGTCCGATGTAAAGACTAAGCAAGATGTTGATCCTAATTTGGTTGAGTTGAAGGAAGCGGTGCTCAAGAAGTCCGTTGAGGCATTCTCCCAAGGGGAGATGGTGTGCTTCGATATCAAGGTCATTTATGTGTTCCCGATGTAGATGACCTAAGGGAACAAATTTTGTCTGAAACCCATAGTTCTAGATATTCCATTCACCCGGGAGCTACCAAGATGTACCGTGATTTATGGGAGGTCTATTGGTGGAATGGATGAAGAAAGACATTGCGGAATTTGTGGCTAAGTGCCCTAATTGCCAATAAGTGAAAGTTGAGCATCAAAAGTCGGGAGGTTTGTCCGAAGATATTAGTATTCCTACTTGGAAGTGGGAAGATTTGAATATGGACTTTATTGTTGGTTTACCACGCACCTGGCGGCAATATGATTCGATTTGGGTCATTGTGGATCGTATGATGAAATCAGCCCACTTCATTCCCGTCAAGGTTTCTTATTCGGCGGAGGATTATGCTAAGTTATACTTAAGAGAAATGGTTAGGTTGCATGGAGTGCCTTTATCCATTATCTCCGATCGTGGTGCACAATTTACTTCTCAATTTTGGAAGTCTTTCCAAAATGGTCTTGGTACACATATTAAGCTTAGTACAAACTTTCATCCTCAAAACGATGGGCAAGCGGAGCGTACAATCCAAACTTTGGAAGATATGTTGAGAGCTTGTGTGATTGACTTCAATGATAATTGGGATCATCATTTGCCTTTGATTGAATTTGCTTATAATAATAGCTACCATTCTAATATTGGTATGGCTCAATTTGAGGCTCTCTATGGTAGGAGGTGTAGATCTCCTATAGGTTGGTTTGAAGTTGGTGAAGTTGCTTTGATAGGTCCCGAGTTGGTACATGAGGCTATGGAGAAAGTTTGACTTATTAGAGAAAGGTTGAGAATGGCTCAAAATTGACAAAAGTCCTATACCGATGTTACAAGGAGAGATTTAGAATTTGATGTTGATGATTGGGTCTACTTGAAAATCTCACCCATGAAGGGTGTAATGAGGTTTGGAAAGAAAGGGAAGCTTAGTCCCTGTTACGTGGGCCCATATCAAATTTTGAGGGGTGTTGGTAAGGTTGCTTATGAACTTGACTTGCCTAATGATTTGGCATTGGTGCATTCGGTTTTCCATGTCTCATTGTTGAAGAAATGTGTTGGTGATCCGACATCTATAGTGCCATTGGAGAGTCTTGGCATAAAGGATAGCCTTTCCTATGAAGAATTCCCGGTTGAGATTTTAGACCGGCAAGTCCGGAAGTTAAGGAATAAAGAAGTTGCTTCCGTGAAGATTCTTTGGAGGAATCAATTAGTTGAGGGTGCTACTTGAAAGGTCGAGGCTGATATGATGTCCTGATATCCTCATCTCTTTCCCTCCGATCCTACTCTAGCTTGAGGTATTTAGTCCCTCATGGTCCTTTCTTTTGGTCTCATGTGTCTTAGACATTCCCATGATTCCTCATTTATGCATGTTCATGAAGAGTCTAAATTTTGAGAAAATGAGTTGACTTGATTGATTTCTCTATGATTATGTGCATTTGAGTATGAGTTGCATATGGCCTTCATGAAATGATGTTTTGAACATACTTTAGCTTGGAGTTGATGTTCCCTCTTAGGATATGGGCATTTATGTGATTGCATACATATTGGGCTATTAGATTAAGTTCCTATCCTTCCTATAATTTCTTGAGTCCCATTCGAGGATGAATGTTCCCAAGGGGGAGATAATGTAACACCTCAGATTTTGAAAGAAGAAATGTTGCAGGTTCTGGTGCCAGTGACAACGTAGGCCACCTACGGACCGTAGATGGATTGACAGACCGTAGGTGGGAACCGTAGTTGGAATCTTAAATTTCTTCAAAATGACAGACATCAGTATCTCTCTACGGCTCTCCAGGACGGTCTGTCATTTAATGTACAGACCGTAGGTAGGCCTCGTAGATGAGACCTTGACTTAATGAAATCTTCAAGGGTTAAGGTCAGACCTACGGTGGCCATGTATGGACCGTAAGTTGAACTACGAGCCGTACATGGTGACCCGTCATTCGGGGTCAAAAGTTAAAACTCTCTAAATCTATCTACGGAGGAACAGGACGGTCCGTAGGTTGACTTACGAACCGTAGGTCTAACCGTAGATAGGGCCCGACAGTTATTTTTTTAAGGGTTTTTTGGTCTTTTCCCTAGGTGTTTAATTCCAAATATAAGTGGGTTACCCTTTAATCCTAGGTACTATATAAGCCTTTTAAGCCTAATATCACCCATTCCTAAACATTCCCAAAACTCCCCTCTCCCAAATATTTTTCTCTCTAGAAAGCTTGAAGAAGAAGAAGCAAGAGCTAGGGTTTTCAAGATTCAAGCCTCCTAATCCTCCATTGATTTCAAGGTTTTGACATTGAAGTATGATGATCTTCATCTATGGAGCCCATTCCTCCATAGAGTCCCTAAAATTTTCAATTTTCAAGTATCAAATTCCCAATTTGATTTAAGGGTTTTTCTTCTATGATATGGGTTCTTTCAATTATGATCAAATTACTTTCAATTATGATTTTCTAAGTATGAATTGAGTTGAATTGCATGTTTTAAGATAAAACCCCATGAACCCATATGAATTCTCTTAATTTCGAGATTTATGCATTGATGATGGGTTAAGTTATGAAGAAGATGAATTATTGAAATCTATATGAACCCATGCATGATTTATGTTTTCGAAAGCTATGATTCCTGATGAATTATGAATGATCAACAGATGAGTTTTTATGAAAGAATGCATGTTCAATTATAAAATTTATGATGCTTTATGGAATTCTTTGAGATTGAAGCATGAATGATGTTGTTGTTGAGTAGTGAAAGGGTTTTCTCACATAATGGATTCATAACTTGTTGAAAGGTCTTTCTCAACTAAAGTTGAATCAAAAGATTAAGGAGCTATTCCAAATGATGTAAGCTTGGATTGGTAACTCTAGTTGTACCTTTTCATGGATAATAAGATGCATATGATATATGACTAATTCCGTGGGATTTATGCTTAGCACCGAGAAGATATTGAGATGGAAACTCTCCCGTTAGTAGAGGCCTGGTTTCTAGAAGCAATCTCTTTATCCCTAAACTATGTGCCACCATATGATGATGTCTTTTATAGACACTAGCTAGTGGATCCATGTAAGATATATGTTAAGGGTCCTACCTTGGCAAGTAGGAGGGCCCTATCGGCGTAGGTTTAGACACCGGATTCCATGTTGATAGCTCACATGGTCTTACATGTCGGTTAAGGCTACTTCCCACAATAATGAACTAAGGTGCTCTCAAGGTATTTTTTGAAGTAAAGTAAAGATGGTTAGTTTACATTGATCATGTTTTTATGACTTATGATTTCTAACCCTTTTCTCATATTTTAGCTTGATCATTGCATGATTATGAAAATGTCCCTTTTTAGCATGTTTAAATATTTTTATGCATGGTTATCATACTTGGTACATTTTTATACTAACGCATACTCTTGCCTACATTTTCTTATAAGTGTAGGGTCCAGCGCATCCCCATCTTCTCGTGGCTTGTACGTGATACTAGAGACTTGAAGAATTTGGTGAGTCCTCATATGTTCGAGGACGTAGCCAGATTTATTTTTATGTCATTTACCTTCTTTTAAGGACTTGTATGGGTTATGTCCCAACATTCTTTCATTTTCTATGTTAGATGGCTTTTGAGACTATATGTAGACTTCCGCTATTGCTTAAACTCTTTTGATAATGAATTGCATTTTGAACTCTTAAACTGTTATTATCTTGTATGATGTATGCTAAGTGGCTTGTATGAGGCCTTTCGGGGTTTTGTACGCCTTGTCACATCTAGGGGGCACCTTGGGTCGTGACAACCATGGACGCGTGTATGGTTCGTACAAGGATTTACAAATTGTAGACCAATCTGTGGATCAACCATCAGAGAGGTGGGATTCAAGGGTTGACAGGACGGATGCGGTTCACAAGTCGCGATTGGTTCTACGGACCTTGGCTTGGTCCGTATACCACACCACTAGAACTTCAGGAAATTTGACTAAGGGAAGTTGCATGGAAGGTTTGTACGGTCTGTGAAAGGTTCCACATACCATTGACCCAGTCGTGGAATGGTAGATAAGAGACTTGGAATTTTGGGCTTCAACAAGATGATAGGGTCCACGGACCATCAAAGGATTCACGGTCCGTGGATGGGACCCATGAAGGGTGATTTGACAGTTATTCTCAGGGGTAGTTGGGTCTTTTATACTCTTTTAACTCCTATATTATGTCATTTTGGGCCTATTTTGAAGATATTGATAAGTTCCTAAGACCCCCAACCTCCCCATTCCCTTTCATTCACTCAAATCAAAATTTCTTCTTCTTCAAGTCTTCTATCTCAAGAAATTTAGGGTTCAAAAGGTTTCACGTCTCCATTAAAGATTTCACCTAAGGTTTCTATCAAGGTATGTGGAACTCATCAATGGGTCCTCCTTCACTCATTGAGTCCCAAAGAAACCTCAATTTCTCAAGTTATGATTTACACCCAAATTCTAGGGTTTTCATGATTTCTTATGGGTTCGATTAAATTTAAGTTTTCTCTCCATGAATGATCTTATTATGCATGATTTGATCATATTTCAATATTTTCAATGATATTTTCATGAATTCATGCTATGCAAATATTTTATGATCATGAATTATGCTATGTTGATATGCATGCATTATGTTATGAAGGATTCTACGAATCAAGGATGCTTTTAGATAAAGTAACAATATTTATATGAATATCTTGATTTAGATACTTCAGATCAATTTTGGGAGTTCTACTTACCCTAATTCAATTTCAGAAGGTCCTATGGACTAATGTCTTGGTTACAAGAATATATCCACCAAATCTCAAAATCACACCACACCCATTCTCCGATGGCCCTAGACCTACCTAGCCCAGATTATGTCTGAGGTTGGCCTAGCCAAAAAAATTTAAGTCAACCCTGAAAGTTCTTTGCCCCAAATTCTTTCGCTATTGGCTTACTCATAACGACCAGGTCAGGTTATTACAATATATACAATTTACCCATCACTCATCCCCGAGTTATCAACAAGAAAAATAGGGCTAAAATAGAAAAAAGGGTAGTACCTGAATCTTCAAACAAGTGAGGGTACTTGTCTCGCATGTCCCTTTCTGTCTCCCAAGTAGCCTTCCCCGCTGGATGGTGTTTCCACTGAACCTTTACTGACTTGATCTCTTTTGTCCTCAGCTTCTGAACATCCCGATCAAGAATCACAACCGATTTCTCTTCATATTACAAGTCCTTGTCCAACACTACTGAGTCTCATTTAATGATGTAGTCCACATCCCCATGGTACTTTTTTATCTTAGACATATGAAACATTAGGTGAACCCAGACAGGTTGGGTGGAAGTGCTAACAAGTAAGCTACTAGCCCCACACCTTTAAGAACCTCGAATGGACCAACGTAACGAGGGCTAAGCTTATCCTTATTACCAAACCTCATGACTCCCTTCATATGTGACACCATAAATAGAACATGATCACCAACCTGAAAAGCCATGTCCCTTACCTAGCGATCTGCATACTCCTTCTGCCTAATCTGGGCTACCAATAACTTAGCCTGAATCCCTCTCACCCTTTCTTGAGATTTCCTAACCAAATTCGCACCCAAAGCTTTCACATCTTCAGCCTCAAACCAACCTATGGTAGATCTGCATCCCCTCCCATAGAGCGCCTCAAATGGTGCCATATCAATGCCGGAGTGATAACTATTATTATAAGAAAACAGACATAAGGGTACGAACTGATCGCAATGGCCCCCAAAATCAATTGCACACACCCTCAACATATCCTCCAATACCTGAATAGTCTTCTCTAACTGACCGTCAGTCTATGGGTGGAAAGTTTTGCTGAAAGTTAGTTGAGTGCCTAATGCCTCATGCAACTTACCCAGAACTTCGACATAAACTAAGTGCCACGGTCTAAAATAATAGAAAGTGGCACCCCGTGCAACCTTACTATCTCTTTGACATAAATCTTTGCCAACTGGTTAGAGTTGTAATCCACTATGACTGGAATGAAGTGGCTGATTTAGTCAACATGTCAACAATAACTCAAATCAAATCATATTTCCCCAAAAGTCTTTCGTAGTCACACCATGAAATCTATGGCTATCATTTCCCACGTCTATTCCAGTATGAGTATCCTCTAAAGCAAACTTGTAGGCCTTTGGTGTTCATACTTTACACGTTGACAATTTTGACACTTAGAAACATGCTCTGCAATGCCTTTATTCATCCTACGCCACCAATAAAGTAGCCTCAAATCCCTATACATCTTGGTCACACCTGGATGAATAAAATAGTGTGATCCATGAGACTCTACCAACACATTTTGGATCAAGTCACCAACCTGAGGAACGCAAATCCTTCTTCAAAAACTGAGCACTCTATCAGCATCGAGAGGGGCATCTTGGGTCTCCCATACTCCACCTTACCTTTGAGCTTGACCAATTCCTCATCCATAAATTGCTTGGTCTTGATTTCATCTATGAAGGTAGGCCTAACCTCAATACTGACTAACACCCCCTATCTTAGAAATGCCTAACCTCATGAACTTAGACTCCAAAATCTTAATCTCTCTAGACAGAGGTTGCTTAGATACCCCCAAGTAAGCCAAACTACCCATGCTAACTATATTCCATCTCAATGTATCTGCCACCACATTAGCCTTACTCGGATGATACTAAATGGCTACATCATAGTCCTAGAGTAACTCCATCCATATTCTCTACCTTAGATTCAGATACTTTTGAGTGAACATATGCTGAAGACTGTGGTGATTAGTGAATACTTCACGCTTAACCCCATAAAGATAATGTCACTAGATTTTGAGAGCAAACACCACCGCTACCAACTCCAAAACATGGGTGGGATAGTTCTTCTCATGAACCTTTAAATGTCTAGAAGCATAAGCTATAACATTCTTTTCTTGCATAAACACAACACCCAAATCCGAATGTGAAGCATCACAACAAAACACTAAAATCCTTACCTTCCACCGGCAAGGTCAAGATAGGCATTGTAGTCAAAAGATCCTTAAGCTTTGGGAAACTCTCTTCACACTTAACTGACAACTCGAAAGGTACCTCCTTTTGACTCAACTAGGTCAAATACATAGCAATGGAATCAAAGCTCTTCACAACCCTGTGATAATAGCTAGCAAGACCCACAAAACTTCTAACCTCGGCCATAGAGCTAGGACAAACCCCATTCTTAACTGCCTCAATATTTTGGGGATCCACAATCACTCCTTCTTTCAAAACCACATGCCCGAGAAAAGCAACCAAAAGCAGCCAGAATTCATATTTAGAGAATTTAGCATACAACTTTTGCTTTCCCAGGATACCTAGAACAACACAAAGATGGTTTGCATGCTCCTCATCTCCCCTAGAGTAAATCAGAATGTCATCAATAAACACAATTATAAAGGAATCCAAGAATGGATTAAACAACCCATTCATCAAAATCATAAATGTTGCAGACGCATTAGTCAACCCAAACAACATCACCAAGAACTCATAATACCCATATCAGGTACTAAAGTTGTCTTAGGTATGTCTTTAGGTCTAATCTTGAACTGATGGTACCCCAACCTGAGATCTTCTTTTCTAAGATTGACTTCAGGTCGGTGTACCATCAAATAAAGATAAGACCTAAAGACATACCTAAGACAGCTTTCAGGACTCGGTATGGGTAGTATGAGTTCTTGGTGATGTCATTTCGATTGACTAATGCACCTGTAGCATTTATGAGTTTGATTAATAGGGTGTTCAAACCTTTTCTAGATTCTTTTATGATTGTGTTTATAGATGATATATGGATTTACTCCAAGGGAAAGAAGGAGCATGTAAATCACATTCATATTGTTCTGGGTATCTTGGGAAACAGAAATTGAATGCTAAATTCTCTAAGTGTGAATTTTTTTTGCCCTTGATTGCCTTTCTCGAGCATGTAGTTTCGAAAGAAGGGGTAGTGTTAGATCCCCAAAAGATTGAGGCAGTTAACAATTGGAATTAGCCTAGCTCTGTGAACGAAGTTAGGAGTTTTATGGGTCTTGCTAGCTACTAACGCAGGTTTGTGAAAAACTTTGCTTCTATTTCTACGCACTTGACCAAGTTGACTCAAAAAGAGGTACCATTTGATAGGTCAGATAAGTGTGAAGAGAGTTTCCAAAAGCTCAAGAATCTTTTGACTACAATGCTATCCTGACATTGCCGATGGAAGTTAAGGATTTCATTATTTATTGTAATGTTTCACAGTCAGGCTTCGGTGTTGTGTTGGTGCAAGAAAGGAATGACATAACATATGCTTCCAGACATTTAAAGGTCCATGAAAGAATCTATCCCACCCATGATTTAGAGTTAGCAGTGATAGTGTTTGCTCTCAAGATCTTGTGGAATTATCTATATAGAGTTAAGTGTGAGGTATTCATTGATCATCGTAGTCTACAACATGTGTTCACTTAGAAGGATCTAAATATGAGGTAGAGGAGATGGATGGAGTTGCTTAAGGATTATGATGTGACCACTCAGTACCAACTAGGTAAGACTAATATGGTAGCAGATGCATTAAGCCAGAAGACAGTCAGCATGGGCAGTTTGGCTTGCTTGGGGTGTTTAAGCAACCCTTGGCCAGAGAGATTCAAACATTGGAGTCTAATTTTATGCGGTTAGGTATCTCTGAGAAGGGTGGAGTGTTAACTAATATTGAGGTTAAGCCTATCTTCATAAAGGAAATCAAGGTTATGTAATGAGAGGATAAGGAATTGGTTAAGCTAAAGGGTAAGGTGGTGTTTGGGGAGACCCCAAATGCCACTCTCGATGCAGATGGTCTGCTTAGTTTTAGAGGAAGGATTTGTGTTTCTCGGGTTGGCGACTTGATAAAGAATGTGTTGGTAGAGTCTTATGGTTAGTGGTATTCTATTCATCTGGTGTAACCAAGATGTATAGGGATTCGAGGCTACTTTATTAGTAGCCTGGGATGAAGAAAGTCATTGGTGAGTATGTTTCTAAATGTTAGAACTATCAACTAGTAAAATATGAAAATCAAAGGCCTATAGGTTTACTTAAGAGAAGGCCTATTTCTGAATAGAAATGGGAAATGATAGCTATGGATTTTGTATTGGGACTATGGGAAGTATGATTCAATTTGGATCCTTATTGACTAAATCAGCCCACTTTATTCCAAGTAGAGTGGATTACAACTCTCAATAGTTAAAAAAGTTTATGTCAAGAAGATAGTAAGGTTGCAAGGGGTACCCCTTTCTATCATTTCACACCATAGCACTCAGTTTATTTCAAAGTTTTGGGGTAAGTTGCATGAGGCCTTCGGCACTCAACTAACTTTCAGTACAATCTTTCGTCCACAGACAGACAGCCAGAAAAAGAGGACTATTCAGGTATTAGAAGATATGTTAAGAGCATGTGTGATTGATTTTGGGGGCCATTGAGATCAGTTCTTACCCTTATGTGAGTTCTCCTACAATAATAGTTATCACTCCAGCTTTAATATGGCACCTATTAAGGCACTCTATGGGAGGAGATGTTGATCGCCCATATGTTGGTTTAAGACTGGGGAGGTGAAACCGTTGGGTGTTGATTTGGATAGGGAAGCTTAGGAAAGAGTGAGGGGAATTTTGGCTAAGTTGTTGGCAGCCCAAAGTAGGTAGAAGAAGTATGTGGATCGCAAGGTAAGGGACATGATGTTTCAGGTTGGTGAGAAGGTTCTATTGAAGGTGTCAACTATGAAAGGAGTCATGAGTTTGGTAAGAAGCGTAAGCTCAACCCTTGCTACATTGGCTCGTTTGAGATTCTTGATAGTGTGAGGCCAGTGGGTTACATGCTAGCATTGCCACCCAACTTTTATGGAGTTCACCCAGTTTTTCATGTGTCTATGCTAAAAAATTAACATGGGGATGGGTACTATATCATCAAATGAGACTCAATAGTTAGACAAAGACTTGTAGTATGAAGAGGAACCGTTTGTGATTCTTTATCAAGATGTCCAGAAGTTGAGGACCAAGGAGATCAAATCAGTAAAGGTTCAGTGGAAACATCATCCAGTTGAGGAGGCTACTTAGGAGATAGAGAGGGACATGTGAGACAAGTAACCTCACTTGTTCGAGGATTCATGTACTACCATTTTTTCTACTTTACCTTAGTTTTCATATTTGATCACTCGGGAATGAGCGATAGGTAAATTGATATATATTGTAATGACATGTCCCGATCATTATAATTAAGCCAGCGATGAAAGAATTTGGGCCAGAAAACTTTTCGGGTAGTGACTTAAAAAATTTAGGCTAGGTCAGCTTTAGATGGAATCAGGGCTAGGCATGGTCTAGGGCCATCCATGAATGGGTGGGGTGTAATGTTTAGGCTTGGTTGTTATTTTCTTGTATCTAAGACATAAAGGAACCCGTAGGGCTTCATAGAATCAAGTTCGGGCGAGTAGAACTCCCAGAATCAAATTTGGCGTGAAAGGGATAGTTTGGGACGTCAAGGAAAGGAGTTATGTTCTAAAAATGGGATTTTCAGGGATTTCTGAGTCTCTGAAGTTTTCAGAGTCCTCTATAGCGAGAGGCATCCACTATAGCGGGCATGTGCAGACCGCTATAGATGGGAGAAATGAGATTTCATGTAGAAACTGCCCCAAAACCTCCTGTTTTCTACACTTTGTTTTTAGGCTTGGGAGGGTTGATTTAGGGTTGTTTGCACTAAACGTCCCATGGAATTCATCATCAAAGATAAGTTTTTTTCTACCCAATCTTTTAAGTTGATTCTTAAGCCTTAGAATCTACGATATTACTCTAAGGGGAGGGTTTTGACATGATTTCATGGTGGAAAAAGCCCTAAGTTGGGAAGGATGATCATGAATTGGCTTGGGGTTAGGATTTGGTCATAATTTGGGTATTAATAGGACATTGTTGATTGATTTTTGTATTTATTTATTGTTTAGACCAAAAATAAGACAAGGCACTTCAAAAAAGGAAAGCTCAAATTCTTTAGAGTTTCCAAGAAGTTTGATTCAAGGTATGTGATAGTTGTATGTTTTTTGATTTATGTATGTATGAATGACTACTATTTTCATAGTATCATTTGTACAATGCATGTTAGGGGAAAACATAGGGAATCATATGAAATGATATCATGTTGATAATCTCATGAAATGGACCTATTATGCAACTTGTGGCTTTCAAGTGGTAGCGTTCATTATGCTTGTGATTGTGCATGATTGGTTGTGATTGCTGGCTGGCTCGGGTACCATACCTGGTACAGGATATCTCCATGGTTGGCTCGGATACCACGCCTGGTATATACTAATGGTTGGCTCGGGTACCACGCCTGGTATGGGATATCCATATATGGTTGGCTTAGGTACCACATCGGTACACTAACTAAGGATGACTCAGGTAACACACCGGTACACTCTCAGACTGTGTTTGGGTTTCGTGATAGGACCAGGTATCGGTTTATGGTTTTATAAGAGGACCGAGCATTTGCATTTTTGATCATGTGGGACATGCATCCAGATATTTGTTGTTTCATGATATATGACTAGGAGTCTATATGAATTGATATTTGTTATGTGTTGTTCAGTGTTACTGTACTATGGTGAATTGCTAACATTCATATCTTGGACTGATCGTGTGATCCTACCAGTACACTATGGTTTGTGTACTGATATACTGCAGTTGTTATTTTTTTGTTGAGTATAGAGCATCTTCCGGTGGTTGATCCAAGACCTCAGTTAAGAGACGTTTGACTTCAAATTCAAGGGTGAGCTATTCTTCCAGGCTATCATGGATTCCTTTGAATTTATTTTCCATCTTTTTAGACTAAGACATTCTTAGACTATTGTTTACCGTGTTAAGTTTCTGTAACACCTCGAAAATTAGAAAGTTGAGTTTGGAAAGGAAAGGTTGCACTTTGGCACTAAGTGGGGTGGTCTACGAGTCCATCCTACACACTGTAGGAAGTCCTACAGGCCGTAAAAAGGAAGTCATAGGACCTGAGTTGAGTTTAGGAAAATCAAGTCTTTGATGATTGGCCTACAAATGAACAGGACGAGTTGTAGAAGGAATGATGGGCCGTGGAAAGGTTTCGTAGCGGCTATTTGAACTTAGTGAGATTTGGACTTAAAGTTAGATTCTACCGAAGAGGTTAACGGACCGTAGGAAAGGTGACGACCAGTAGGAAGGTTTTGTGGGAATTGTTGTGAGATTTGGGTTCCAGTAGTTGACCCTACGACTGGAAAAGACAGACCGTAGGAATTCCTACGATCCGTATGTCCAACTGGTAGGGCTCTCTGGCAGTTTTTAATTGAGGGTGTTTTGGCCCTATAACTCCCCCTATAACCATTTTTACTCATAAGAATTAGCATAATTTCTTTCATTCACTCAATTCTCCCAAAAAATTTCCGAAGTCTTCTTCTCCAAATCCTCTCAAGAACTCTCAAGGTGGAAGTTAGGGTTTCAAGATTCAAGGTCTCATTCCTCTTACATTCTTAGGGTTTTGATTATCAAGATATGTGGGAATTCACCATTGGATCCATTTCATCCATTCGGTTCCTAAAAGAACTTTAAATCTCAAATCAATTTCACCCAATTCTCTTAGGGTTTCATCTTATTCTCCATGGGTTCAATTTATCCTAATTAAATTACTTATATTCAATCTTATTAAGTATGATTTGATACAATTATATGATTTTCTTTGATTTCACATGAACTCATGCCTATGCCAATTTTATGAATATGAATTATGCTTATGAAAATATGAAGTATGACTATGAATCTATGTATGTTTTATGAAAGTAATGAATTATGACTAAACGATACTTTTAAGATAAAGTGTCAAAGATTTGTGAAAGGTTTTCTCACATATGAAAGGAATCAAGTCTTAAATGCTCGAAAAGAGAGTGTCTTATGAATAAGATTATGAAATCATGATTTTTTAAAGGAGCTACACTATTATGACTTATGGTTAGATTGGTAGCCTTAATTGTTACCTTTCCAAGTTTTTTTATTATGAAGATGATTATATCTTTTCCATTGGGATTTACTTAGCACCGAGAGAACTTTGAGATGGGGCCCTCCCATTAGTAGAGGTCTGGTTTGTAAAAGCAATCTCCTTGTCCCTAAACTACAGGCCCCCGTAGGATTGCCTTACATGACCTAGCTAGTGGATCCACCATAGTAATAATGAATGAGACGGAGTTCTACATTGGCAAGAAGATTATCCTTTTCAGTGTGAGGGTCATACCAAATTCCATGTTATAGCTCACATGGTCTTATTTTTTGTTAATGGTAAATATACAACAAATAAACTCTATTTTCTTCAAAGGTTTTGTGAAATCTTTCTTTATGATTTTAAGTATGCATTGTGTCACGACCTAAAGTACACCCTAGACGTGACATGGTGAATAGGACCCCGAGAGGCCCCACACAGGCCCCTTAGCATACATCATACAAGATAATAGAATTTAAAAAGAGTTCAAAGAAAACATTTCATTTAAAAGAATTTGATCAAAAGCGGAAATCTAAGCATAAGTCTCAATAAGTCATTTACTACATCAATAGAATGAATCTGGGACGTAACCCATACAAAGTCTGAAAATTGAAATGACCTAAAAAAAAAGTAAAAGAGTCTCAGTCCTCGGAACATGAGGACTCGCCAATCTTCAAGTCAATAAAATCACCTAGCAACGAGAATGTGAGGTAGGAACGTCAGACCCTACATTCATGAGATAATGTAGGCAAAAGTATGTGTTAGTAAATGGAATGTACTAAGTATGAGGCAATATGCATAAACATGGATATGCTAATAAAATTGCTTAAATCAAATGATCATGATCATAATAAGGCATTTAAAAGCTTTATGGTGGAGAAATGACATGAAGTTCATACGACATAGTCAAATATATTAGTATTAAGGGCGTAAGAAAAACCTTGAAGAAAACATAATCATTTTTGTGGGATATTAGCTTTAACCGATAATAAAACCATGAGAGTTATATTATGGAATTTGGTATATCCCTCATACCGAAAGAAGGGGAAAAAACTTACCAAGGTAGAATCCATACATATCATCATTCGCTAAAGTAGATCCACTAGCTAGGACATTTAAGACAATCCTACGGGGGCATGTGGTTTAGGACTAGAGGTTGCTACTAGAGACTACCCTATTTGAGCCTCCACCCGAAAGCCCTCTCGGTGCAAAGTCTAAATCCCAACGAAATAGATAAAAGTCAAATAGAAATTTAACATAGGGAAAGGCAATAGTCAATACCAATCCACACATTTCAAGATCAAAACATGGAATAGCTCCTTTATAATAATTCAACATGGAGGAGAAAACCTTTCACCAATGTGAATTCATTTGTAAGAAATACCTTTCACAATTATGATCATCATAGTAAGTGAGAAATCCTTCCACAATAACATTGATACTTTTCTCTCAAAGAAACCCCAAATCATTAATAATTATTTCATAAAATATGCATATCTTCATAATTTCAAAATTCATATATTCAAGGGTTCATCAGGATCATAGCTGAAAATCATAATTTAGGCATGGGTCAATGCAATTTCAACTAAATATCATAGATTAATCACCAAATCATGCATTAGAAAACTCAATTAATCATAATCAATCATAATTGGAAGAAACCCACATTCTTACATTGAAACCCTAGTTTGATCAATTGAAAATTGAGTTGGGAAATTGAAATATTTGGGGACCCCATGGAGGAAATGACTCCATGGATGAATACACACACACCGTGATTCTAGATGCCCAAAAAGAATGGGGGATTGGAGACTTGAATGGAACCCTAGCTCTTCTTCTTCTTCCTTAGGCTTGAGAGGATTTGGAGAGTGAATTTGGTCAAGCTTAGGGAATTTAGGAGAATGAGTTGAAGTGGGTGAATTGGGGGTTTAAATCCTTTATATAGGGCTTAGGGTAGAAGACAAAATGACGTAGTATTGGGTTAAGATGATTAGGGAAAAGACCAAAAAGCCCACAAAAATAAATATCAGACCTCCACCAACGGTTAGACTTACGGTCCGTAGGTCCAACTACGAACCATCCTATCCAATCATCAGTGGGGTTCTGGGACTATACTTTTGGAATCCCAATGACGGGACCTATGTACGGTCCGTTGGTACACTTATGGACCGTACATCCCAAATTTAGGTCCCAACTTTGACCCTCAAAATTTCACTAAGTCCGGGACTCACCTACGAGACCTACCTGCGACTCGTACATTGGACGACAGACCATCATGGTGAATCGTAAAAATGGTACTGGAACTTGTTGTCTTAAAAATTATTTAAGTTGCTACCTAGGATTCCCACCTACGGCCCATAAAGGAACCTACGGTCCGGTGGTGGGCTTGTTGGTAGAGACACCAGTTCTAGAAAGCCTGCATTTTTCCTTCTTTTCGAATCTGAGGTATTACAATATCTCCCCCGGGAACATTCGTCCTCGAATGAGACTCAAGGCAACGTAAGGAAGGTAGGGGGGAGATCTAACAGCCCAACAAGAATACAACTTCATCAACAACACATAATCAAAGAGAAACATCATTTCCTAGGCTTAAACATGCTCAGAACATCATTTCATAAGGTGCCCATGTAAGTCATACTCAAATGCACATAATCATGAAGAAATCAATCATAGCCGAGTCAAAATCTCAAAAGCAAATTTTCATGAGCATGAATGCATGAGGAAACATTAAAATGACTGGGACATGAGGAACTAAATACCTCTATCTAGAGAAGGATCATAGGGAAAGAAATGGGGGAAACAGGACATATATCGGCCTCGTCCTACCAAAAAGCACCCTCAACACTTTGATTCCTCCATAAGACCTTTACGGATGCAACTTCCTTATTCCTTAACTTCTTAACTTGCCAATCCAAGACCTCTACCGGAACCTCTTCATAAGAAAGACTCCCTTTTACTCCAAGACTCTCCAATGGTACTATAGATGTCGAATCACCAACACATTTCTTCAATAAGGAGACATGGAAAACTAGATACACCGAAGCCAAATCATTAGGCAAATTAAGTTCATAAGCAACCTTACCAATTTGCCTCAAAATCTGATATGTGCCCACATAATGGGGACTAAGCTTCCTTTTCTTTACAAACCTCATTACACCCTTCATGGGTGAAATTTTTAAGTAAACCCAATCATTAACATCAAATTCTAGATCTCTTCTTCTAACATCGGCATAGGAATTTTGTCGACTTTGAGCAGTTTTTAACCTTTATCTAATAAGCCAAACTTTCTCCATAGCCTCATGTACCAACTCAGGACCTATCATAGCAACTTCACCAACCTCAAATCAACCTATAGTAGATATACACCTCCTACCATAAAGAGCCTCAAAAGGGGCCATACCAATACTTGAATGATAGATATTATTATAAGCAAACTCAATCAAAGGCAAATGATCATCCCAATAACCCTTGAAATCAATCACACAAGCTCTCAACATATCTTCCAATGTTTGGATAGTACGCTCCGCTTGCCCATCGATTTGAGGATGAAATGTCGTGCTAAGCTTAACACGAGTACCAAGGCCTTTTTGGAAAGATTTCAAAAACTGTGAAGTGAATTGGATACCATGATTGGAGATAATTGATAGGAGCACTCCATGCAACCTAATCATCTCCCATAGGTACAACTTAGCATAGTCTTCCGCTGAATAAGAAACCTTGACGGAAATGAAATGAGCCGATTTTGTCATGCGATTTACAATAATCCAAATTGAGTCATGTTGTCACCTGGTGCGGGGTAAACCAATAATAAAGTACATATTCAGATCTTCCCACTTCCAAGTAGGGATACTAATGCCTTGGGACAAACCTTCCAGCTTTTGATGCTCAACTTTCACTTGTTGACAATTAGGATAATTAGACACAAATTCCGCAATATCATTCTTCATCCCATTCCACCAATAGACTTCTTGCAAGTTACGGTACATCTTGGTCGGTCCCAGGTGAATGGAATATCGAGAACTATGGGCTTCCAATAAAATTTGCTCCCTCAAATCATCAATATTGGGAACACATAAATGACCTTGATATGGAAGCACACCATCTCCCCCTTAGGAGAAATCCTCAACAGACTTTTTAAGCACTGCTTCCTTCAATTCCATCAAGATCGGATCAAGACCTTGCTTTGCCTTCACATCTGACACAAAGGACGATTCTGAACCATTATGAACAACAACACCACCTCTATTAGAATCAACCAACCGAACACCCAATCGGGCCAATCTATGAACATCTCGAACCAACTCCTTCTTATCATCCTCGACGTGAGCAACACTACCTATAGATAGCCAACGAAGAGCATCCGCCACCACATTTCCCTTATCGAGGTGATAGAGGACACTCATAACATAATCCTTTAGCAATTCAAGCCACCTCCTTTGGCGAAGATTTAGATCCTTTTGCTTGAACACATATTACAAACTCTTGTGGTCGGTAAAACCATCAACATGAACACTATATAAGTGATGCCTCCAAATCTTTAAAGCAAATACAACCACCTGTAGTTCCAAATCATGGGTAGGATAGTTCTTTTCATGAATTTTAAGTTGCCGTGAAGTATAAGCAATAATCTTCCCATTTTGCATAAGAACACATCCTAGTCCAATCCTTGAAGCATCACAATAAACCACAAACCCATCGAACCCTTCTGGTAAAGTCAATATCGGAACAAAAGTAAGCCTATCTTTCAATTTTTGGAAACTATTTTTACACACTTCAGACCATACAAACTTAACTTTCTTTTGGGTCACTACCGTCAATGGAGAGGCAATCAAAGAAAACCCTTCCACAAATTTTCTATAATAACCGACTAAACCCAAGAAACTTCGAATATCTGAAGGGGATAAAGGTCTAGGCCAACTCTTAACCACATCTGTCTTCTTAAGGTCTACCTCAATACCCATGACTGAAACAATGTGACCAAGAAAAGCCACGAACCTTAACCAAAACTCACATTTACTAAACTCTGCAAAGAGTTGTTGGTCCTTGGGGACTTGCAACACAATCTTCAAGTGATTGTTGTGCTCATCTTCACTCTTTGAGTAAATCAAAATATCATCGATGAACAAAATCACAAACATATCTAGGTATTGTCTAAACACCCTATTCATCAAATCCATAAATGCGGATGGAGCATTTGTCAAAATGAATGACATTAACAAGAACTCATAGTGACCATACCTATTTCGGAAAGCCATCTTTGGAATGTCATCTTCGTTCACCCTCGATTGGTGATAACCTGGTCGGAGGTCAATCTTAGAGAAGTAACTCGCTCCTAAGAGTTAATCAAACAAATCATCTATCCTTGAAAGAGGATACTTATTCTTAATGGTAACCTTATTCAATTGTCGATAGTCAATACACATACGAAGTGAACCATCCTTCTTCCGTACAAATAAAACTAGAGCACCCCATGAAGAAATACTCGATCAGATAAAACCCTTATCCAATAAGTCTTTCAATTGCTTTTTTAATTCGTTAAGTTCTGTCAGAGCTATTCGGTAAGGAGGAATAGAGATAGGTTGCATTTTTGGGAGAAGGTCAATACCGAAGTCTATTTCCCTTTCGGGAGGAACACTGGCTAAATCATCGGGAAACACTTCTAGAAACTCATTAACAACGGGGACCGACTCAAAGATAGGGATTTCGGAATCCATATCCCTAACCCAAACAAGATGGTATATGCAGCCCTTAAAAGTCATTTTTCTAGCTTTAAGACAAGAAACAAAACGACTCTTAAGCATAGAATTTCCCCCTTTCCACTCCAGAACGGGTTCATTTAGAAACTAAAACTTGACCACTCGGGTTCTACAATCAATAGAAGCATAACAATTAATGCAGCCAATCCATCCAAATAATAACATCAAAATCTAACATATCAAGCTCTACAGGATTAACATGAGTGACTCTATGGGGTAAGCAGACGGGACAACTCCTACAAACTCTCTTAGCCACAATAGATTCACCAATAGGAGTAGGGACAGAAAAAGGATCTAACAACACATCCAGAAAAATATCAAACCACATAGCCACATATGGCGTCATAAATTATAAGGTAGCACCGAGATCATGCAAATCATAAACATCAAGTTGAAAGACTTTCAACAAACCGATAACAACATCGGGAGAACCCTCTTGATCATGTCGAGTTTGGAGTGCATAGAACTGGTTTTGCTTAGGTGCATTTGAACCCGAACCACTAGGCGGAGCTTGCCTACCATTTTTTTCCTTATCGAGTCTAAGTGGACAATCCCTCAAGTAGTGACCACTCTTGCCACAACCAAAGCAATTATCCGTACATATTAAGCATTTTCCCCGATGACTCTTGCCACACTTTTGGCATGTGGAAACCGAGGATCCATTTCCACCACCATTTCCTCCTTGCGGCTTAGATTTAGACACCCTTTCCTTGTTGAATTAAGGAGCTAGAGCATTGAAGGAACCTTGACCAGAAAACCTTTGTTGCAACTTAGAACAACCATGTCCATTGAACCTTGAGTGTGAAAAGTCACCATCACCGATCTTAACCCTCTTTACCTCCCTAGACTTCTCCATTAGTTTCTCCTCTTTGATTTGTTGAGCATGAACCATTAGACGAGAAATGTCCATATCATGGATAAGCATGGCGGTACGGCATTCCTTAACTACCATTTTAGATACCCTCGAAACAAACTTACTCATCCTTGCCCTAGGACCGGCAACCATAGTAGGAGCATATCTAGACAATTGTGTGAATTTCAAAGCATACTCCTTCACACTCATGTTTCCTTGAAAAAGGTTGATGAATTCAAGCACCTTTGCCACTCTCATCGCATGGGGAAGGAACCTATCAAGGAAAGCAACCTTCAGCTTTTCCCAATCAAGAGGAGCCGCATCAACCGCCCTCTCTTCCTTCCATTGGTTAAACCAAACTTGAGCAACGCCCTTAAGTTGATAAGCGTCCAATTCTACTTTTTCCACTGGCGTCAGACCCATGATCATTAGCACCTTGTACACCTCATCGATGAACTCTTGATGATCTTCCTCAAGCTTAGAACCATGAAACTCTGGAGGATTCATCCTAGTGAAGTCCCTTACTCTAGATGTTGTCGTACCCATATTTAGGTTCACGGGGGCCACAGCCTCCCTATTGGCTTGATCCGTCATAGCTTGGGCCAAAACTTGAAAAGCAATCCTAAACTCCGCATTAGTCACTTGCTCGGCCAAAGATCAACCGGAACTTGAGGAGCTTCTTGAGAAGCTTCTCGTTCCACATTCTCTCCCACATTCCTTCTAGCATATGCCTTTCGAGTGGCCATATTCTGAAAAGCATCGGATAGGGATTAGGAGAGAGACATATAGAGTTACAATCTATCGCACGAATTTAGAATGATGAAAAAAGTGGAATTTCCTAAAAATCTTATAGCTTCTCATTCATAAGTGTGGCGCACTCACACTCATAGACAAGACTCTACTCGACGTGGCTTATGAGACATCCTAGAACTTTTCTAAAACCTTGCTCTGAATACCAAGTTTTTCAAGACTAAAGTACACCTTAGAAGTGACATGGCGAGTAGAACCCCGAGAGGCCCCACACGAGCCACTTAGCATACATCATACAAGATAATAGAATTTAAAGAGAGTTCAAAGAAAACATTTCATATAAAAGAGTTTGATCAAAAGTAGATATCTAAGAAGTTGTTTACGAATGAATCTGGGACGTAACCCATACAAAGTCTAAAAACTAAAATAACATTAAAAAAAGGTAAAAGAATCTCGGTCCTCGAAACATGAAGACTCACCAATCTTTAAGTCAATAGAATCACCTAGCCACAAGAATGTGAGGTAGGAATGTCGGACCCTACATTCATGAGATAATGTAGGAAAAAATATGTGTTCGTACATGGAATGTACTAAGTATGAGGCAATATGCATAAACATGGACATGATAATAAAATAGCTTAAATCAAATAGGAATGATCATAATAAGGCATTTAAAATCTTTATGGTGAAGAAATGACATGAAGTTCATAAGACATAGTCAAATATATTATTATAAAGGGCGAAAGAAAAACCTTGAAGAAAACATAATCATTTTTGTGGGATATTAGCTTTAACCGACAATAAGATCATGAGAGCTATATCATGGAATCTGGTATATCCCTCATACCGAAAGAAGGGGAAACTACTCGCCAAGGTAGTATATGTACATATTATCATTTGCCAAAGTGGATCCACTAGCTAGGTCTTAAGACAATCCTACGAGGGCACGTAGTTTGGGACTAGAGGTACCTACTAGAGACTACCCTATTTGATCCTCCACCTCAAAGCCCTCTCGGTGCAAAGTCTAAATCCTAATGGAATAGATAAAAGTCCAATAGCAATTTAGCATAGGGAAAGGCAATGGTCAATACCAATCCGCATATTTCAAGATCAAAACATGGAATAGCTTCTTTAACATAATTCAATATGGATAAGAAAATCTTTCACAAATGTGAATTCATTTGTGAGAAATATCTTTCACAATTATGATCATCATAGTAAGTGAGAAATCCTTTCACAATAGCCTTGATACTTTCCTCTCAAAGCATCCCCAAATCATTTATAATCATTTCATAAAATATGCATATCTTCATAATTTCATAATTCATATATTCATGGGTTCATCATAGGATCATAGTTGAAAATCATAATTTAGGCATGGGTCAATGCAATTTCAACTAAATATCATAGATTAATCATCAAATCATGCATTAGAAAACTCAATTAATCATAATCAATCATAATTGGAAGAAACCCACATTTTTACATTGAAACCCTAATTTGATCAATTGGAAATTGTGTTGGGAAATTGAGATCTTTAGGGACCCCATGTAGAAAAGGACTCCATGGGTGAATACACACATACCTTGATGCTAGATGCCCAAAAAGAATGGGGGATTGGAGATTTGAATGGACCCTAGCTCTTCTTCTTCTTCCTTAGGCTTGAGAGGATTTGGAGAGTAAATTTGGTCAAGTTTAGGGAATTTAGGAGAATGAGTTGAATTGGGTGAATTGGAGGTTAAGATCCTTAATATAGGGCTTTGGGTAGAAGACAAAATGACGTAGTTTTGGGTTAAGACCATTAGGTAAAAGACCAAAAAGCCCTTAAAAAACTATCAGACCTCCACCAATGGTTGGATTTACGGTCCATAGGTCCAACTATGGACCATCCTATCCAATCGTCAGTGGTATCTAGGACTATACTTTTGGACTCCCAACTACGGGGCCTATGTACGGTCCGTTGGTTCACTTACAGACCATACATCCCAACCTTATATCCCAACTTTGACCCTCAAAATTTTACTAAGTTTGGGACTCACCTACGAGACCTACCTACGACTCATACATTGGACGACGGACTGTCCTGATGAACCGTAAAAATAGTACTGGAACTTGATATCTTAAAAATTATTTAACTTGCTACCTATGGTTCCAACCTATGACCCGTAAGTGAACATACGGTCTGTCGGTGGGTCCGTTGGTACAGACACCAATTCTGGAAAGCCTATATTTTTCCTTTTTTTCGAATCCGAAGTGTTACACATTGACCTTATTTATGATTCATGGTTTCTCTTTAAAGGTTCTTTATACGTTTTACTTTGTTAGGCATATCATGTTTAAAGTTCCTCATATTATCATGTTTAAAGTTCCTCATATTATCATGTCTACCTTTTATGCATTTCCCCATACTTAGTACATTCACCGTACTAATGCATATTTGTGCCTATACTGTCTGATAATATAGGGCCCGATGCTCCTCCTCCCGAATGTGGTTAGATCAAGATTGTCTAGCTTGATCACTTGGATTGGTGAGTCCTCATGGTTTGAGAGCAAAGCTATATATACTTTTATTGATTTTATAGTCTTTTCAGTTTCAAAATTGTACGTGGTGTCTGGGTTACATCCCAATCACTCCAATGATGTTAGAAAAGCTATGTCAGACTCAGTTGTTAGAAAAGCTATGTCAGACTCAGTTGTGTTCCGTGTATTCTCTTATATACTCTGTTTGTATCCTTATGTCATCTTATGATTTGAGACTTGTATATCTCTTGAATTGTATTTCATTATGCCATGCTTATGTCAAGTGGCTTGTTTAGAGCCTCTCAGAGTCTTATTTGCCATGTCAATTCTAGGGTGTACTTTGGAACGTGACAAACTTAGTATTTAGAGCACTAGGTTTTTGAAAGGTCCTAGGATGTCTGACAAGCCGCGTAGAGTAGAGTCTTGTTCATGAGTGTGAAGCCCATCAAGTTTATTAATAGGAGGCTACAAGGCATTTAGGAAACTTCACTTCTTTCACTACTCTAAAGTCATGTGGTAGAGTTCATCTATATAAAGGTTTTTCTCCTAACTCTTTTCTGATACTTTTCAGGATATGCCTACTCGAAGAGCTAACGCAAGAAGAATGCGGGTGACAATGGGGAGCGTGAGGTTCCTCAAATACCGATCGATCCTTTGGTTGAGAAAGTGTCCCATGTCGAATTCTGAGCCTCTTTTCAAGTATTTGCTCAAGTTATGATGACCCAAGCTAAAGAGAGGTCATTGCTCCCGTGAACCCAAATGTGGCTATGACAGCGACAAGAGCAAGGGACTTCACTAGAATGAATCCCCCAGAGTTCTTTGGTTTGAAAGTTGATGAAGACCCCAAGAGTTTGTTGAAGAAATCCACAAGATTGTGGAGATTAGGGGAGTTACACCGGTGAAAAAGGAGGACTTGGCCGCTTATCAACTTAAGGTTATTTGTCAAGTGTGGTTTAATCAACAGAAAGAAGAAAGGGCAATTGATGGGGATCCTCTTGATTGGAAGAAATTCAAAGGGGCTTTTTTTTATCGTTTCTTTCACCTTGAGATGAGAGAGACAAAGGTGCTTGAATTCATTAATCTTCGTCAAGGAAATATGAGTATGAAGGAGTATGCATTGAAGTTCACTCAATTGTCTAAGTATGCTCCTACTACGGTTGCTAACTCTAGGGCAAGGATGAGTAAGTTTGTGTCGAGTGTGTCTTAAATGGTGGTCAAAGAGTGTCATACTGCCATATTGATTAAGGAAATGGACATCTCTCGGTTAATGACACATGCCCAACAAATTGAAGAGGAGAAGCTAAAGGAGAAAGCTAGAAAGTCAAAACGGACAAACACTAGTGATGATGACTTTTCTCATTCTAAGTCAGGTGGACATGGTCGTCCTTAATTCTGGCAAAAGTTCTCCGTTCAAGGTTCTTCTAGCGTTCTGACTCTGAAGTTCAACAAATATATGGTGTCTAACCCTAAGCCTCAAGGATGTGGTGGTAATGGATGTTCTATTTCCACTTGCCAAAAGTGTTGCAAGAGCCATCCGAGAAAGTGCTTAGCCAGTATGGTTGTTTGCTATGATTGTGGGAAGAATGGTCACAATATGAGAGATTTTCCATTGTTCGCTACTAAGGGAAGGGATGTTAGGCAAGCTCAGCCTAGTGGTTCTAGTTCGGATGCTCCTCGTCATAATAGGTTCTATGCTTTTTGGACTCGATAGAATCATAAGGATTCTCCGGATGTTGTGACCGATATGTTGAAAATCTTTCATCTTGATGTCTATGCTTTGCTTGATCCGGGTGTTACTTTGTCATTTATTACTCCTTATGTGGCCATGAGATTTGATGTTGGTCCTGAAATCATTTCTGATCCATTTTTGTCTCTACGTCGATTGGTGATTCTATTGTTGCTAAATAAGTCAATAGAAATTGCCCTATTTCTATTTCTCATAGAGTCACTTATGTTGATCTAGTAGAGCTTGATATGTTAGACTTTGATGTCATTCTTGGGATGGATTGACTTTACTCTTATTATGCTTCCATAGATTGTAGGACCCCGATTTGTCACATTTCAGGTTCTGAATGAACCTATCTTAAAATGGAAAGGGGGAATTTCAGCGCCTAAGGTTCAGCTCATATCTTGCCTAAAGGCTAGAAAAATGATTTGTAAAGGTTGCATCTATCATCTTGTTAGGGTTAGGGATACAGATTCTGAAACCTCTACTCTTGAGGCAGTTCTGATTGTAAGTGAGTTTCCGAAAGTATTTCTCAATGATCTTCCCGGTATTCCTCCCGAAAGGGAAATAGACTTTGGTATTGACCTTAGCCCAAATACACAACCTATCTTTATTCCTCCTTACCGTATGGCTCCAGCAGAATTTAAGAAATTAAAGGATCAATTGAAGACTCATTAGACCTAGTATCTCACCATGGGGTACTCCCTGTTGTTTGTTCAAAAGAAGGATGGTTTATGCCATGACCCAAGGTACCCCCTAGACGTGACATGGCGTACAAGACCCCAAAAGCCTCATACAAGCCACTTAGCATGCATACACAAGATAATGGAAATCAAGAGTATATAAAAACAAGTCCAAGTCAAAAGAGTTTTATAAAACGAAGCGGAAATCTACATAGTCTCAAGCCATCTATTACATCATGGAGTGACGGGGACGTAACCCACCCATCACATACAAAAGTCTAGCATAGAAAGACATAAAAGAAATGTAAGAGTCTCGGTCCTCGAAGCATGAGGACTTACCAATCTTCAAGAATCCTTCAACTAGGCTCTAGCCACGAATAGATGGAGAAGAGTCGTCACGCCCTACATTAATAAATCAATGTAGGCAAGAGTATGCGTTAGTACAAATATGCACCAAGTATGATAATCATGCATAAAAACATTTAAACATGCAAAAAGGGACATTTTCATATCATGCAATGATCAAGCTAAAACATGAGAAAAGGGTTAGAAATCATGAGTCATAAAACATAATCAATGCAAGCTAAACATCTTTACTTTACTTGAGAAATACCTTAAAAGAACTTTAGTTCATTATTGTGGGAAGTTAGCCTAAATCGACATATAAGACCATGTGAGCTATCAACATGGAATCCAATATACTCCCTACATCAGAAGAGCCATCCTACTTGCCAAGGTAGGACCCATAACATCTTGCTTACGTGGATCCACTAGCTAATATAAGGTCTATATAGGACATCCTATGGGGGCACATAGGTATGGGTTAAGGAGATTGCTACTAGAAACCCGGCCTCTACATACGGGAGAGCTTTCATCTCAATATCCTCTCGGTGCTAAGCTTAAATCCCACGGAATTAGTCATTTAATCATGTTCATATCATTATCCATGGAAAGGTACAACTAGGGTTACCATTCCAAGCTAAAATCATTTAAGTAGACGTTTTATCTTCCATGGACTTAGTCCAAGCTTACATCATTAGAATAGCTCCATAAACCTTTGATTCAACTTTAGTTGAGAAAAACCTTTCAACAATTTATGAATCCATTATGTGGGAAAAGCTTTCACATTCATCAATTGAGCAATCAAGTGAGAAAACCTTTCACTATGCAACAATTATCAACATTGGGACTTCAACCTCAAAGCATCTTAAACCATTATCAATTTCATAATTGAACATGCATACTTTCATAAAACCCATATTTTCATCATTCATCATGAATCATAGCTTGAGAAATCATTAAAACATGCATGAGTTCATATAAACTTCATTAAAATCCATCTTCTTCGTAATTCAACCCATCATCAATTCATAAATCTCAAAATTAGGGGATTTCATATGGGTTCATGGGGATTTATCTTAAAACATGTAATTCAACTCAATTCATACTTAGAAAACCATAATTGAAAGTAATTTGATCATAATTGAAAGAACCCACATCATAAAAGAAAACCCTTAAATTAAATTGGGAATTTGATACTTGAAAATTGAGAACTTTAGGGACTCTATGGAGGAATGGGCTCCATAGATGAAGATTATCATACCTCAATGCCAAAACCTTGAAATCAATGGAGGATTAGGAGGCTTGATCTTGAAACCCTAGGTCCTTCTTCTTCTTCTTCAAGCTTCTAAAGAGAGAAATATTTTGAGAGGTTTTGGGAATATTTGAGAAGTTATTAAGAAGGGTAGAAATTAGGCTTAGAAGGCTTATATAGTGCCTAGGATTAAGGGGTAACCGACTTAGATTAAATATTTGGGAAAAGACCAAAAAGCCCTTCTTAAAAATTAACTGTCGGACCCCATCGACGGCTTGACCTACGGTCCGTAGGTCCAACCACGGACCGTCCTGGTTAACCGTCGGTAGGTTCAGAGACTCTGAAATTTGGACCTCCAATGACGGTTCCCATGTACGGCACGTTGGTCCACTTACGAACCGTACATGCCAACCGTCGTCCCCAACTTATACCTTCAAATTTTCACCAAGTCTAAAAGTGACTTACAGGACCTACCTATGGTCTGTAGGTCTAAAGATGGACCATCCTGTCGAACCGTCAATAGGTTACAGTGACTTGATTTCTGAAAAACTTTCCCCTCCACCTACGACTGCCACCTACGGTCCGTAAATTCTCCTACCAACTGTAGGTTGGAGCCGTAGGTCTTGCCTGTAACCCAAAAATTTAATGTTCCTTCTTTTCCAAATCCTAGGTGTTACAGTTCTCTTTGTATGTGTATTGACTACCAATAATTGAACAAGGTTACGATAAAGAATAAGTATCTTATTCGAAGGATTGATGATTTGTTTGATCAACTCCAAGGTGTGAGTTTCTTCTCTAAGATTGATCTTCGATCGGGGTATTACCAACTAAGAGTAAATGAAAGTGACATTCTGAAGACGGCCTTTCGAACTCGGTATAGTCACTATAAGTTTTTGATGATGTCGTTTGGTTTAACTAATGCCCCGGCAGCTTTCATGGATCTTATGAATTGGGTTTACAAATAATATCTTGACATGTTCATAATTGTGTTCATTGATGATATTTTGATTTACTCACGGAGTAAGGATGAGCACGTTGAGCACTTAAGGATTGTGTTGTAAATTCTCAGGGATCGGGAATTGTATGCTAAGTTTCACAAATGTGAGTTTTGGTTGAGGTCTGTTGCCTTCCTTGGCCATATTGTCTTCGGTGATGGTTTTCAAGTTGATCCTAAGAAGATCGAGGCGGTTAAGAATTGGCCTAGACCTTTGTCCGCTTCAAATATACAGAGTTTTTTAGGTTAGGCCGGTTACTATTGAAGGTTTGTGAAAGGATTTTCCTCTATTGCTTTGCCTTTGATGATGTTGACTCAAAAGAAGGTAAAATTCCTATGGTCAGAACCTTGTGAGAAAAGTTTCCAAGAGTTGAAGGATAGACTCACTTCAGCTCTTATTTTGACATTACCAGAAGGATCATAAGGTTTTGTGGTTTATTGCGATGCTTCTCGGATTGATCTTGGTTGTGTTTTGATGCAAAATGAGAAATTTGTCGCTTATGCTTCAAGGCAATTGAAGGTGCATAAAAGAATTATCCGACTCATGATTTGGAGTTAGCGGCAGTAGTGTTTGCTTTAAAGATTTGGAGACATTACCTATATGGTGTACATGTGGATGTGTTCACCGACCACAAGAGCTTGAAGTACGTGTTCACCCAAAAGGACTTAAATCCCCGCCAAAGAAGATGGCTTGAGTTATTGAAAGATTACGACATAAGTGTCCTTTATCATATAGGTAAAGCGAATGTAGTGGAGGATGCTCTTTGTCGACTATCGATGGGTAGTGTTGCTCATGTTAAAGATGGTAAGAAAGAGTTAGTTCGTGATGTTCATAGATTGAACCGATTGGGAGTTCATTTGATTGATTCTAATGAGGGTGGTGTGGTCGTTCAAAATGGTTGATTTGAAGAAGTTGGTCTCCGAAAAAGCCATAGAGGCTTTCTCCCAAGGGGGAGATGGTGTCCTTCGATACCAAGGTCAGTTATATATTCCTAATGTTGATGAGTTGAGTAATCAAATTTTGATAAAAGCTTACAGTTCTCAGTATTCTATTAATCCGAGAGCCACCAAGATATACTGCGATTTGCGAGAGGTCTATTGGTGGAATGGGATGAAGAAGGATATTGCGAAATTTATGGCAAATTTCCTAATTGTCAACAAGTGAAAGTTGAGCATTAGAAACCCGACAGTTTGGCTCAAAACATTAGCATTCCTACTTGGAAGTGGCAAGATTTGAATATGGACTTTAGTACGGGTTTACCTTGTACTCGTTGTCAGTTTGACTCAATTTGGGTTATTGTGGACCGGATGACTAAGTCGGCTAATTTTCTTCCCGTGAAGACTTCATTTTCAGCTGAGAATTATGCTAAGCTTTTTATTCAGGAAATGGTAAGATTGCATGGAGTGCCCTTGTCCATTATCTCCGATCGTGGTACTCAGTTTACATCTCAGTTTTAGAGGTCGTTTCGGAAAGGTCTTGGTACTCAAGTGAAACTTAGCATGACTTTTCATCCTTAGACCGATGGACAAGCCAAGCGTACTATTCAGACTTTGAAAGATATGTTGAGAGCTTGTGTGATTGACTTCAAGGGTAATTGGGATGATCGTTTGCCTTTGATCTAGTTTGCTTATAATAATAGTTATCACTCAAGTATCCAAATGGCTCCATTTGAGGCTCTCTAGCTCCATTTGAGGCTCTCTATGGCAATAGGTATAGGTCTCCTATTGGTTGATTTAAAGTTGGTGAAGTCAGTAAAGTCACTTTGGTAGGGCACGAGTTAGTGCAAGAGGCTATGGAAAAGGTTCGACTTATTCGTGAAAGGTTGAAAATGTCTCAAAGTCGACAAAAGTCTTATGCCGATGTTAGAAAAAGAGAGCTTGAATTTGATGTTGAAAACTGAGTTTACTTAAAAATCTCACCCATGAACGGTGTGATGAGATTCGAAAAGAAAGGAAAGCTTAGTCACCGTTATGTGGGACAATATCGTATTTTGAGGCGTAATGGCAAGGTTGCTTATGAATTAGAGTTACCTACCGACTTGGCATCGGTACATCCCATATTCCATGTCTCTTTGTTGAAAAAGGGTGCTGGAGATCCAACGTCTATAGTGTAATTGGAAAGTTTGGGATCTAAGGGAAGTCTATCTTATGAAAAGGTTCTAATTGAGATTTTGGATCGTCATGTTCGAAATTTGAGAAATAAAGAAGTTGCTTCCATAAAAGTTCTTTGGAGGAATCAATCAATTGAGGGTGCTACTTTGGAAGCTCAACCTGATATGATGTATAAATATCCTCATCTCTTTCCCTCTGCTCCTACTCTAACTTTAGGTATTAGTTCCTCTTGGTTCATTCTTTCGGATTCATGTATTTTAGTCATTCTCATGTTTCCATATGCAAGCATGTTCATTAAATCTTGATTTTTAGTTATGATTTAGCTTGGAGTGATTTCTCCTTGTTTAGGTGCATTTTATTGTGATTTCCATTCATGTTGGGTTGTTAGTGTCACAATCCAAAGTATACCATAGGCGTAACATGGCGTATAGAACCCTGAAAGGCCCTACACAAGCCACTTAGCATACATCATAAAAGATAATAGAATAATGATTTCAAAAGTGGCAATCTCATATCAAAAGAGTTTGACAAAGCGGAAGTCTAACATAGTCTCAACAAGTGATACGCCCAAATTATACCTCCCTTAAGAAGTATGAGTGGTCGTTGTCAAATAAATAACCTAACAAAGGTTAGGGTCGATCCCACGAGGAATATGATTCAGACTTAGTCTAAGTTATTATTGATTGTACGTTTAGCAAAGTTATCTCTGTAAAAAGAGGGGGATTTGAAAACTAAAATTATAATTGATTGATGTATAGTAACAAGTAACGGGAATTGCAGTTTTATAATATCAATATGAGATTGAAACTAGGGCACATGTGTTCCCCACAAGTTCTTAACTCAATAGTCCTAATAATAGTAACTCTTTCCTAGTGTTTAACATGCATAGTCGGTAAGTTAGGTATAGCCTAAGTGATTGGTCCTCCAAATAGGGAATTTCACCATGCAACTTGGTCCGTCTATGGGTGTATATTTTACTAACCCTTACCTTTGACCCAGATTATCCCTCAACGTATTTGGTTCAGACTATTAGATAGCGGATTATCACGCTAAATCTTTGTTGTTTAATCTCTTCCTCATTCATTAATTCCTTGGTCCGACAAGTAGGAACAAGGCAAGTTCTAACGTTGTACACCGTTAAAAAGCATTCAAAACGAAGAGATTAACAAATACATGCATAAACACTTTTCAAGAATTATTTAATTATTAGTCTTACGTTGTTAATTACTCATGGTTCCCACAACCCTAGTTGTGGATTTAGTTTTTCATGTTTGAGTATTCACAATTCATATTAGGGTTTGAATAATAAATCATGAACTTACAATGAGAATAGATGGAATCCCAAAATCTCAAATTGAAGAACAAAAACCAATTGCATAAACCAAACTTCAAGAATTAAATACCAAAAGTGTTTGCATAAATAATTCCCAAAGCCAAAATATTGTATCACAAAACGTCTAACTCCAAAAAATTTATGAAAAAATGAAATTTACAACTTATATTGATAGAAAACAAAACCTAAACTAGGTAGGAAAAGGAAAGCTAAGGATATACGGCTTGGGCAGTGTTGTCTACGATTGGTGACCTACGGCTCGTAGGTACCTTCCGTCATTCAGAGTTAGTCAATAATCTGAGAGTCACTTTCTACAGGCATGATCTATGACTCGTAGATCTTAGTACGGCCCATCCTACTCTTCCATTAATCAAGTACTGGAGTTCACCCTCTCTGAAGTTTTCTACAGTTCGTAGCAGGAACCGCGGCTCGTCATTCTCAACCGTCGTTCCATACTTGGCTCAAATTCTGAGCACCTGAACTCACGACTTCAACCTACGGCTCGTTAAGGGATTGAGGGCTCATAAGTCAACTCATACATCAACAAAACTCTGTTGCTGCAACACTTTAATCATCAACTACACCAAAAACTTATTTCATGTAAAATTAAACACAAATACCATCACATCTACTAACAAAATGCCTAAGAAGTATGCAAAACTCTAAGTTTAATACATCAAAAGTACCATAAGTTCATGGTACATCAACACCCTCAACTTAAAATTGTTGCTTGTCCTCAAGTGACACAAAAAACTCTAAACGACACTTATGCATAAGCAACCAACAATTCAAGCAATCACACAACATTTTTTATTCATCATCCTCGTTATTTATTTTCAACCTAGTGCAACTTTATTATAAACTCAACAAGCTAACTCATGCGGATCAATACATGACATAGACATACCAATAAACACATTCAGATACACAGACAACAATCACCAAGATACCGATTCTTCAATAATGCAACTTGTGCCCTTACCACAAAGAAATCCCTTTTTCACACAGAATTTGATATTTAGTTAGGGACTCAGTATTCGCTCACACTCATAACGAATTTAGTATAGTTTGTGCTCAATACCATAGGCTTGCCCTTATGTTCCACGCTTTGACTTTCAAAACTTTTCACTTAGGATCACTCTAGGACTTTCTTAGCTTGTAACGTAGGCTCAGGGTCAGGTGTGGTATATTTGGATATTAAGTGACTTTTCTGCCCTCTTTGACATTACATTGGCTAGTTACCTCTTTTACAACCAATTATTACATCATTCATGCTTTATGCCCTTCTCCTTATGATTCATTTAAGCTCGAGTGTGACTTTTGACTTGATCATCTTGTTTGATTAATCTTTTCTTCATCTTCTTGTTTAAGATTTTCATTCTTTTTGCTTCTTTTTGGTTAGTCACACCATTTTTACTCATTTTTCTTTCTTTTCTCTACACACGACTCTTTTCATACCCTTTTTTTCTTGCTTTCCTTCATAATAGCCACCCTCAACTTAGATGTTTAGTATGAGTTGAGGTGCACAATGTCCTAGGAAGGACCAGGGCCAGAATTAAGGTACAACTTTACAGTAGCCACCATCAACTTAGGCTTTTACCCTAAGTCGAGGTACACAATGTCCAAAGAAGAACCAGGGCCAAAGTAGAGTTTCACAATATTATTAGGGAAGGTGAATTGGGTGTATAGAAAGAATGGTATTCTTTTAGGCTCAAACATTTGGATCGAAGGGAGCAATTTATCCTTTTGGATGATTGTTTTTAGGCTTAAGTGGACCCATTAACAACAATGGCCTATGATCATTTCCCAGTTTCAAGTTTAAATCACATTGGCAAGACCAACGGGGAAAGTTCTAGATTGGTACGTACCATATGAATGTACAAATGACCTCACACACACATGGAATCTTGTTGCACTTATTAAATCATCAATGAATCTGGTTTATGTTATAGCTTAAGTCATAGTGTCTTATCGATTCCTATCATGTCATACAAAGATCCTACACATTCAACTTATCAAATTCACAGACATAGCACAAATCAAAATTTGGAGGGATGTCAATTTTTATGCTCTATGCCATCATGCTTTTACCTTCAAGGTTGCTTCTACACATTTACTATCCTAAGCATGCCGGTTCAACAGAAAATAAAACAGTTCCTTGGGGAAAAAGAACAAAGGCAAGAAAACCCCAAGGAAGGATTGTGAGTTTGGTTACTCAGACTTCACCCCAACACTCACAATCCATTCACCCCACCCCCACATAAAAAAGCAGTGCAATGCCCTCAATGCAAAAAGAAAAGTAAGGACATAGGGTGAGACAAACCTGTGGCAAATAAAAGTCGAAGACCCATCAAGAAGCGAGCTGGTCTAGTTGCCCGGAACCCGCTGGATCATCATGTAAGGCACCGAGCCTAAAGCTCCCATAGCTAACTCTCACAGATGCTCCTGTCGCAGTTGCTCATCTAATACGGACCGGCACTGGGCAGCCTGCTACTCCCGTCACTCCCTCTTACGGGCTCGCGCCTCCTCAGGATCTGTAGAAGTATCATCCTCAGTCCGAATGCGCTTCCCTGCCGCATGGGAGGAGTCAGTAGGCTGCCTCTTGCCACCAAACAGTGCATTAAACACTACAGTCCCCGATCAGCTTCTGGGACAAGTTCCGGAACAATAGTATCAACAGTGGCCAAGGCATCAATGTCAGCCTGGAGTTTGGCCAACTCCGTCTGGAATGTAGCTAGATCAACAGTAGGCCCAGGCTAAGGCCTATCTAGCATCCAGAGCTCGAAAGCATCAATCTGTCGGTACACCACCTGTATCTTCACCTTAACAGCCTTTATAGTCTGAGCCTCTGATTCCTCGACGATCTTTTGCACCCATGGCTGGATATGCTACAAGAGAATAGCCATTTGAGTCTCCAATTTGAGGACTCTGGCTAGTGAAAACATGGCTGACCCTGTAGGAGCGGGAGCACGTGGTGTGCTCGCAGCCAAACCTGAAATTGAGGAAGGGGGAATAGACCCCTGGGGCTCTGGAGTGGGAGCCGGGATAGTGTCCTCATCAACCTGCTCAGGGGTTGATACATCGCCCATAGGCGGCAAGTCAATTGAGATACCTCGTCGTGGTGCTGCGGGGTTTGTCTCATCTTTAATAAGACCGATGTCAATGGTCTTGGTCACTTCAATGTAAGAATCACTAAAATAAATGGATACGATCGCCTCGTGACATAATCTGAAAATAAGGCAAGAAAATGAAAATGTGGTAGTCTTGTAGAAGGCCCACTCATGGATCTCTGAAATGATAATGCAGGCAAAGTCTATCTCATGCCCCGCCATCAGGCATGCTACCTTCACTGCCCTGTCCCAAGTCAATTGGTTGTCCGCCATCGTAGGGGACAACCTGGTGCAAACTATTGACCGCCAAAATTTAGCCGCGAAATTTAACGTGGCCTTCTTAATAGGAAGGGTCAAATCTTGGACCCACTCAACATCGACCCCCTGGTCAGCTAAATAACTTGTCACCCATTGGAGTAGGATCTCCCTCTGTGACATGTCTCGCATAGCCGCTATATTGCGGACCAGCTGCATTCTATAATCAAATTCAGCCGTATTAATCGGCTGAGTGTGAGAGGGGCCATAAATAAAATGGCGTAGGGTGTCCTTGGATATGTCTACAGGGATATCCCATACTAGTGTGGAGAGGAGTGGTGGCTTCTCTAACGTCTTTGCCCTTGGGGGCATGTTTCTCTATACCTTGGCCGCGTACGATGCGTAAAACTCCCGCACCATAATCAAGCTATATCTGCCCAGTGTCTTGACCATCCACTCACATCTGTGTCCCCGAAATAACTCATGAACAGGAAGAACGGTGTGGAGGTTGCTTGTGAGTATCCGTCGCTCCTTCTTAATTTACCGAGAATGTTTGTTTTGGACATTTTGGCGGATGGCATCGATGTATATCTGGAACATACCCTCCACGCACCATGTGTTGGGCTCACCGGCGACCCGTATAGGCTCAGATGGTCTGGTGGGTGGTGGGTGGTGGGTGGTGGGCCATGAGTCTCTCAAGACTCTGTGGCATCTGAGCCAAATACAAAGACAAACTCGGAATCGGAGCGAGACTCGGACTGTGAAGCTGCTTGGGAGCCGTGGGCTACTCTGGGTTGCGACTCCCCCCTACCCTCTCTCGAACTCTGTGCTCCCTCATCAGACTGGGAAGCACTGTCATGACTATCAGAGGTCGATCCCTCCACCACCGGAATAATTGCCAACTGCCTGGCCTACTGACGAGTCACTCAGGGTGACTTGGGTGAGTCATCCCTTAAAGGAGGGTCATACTCGGACCCACTACCCTTGTCGTCTGTAGATTCATCAATAAGCTTCTGTCGGGTCGAAGGTGCGGTGGATTTGCCCCTACACTCGTACTTTCGAGTGACCTTTGGTGGCATGGTACCTGCGAAGCCATGTTAGTACCTAAACATGCAAAGAAAAAAAGAAAAGAAAAGAAGTAGACTATAGAACAAAAAGAAAAAAGAAAAAAAAAATTGCAAACTGCTATTGTTTTTGGTACCTACGGTTAGTACTAACGGGTCGTAGAAGCATCTACGGACCATAGGTCCTAACCGTAAGTAAGAAAGTCAACTTTTGAGTTTCTGAAGTTGAATTGACGGTTTGACAGGACTGTCTGCCAATGGACTTACGGTCTGTACATCAATCCGTAAAAACTAACTTAGGCTACTGGTGTGCACTTTAGACTGACGGAACCTGACCTACCGTCCGTAGGTTGCCCTACGAGTCGTAGGTCGTGGTCGTCGACCACCACTATGTCAGACCAACAAAAAAAATTATCCAATTTCTCAAATACATCATCTATTGCACCAAAATACTTCTAGAACATGCATTTCAACATATTTTGATGTTATTCTTTCGTTCCTAGGGTTTCAATCATGCAATTAGGTATATGATCAATAATAAAAATCAAAACCCTAAGTCAAGAACACAATTAGAAGGTATTAATCATATAAAAACTTAACAACACCCACCATACCATCGTTCCAAGGGTAACTTTCAACTACTAGAATAAATTCCAACATAAAATTACTACCCGAGGTCAATAAACAACTTTTGATTTCAGCTACAAATTGAATTTTAAGTCAAAAATCAGTACCTTTTAGAGAAGTACAAAGTTGTGTGAGTGTTATTTACGCCTTAATCAACCACTTAGTTAGACTCCAGACCTTCGACTTGGTATTTGAATGGAAGGACAATGCTTTTATTTTGGGAAAGAAATCAGAGAAAGTAAGAAGGAAGAGGGAATTTGAGGAATAAGAAGATTATATAGGGGATGGGGGATGATTTAAGAGGTGCAAAGGGGAGTGAAAGAGTGGGAATAAAGGGGGTTTAACTAAATTTAGAGGGTTTGTAATGGTTGGGAGAAAGAGGGAAATGGGGGTGTTTTAAAATTGAAGGGTTTTTATATTTAACTGTCACGGGTCGGGTCGAATTAAAGACCCTGTCTGAATCTACGATTTCCCATCTACGGTTCGTACATGGTTGTACGGGCCGTAGGTGGGTTCCGTTATTTCTCTAACACTTATTTAAATTTTGAAATCATACTTGGGGTCTATGGTTGCAGACTACGGACCGTCAATTGATGTACGGTTCATACTGTGCAACCATAGAATTGAAGCTGCAGTTGGTTTTTGACATCAAGTTCTACGGATGCCATTCACGATCCGTCGATCGAATGACAACTCATAGATGGGAACCGTAGAACCTGCTGCACTTATAAGTTTTTCAGATTTTTCTCACTTTCCTGCACATGTAGCAAGCATGACTTCCTTTTATATTTTTACTGACTCTTTTTGGACACGGACCCTAACTACCCTAATCTAGCCAACACTAAGACTCAATAAAACATAAAACTAATTAAAAACAAATCCTAAAAAATTCATAAAAATCACTAAATATTCCTAGAATTGGCTAGATTTTACATCTTGGGTTGCCTCCTAAGTAGCGCTTGATTTAACATCGCGGCACGACGCAGACCTCTTGACTACTCAGACTTCATCAAAACCCCATTGTTCAATTAACTCATTGACCTCCTCCGTTTGTCCCATATAGATTTTGATTCTTTGGCTATTGACTTTGAATTTCATTCCTTCCTTGTTCTCAAGTTCGACTGCTCCATGTGAAAATACTTGGATAACTCTGAATGGTCCCATCCACTTGGACTTGAGCTTGCCAGGAAACAATCGTAGTCTTGAATTGAATAGAAGTACCAAATCATCGGGAGAGCAAAATTACGCTTTTCGATCTTTTGATCATGGTACTTCTTCATCTTTTCATTATACAAGGCGAAACTTTCATAGGCACTTAAGCGAAACTCATCCAGCTCATTCAATTCGTTCAACCCTTGACTTGATGCAGCATCCCAATCCATATTCAACTTCTTGAGTGCCCACATCGCCTTATGCTCTAACTCTACTGGTAAGTGACATGACTTCCCAAAAACAAGTTGGTAAGGATATATACCTATGGGAATCTTGAATGCAGTACGATATGCCCATGGAGCATCATCGAGCTTTCTCGACCAATCAGTTGTGTTCGCATTCACAGTCTTCACAAGGATTTGCTTAATTTCTCTATTTGACACTTTGACTTGCCCACTAGACTGTGGATGATAAGGAGTTGCTACGTTGTGACGAACACCATACTTCTCAAGAAACACCTTGACCAATTTGTTACAAAAGTAGGAACCTCCATTGCTAATAATCGCCCTTGGTGTACCAAATCTGGAGAAGATATTCTTTTTCAGGAACACGGTGACACTTTTACCTTCATTGTTTGAAAGCGCGACAGCTTCCACCCATTTGGACACATAGTCGACCGCAACAAATATGTACTTCATCCTATTTGAGCTCACAAACAGACCAATAAAATTGAGGCCCCAAACATCAAAGAGTTCGATCACCAATATAGGAGTCATTGGGAGTTCTTGCTTTCTTGAAACACCTCTTTCTCTTTGGCATCAATCACAAGACTTGGAGAAATCATGAGTATCTTGGGGGATGGTAAGCCAATAATACCCGCATTGTAAGATTTTATGAGCAATCTAGATACCACTATGATGACCACCAACATGAGACGAGTGGAGGGCTTCCAATATACTCATCATCTCCACCTCAGGCACACAGTGACGAATAATCCCATCAGCACATATACGAAACAAGTAAGGCTCTTCCCAAAAAAACTTCTTCACATCAGACATGAGTTTTCTCTTTTTATGGAATGACAAATTCGAAGGCACCACATCGCTTGACAAATAGCTGGCGAAATCAGCATACCAAGGGATAAGATCACAAGAAGCAGCCAAAACCTGTTCATCTGGGAATGTATTATCTATCTCGATTCCATCAGCTAGCTTCAACATAGACTCTTCCTCTAATCTGGACAAGTGATCAGCCACTTGGTTTTCTGTTCCCTTTCAATCTCTCACCTCAAAGTTGAATTCTTGCAACAATAGTACCCATCGAATTAGCCTCAGTTTTGCATCCTTCTTTGCCATAAGATACCTCAATGTGGAATAATCATTGTGCACAATAACTTTAGTGCCCAGCAAATAGGATCTGAACTTCTCAAACGTGAAGACTATAGCAAGCAATTCTTGTTCGGTGACGGTGTAATTATTTTGAGCAATATTTAGAGCTTTACACACGTAATATAAGGGATGCAGAATCTTCTCTCATCTTTGCCCCAACACTACACCGAGTGCCTCCCTGCTCGCATCACACATGACTTCAAAAACGATTGTCCCCGATCCAATGAAATAATGATAGGTGCAGAAATCAACTTACTTTTTAACTCCTCAAATGATTTCAGATAAGCATCGTCAAATACAAATTTCATCTCCTTTTTGAGCAGTTTGCACAAAGGGTGTGCAATTTTCGAGAAATCTTTAATAAACCTTCTATAGAAACCTACATGCCCTAGAAAACTTCTAACACCTTTCACGGAGATGGATGGTGGCAAGTTTTCAATCACCTCAACCTTTTCTCTATCAACCTCAATGAATTTTTGCGATATTCTATGGCCCAGAACTATACATTCTTTCACCATAAAGTGACATTTTTCCCATATTAGCATAAGATTGCATTTTTCACAGCGTTTCAGCACGTTACCTAGATGTACCAAGCAATCATCAAAAGAGTCACCAACTACAGAAAAATTATCCATAAATACCTCGATAGTATCTTCCACCATATCAGAAAATATAGACATCATGCAACGTTGAAAAATCATCGGTGCATTACACAACCCGAATGGCATTCTTTTGAAAGTGAATGTCCCATAAGGACAAGTGAAAGTGGTTTTCTCTTGGTCTTCTGGTGCTATGGAGATTTGGTTGTAGCCAAAATATCCATCTAGAAAGCAGTACCAACATTTTCCAGCAAGACGATCTAACATTTGGTCCATGAACGATATTGAAAAGTGATCTTTCTCAGTCCACGCATTCAACTTGCGATAGTCCATGCAGACTCTCTATCCAGTCATAGGCCTCATTGGGATGAGCTCATTCTTTACATTTGGAACCATAGTGATTCCTCCCTTCTTTGGCACACATTGAACTGGGCACACCCAGTTACTATCAGCAATCGGATACACTATTCTAGCGTCTAACCACTTGATGATTTCCTTCTTCACAACTTCTTGCATTTGTGGATTCAATCTTCTCTGGTGTTCAATGCTTGGTTTTCTATCCAGCATGAGTTGGATTTTGTGCAAGCATATCCCCAGTGGAATACCAATAATATCAGCAATCGTCATATTCATCAATACCATCACCATCAAAGTTCATGATCACGTAGCTAGTGCTTCAACACCTAGTCTCTCCTCAATGGACACCTCTGGTTTCTCCTCATCGGCATAGTTCACTACTGATACTAACTTAAGCTCACTTCGATGCTTCATTGATCTTCAGATGTTAAATGTCACCTCTTCATGGTTCAAACGGAACTTTATCTGCCCTTTTTCCATAACTACTATTGCACGCCCCGTGGTAAGGAATGGTCTCCCTAGTATTATAGGCACTTCAAAATCAACCTCACAGTCTAGTATCACAAAATCTGCCGGAAAGATAAATGCCTCCACTTTGACCAAAACATCTTGGAGCACCCCAATTGGTTTCTTCACAATACGGGTCAGCCATAAGTAGCCGCATCACAGTCAATTTGGGGGCTCCCAAGCCCAATTTCTTGAACACAGATAGTGGCATCAAATTTATGCTAGCACCCAATTCACATAGGGCCTTCGCAAAGTGCATCATGCCAATCGTGCATGGGATAGTAAATGCTCCGGGATCTTCCTTCTTCTGGACTAACGATCGAGTAGCAATAGCGCTACAATGTTGTAGCTTATCATCATCTTCAAAATTGACAGCTCTCTTTTTGGTCACAAGATCCTTCATGGACTTCGCGTAACCGGGCATCTATTCTAATGCTTCAATCAAAGGAACATTTATAGACAACTACTTTAACATAGAGATAAACTTTCGATACCTCCCTTCTTCAATCTTCTTAACCAACCTTTGTGGAAATTGAGGTGGAGGTCTTGGCATAGGGATGACCTTTTGCGTGATTTTAGCCTCCTTCTCGTTCTGATCTTTAGGCAGTTCTGCTACCTCAACTTCATCCTCTTCTAGTCCTTTCGCACTTTCCACTCCAGTCGATATAGGAGGGTCAATAGTCCACTTTCCACCCCTAATAGTAACTGTCATACAATGCCCATCATTCTTTTGATTTTAAATAGTATTGCTGGGAAGTGTTCCTTATTGGCGCAGATTTGCATTCGAAGATAGTTGACTCATCTGCTACTCAATCTGTTTAATTGACACTACATGTGACTCTACCTTTTGCCCAATGCTTGATAAATCAGTACGCATCTCCTTCACATTTTCATCCATAGAGTCAAACTGTTTCATCATCTTGCTCATCATATCCTCAATGCGATTCAGACTCGATCCTCCATCTCGATTCCCTAGTGGAACATAAGGGCCACTCTTATTGTTTCTATTGTTGTATCCACTCCTATTGTAGTTGTTGTCACGGTTATAGTTCCCATCACAAACATAGTTCCCTTCGCGGTTATAATTATTGTAGTTTCGACCTTGATTTCCTTGACCTTGGCGCTAATTATCCTAATTGGATCCTTGTATGTTAGTCCGGAAACGCCCCGCTTGATAATTCACAAAGTGGGCCTCTTCCTCATAGACATACTCATCAACCGGTGGTGCTCGAGCTTGATAATTTACTGCGTTGACTTTCTCAGTACTTTCATTCACATGTTTCAACACTAGGTCCATCTATGTCCTCAACTATGCCATCTCTTTACGAATATGGTTCAGATTTAGTCTAATTTATTGTTGATTGTACATTTAGCCAAGTTATCTCTGTAAAAAGGAGGGATTTGAAAATGAAAATTATAATTGATTGATGTGTAGTAACAAGTAGACAAGTAACCGGAATTGTAGTTTTGTAAGATCAATATGAGAATGAAACTAGGGCACAAGTATTCCCCACAAGTTCTTAACTCAGTAGTCCTAATAATAGTAACTATTTCCTAGTGTTTAACAAGCATAGTCGGTAAGTTAGGTATCGCCTAAGTGATTGGTCCTCCAAATAGAGAATTTCACCATGTAACTTGGTCCATCTACGGGTGTATATTTTACTAACCCTTACCTTTGACCCAGATTAGCCCTCAGCGTATTTGGTTCATACTATTAGATAGCGGATTATCACGCTAAATTTTCGTTGTTTAATCTCTTTCTCATTCATTACTTCCTTGGTCCGACAAGTAGGAGCGAAGCAAGTTCTAATGTTGTACACATTTAAAAAGCATTCAAAACGAAGAGATTAACAAATACACACATAAGCACTTATCAAGAATTACTTAATTATTAGTCTTACGTTATTAATTACTCATGTTTCCCACAACCCTAGTTGTGGATTTAGCTATTCATGCTTGAGTATTCACAATTCATATTAGGATTTGACTAATAAATCATGAACTTACAATGAGAATAGATGGAATCCCAAAATCCCGAATTGAAGAACAAAAACCAATTGCATAAACCAAACTTCAAGAATTAAATACCAAAAGTGTTTGCATAAATAATTCCCAAAGCCAAAATAATGTATCACAAAACGTCTAACTCCAAAAAACTTATGAAAAACGAAATTTACAACTTATATTTATAGAAAACAAAACCTAACTAAGTAGGAAAAGAAAAGCTAAGAAAATTCGGCTTGGGCAGTGCTATCTACGGTTGGTGACCTATGGCTCGTAGTCAGACCTACGGCTCGTAGGTACCTTCCGTCATTCAGCAGTTAGTCAATAATCTGAGGGTCACTTTCTACAGGCATGATCTACGACTCGTAGATCTTAGTACGACATGTCCTGCTCTTCCGTCAATCAAGTACTGAAGTTTACCCTCTCTGAAGTTTTCTACGGTTCGTAGTAGGAACCACGGCTCGTCATCCTCAACCGTCATTCCATGCTTTGCTCAAGTTTCAAGCACCTGAACTCACGACTTCAACCTACAGCTCATCAAGGGAATGACGGCTTGTAAGTCAACTCGTACATCAACAAAACTCTGCTGCTGCAACACTTAAATCATCAACTGCTCCAAAAACCTATTTTCTGTAAAATTAAACACAAATACCATCACATCTACTAACAAAATGCCTAAGAAGTATGCAAAACTCTATGTTTAACGCATCAAAAGTATCGTAAGTTCACGGTACATCAACAAGCCATCTAAAACATCAAAAGAAGTGATTGGGACATAACCCATACATCACATACAATGTCTGAAAGCTGAAGTAAAGAAAGCAATAAAAGTGTCATGGTCCTCGGAACATGAGGACTCGCCAACTCTTGATCTTCAAATCACCAATGAAGTCAACTAGCCACAAATGTGAGAGGTAGGAGCGTCGGACCCTACATTAGTGAAACAATGTAGGCACAAGTATGCATTCGTACATGGAATGTACTAAGTATGATAGCAATGCATAAGAGTTATGAAATCGTGCTAAAAGGACTTTTTCATGACAAGCAATGACCAAGCTAAATCATAAGATTAAAAGGTTAGAAAACATAAGTCATGATCATGGTCAATGCAAGCTTAACATATTTAAAACACTTCGTAAGATACTTTAAAAGTAACATTAGTTCATTATTGTGGGAAGTTTACCGTTAACCGACATAGACTATGTGAGCTAAAACATAGAATCCGGTGTCTATCCCACACCGAAAAGAGACGTCATTGCTTGCCAAGGCAATAACCTTAAACTTCTAGCTTACGTGGATCCACTAGCTAAGACATCCTACGGGGGCACGTAGTTAGGGACAAGGAGATTACTACTAGAGATTCGACCTCTACTAACAGGAGAGCCTCCATCTCAATATCCTCTCGGTGCTAAGTAAAATCCCACGGAATAGTCATTAATATATTCATTTCATCATCCATGGAAAGGCAAAATTACATTACCAATCCAAGCTAAAGTCATTTAGGATAGCTCCTTAAATCTTAATTCAACTTAGATGAGAAAACCTTTCAACCTATTGAATCCTTATTTGAGAAAACCTTTCACATTCATAATCGTAGTAGTATGTGAGAAAACCTTTCACAACAACATTGATATTTTCATCTCAAAGCATCCTTATATCATTTACATCAATTTCATAAAAGCATGCATATCTTCATAAATTCATATTCCATAGTTCATAAGCTTCATCATAGGTTCATAATCTAAAATCATGGATCATGCATGGGTTCATAAGAATTCAACTCAAAAACATGTAATTACTTCAATTCATGCATTAGAAGATAGAAATAAATCAATAAAATTACAATTGAAGAGAACCCATGAAGATTGAATAAAACCCTAACTTTGAATTGAGAATTTAATTTGTAAATTGGAAGATCTTGGGAAATCTATGGAGGAAAGGACTCCATAGGTGAACACTAACATACTTCAATGATCAAAGCCCAAAAGCTATTGTGGATTGGAAACCTTGAAGTGAAACCCTTCTTCTTCTTCCTTAGCTCTAGAGAGAGAATTTTGGGGAAGTACTTAGAGGGAATTTGTGATTTTTTGGGAATGATTTAGAATGGGTAGTTTTAGGACTTAAATAACTTATATAGGGCTTAGAATGGGGGTTAAAACAACATAGCTTAGGTATTAAACACATAGGAAAAGACTAAAATAACCTTGATTTAAAAAGCTGATGCGTGATCTATATGGACCCCTAAACGGGCCATACAACTCTTCACTAGCCGTTTAGGGAGCTCAGATGACCTAAATTCCTGGCTGCCCTAATTTGCCAGGCCACTTCCCCTAAATGGGTCATAGTGCCCTAAACGGACCTTATGGCTAACCATGAAGGCTTTATGGTTGATTTTAGGCCTGAGGACCTACCCGTTAGCCCACTTTAACCTTCCTCAAAGTCTAAGGTGCTACAGTTAGTCTCTCTCCCTACTCTATTCATGCTAGCTTGAGTCCCATTCGAGGACAAATGTTCCCAAGGGGGGAGATATTGTAACACCTCAAAAATCAGAAAGTTGAGTTTGGAGGAAAGGTTGCACTATGGCACTAAGTGCAGTGGTCTACAAGTCCACCCTATGGACCATAGGAAGTCCTACAGGTCGTAAGAAGGAAGTCATAGGACCTGAGTTGAGTTTTGGAAAAATCACGTCTCTGATGATTGGCCTACGAATGAACAGGATGAGTCGTAGAAGGAATGACGGGTCATGGAAAGGTTCCGTAGAGGGTGTTTGAACTTAGTGAAATTTTGACTTAAAGTTGGGTCCTACGGAAGAGGTCAATGGACCTTAGGAAAGGTGACGACCTGTACGAAGGTTTCATGGGAATTGTTCAGAGATTTGGGTTCCAGTAGTTGACCCTACGACTGGACAGGACAAACCATAGGAATTCCTATGATTCGTAGGTCCAACTCATAGAGCTCTCCGATAATTTTTAACTAAGGGTGTTTTGATCTTTTCCTACCCAGTTAACCCCTAAACTACATCGTTTTGGCCCTATAACTACCCCTATAACCGTTTTTACTCTTAAGACTTGGCCTAATTTCTCTCATTCACTCAATTCTCCCAAATTCCCCAAGTCTTCTTCTCCAAATCCTCTCAAGAGCTCTCAAGGTGGAAGTTGGGATTTCAAGCTTCAATGTTTCATTCTCCTTGCATTCTTAGGGCTTTGATTATTAAGGTATGTGAGAATTCACCAATGGATCCCTTTCATCCATTGGGTTCTAAAAAGAACTTCAAATATCAAATCAATTTCACCCAATTCTCTTAGGTTTCATGTGATTCTCCATGGGTTCATTTTTTTATGATTCAATTGCTTATATTCAATCTTATCATGCATGATTTGATACAATTACATGATTTTCATTGATTTCACATGAAAACATGCCTATGCCTATTTTATGAATATGAATTATGCTTATGAAGTTATGAAGTATGACTATGAATAGTATGTTTTATGAAAAGGATGATTTATGACTAAAGGATGTTTTTAAGATAAAGTGTCAACGATTTGTGAAAGGTTTTCTCACATATGAAAGGAATCATGGTTTAGATGCTTAAAAATGGAATGTCTTATGAGTAAGATTATGAAATCATTATTTTGAAAGGAGCTACTCTATTATGACTTATGATTGGATTGGTAGCCTTAGTTGTTGCCTTTTTAAGTATTTTGATTATGAAGATGATTATGTCTTTTCCGTTGGGATTTACTTAGCACCGAGAGGATTTTGAGATGGAAGCTCTCCCGTTAGTAGAGGCCGGGTCTTTAGAAGCAATCTTCTTATTCCTAAACTACATGCCCCCGTAGGATTGTCTTAAATGACCTAGCTAGTGGATCCACCATAGCAATAATGAATGAGACAGAGTTCTACCTTGGCAAGTAGATTCCCCTTTTCGATGTGCAGGTCATACCAGATTCCATGTTATAGTTCACATGGTCTTATTGTCGATTAACGGTAAATATCCCACAAATGAACTATGTTTTCTTCAAAGGTTTTACGAAAGCTTTCCTTATAATTTTAAGTATGCATTGACCTTGTTTATGATTCATGGTTTCTCTTTAAAGGTTCTTACTACGTTTAACTTGGTTATGCATATCATGTTTAAAGTTCCTCATATTATCATGTCTACGTTTTATGCATTTCCCCATACTTAGTACATTCACCGTACTAATGCATATTTGTGCCTATATTGTTTCATAATATAGAGTCTGATGCTCCCCCTCCCGGACGTAGTTAGATCAAGATTGTCCAACTTGATCACTTGGATTGGTGAGTCGTCATGGTTCGAGGGCAAAGCCATAGATATTTTTATTACTTTTATGGTCTTTTCAGTTTCATACTTGTACGTGGTGTATGGGTTACGTCCCAACCACTCGTATGATGTTAGAAAGGCTATGTCAGACTGTCACGACCCAAACCTAGGGCCTAGATGTGACCGGCGAATGGGGAACCCGAAGGAACCCCAAACAAGCCTCATAGCGTATCATTACACATCCTTGGTCGCGGAAGCAATTAAATGACCATAAGCGATAAGCATAATCAAGGGGAAAATCGGGACTAAGGGAGCAAGAAAAAAAAGAAGAAATGATACATAAATACCATAGATGAGTCAAGCTCAAGCATAATACACAACTTGTCCAACACCACCTCTAAACATGAGTACTTAGCGGGGGCCAAGACAAACTACCGGGCTCACCCTCATAGTCAAAACATAACTAGAAAGGAAAAGTTTTATACATAGCAAAAGATCATGAGCAACGTCCCCGAAATGGAGGACTCACCAATAACCACTATAGAAAATCGTACTAGCCACGCGGAGGAGGATGGTCAAGCGGTGCTCCGGTCCCTACATGGTGACATCATGTAGGCATAGAGTATGCGTTAGTACATTTGAATGTACTAAGTATATGGGATGCAATGCAATGCTACATTAGATGGACATCATAGGAAAAATGCGTAATCATACCCGATAAATAGCATATTAATGAAATGATATGTATAATGATGCTTACATAAAAATCATATTTAGTGGGACGTAGTACATGTGTGGCGAGTGACCATCAATATAGTATTTCCAAGGCCTACCACCCCCTTGGAGAGGCGAAAGAGGTACAAACCCCTCAATATGGTTACACGGGCTACCACCCCCCGTGCTAGGGACCAAGGTACAAACCCCCTCGATATGGTTATACGGGCCTACCACCCCCCGTGCTAGGGACCAAGGTACAAACCCATCGATATGGTTACACGGGCCTACCACCCCCCGGCTAGGGACCAAGGTACAAACCCCTCGATATGGTTATACGGGCCACTACCCCCCGTACTAGGCAACAAGGCTACCAACCCTTTGATACTGGATTATACGGCGGCCTACTACCCCCCCGTTGACTAGGCTTTGGTCGACTCACAACACTTATTTAGGGAAAATTCATATTACATGTGTCCATTTCATCATCATTTCAGTAATTACATAACCATCCGACTCATAGGACGTACCTTGGACCTTCCCTTTCCTAAGAATTCTATAAATGGGCATTTATCAAACACAAGGTGGGCAATTGTTCATGTAAATGAAATCATGTATTTCAAGAATACTAAGTCCAACCAATTCCAAAATCCATATAATCAGCCCACCAACAACATACATATATATATCAACCTTCATAATTTGATCATGGAAGCATGTAAACCATAAACATCACATAATAATTTCATTTCATGATAATATGCAAAATGGACCATAATAGGGTGTGTAGTAGTAATTCCATAATTCAAGAATTCATAAATAATCATAAGGACCCATAAACTTGAAGTAGAAATAGAGGATAAATGGTTGGACTTGTGGAAAGGAAGGTTCCACAATCAAACCCACATACCTCAACTTTGGAGAATCCTTGATGAAGATTGGAATGGAGAATCGAAGCTTGAGATTGAGTCTTGAATCCGGAATTAGAGCTTGAGATGTTTGAATTTGGTTGAAGATCTTGGGAATTTTTGGAGAGGGCTTAGAGAGTGTTTTTGGAGTTAAGAAAAAATGACTAAGTATGGAACATATCCCCTTTTTATAAAAAACGTCTCCAACCCGCATCAAAAAAAAGCTCACTGAAATTGCAAATCTGCACAGACAGGTTTTACGAAAATGGTCATAACTCCCTCATCCTAACTCGGAATGAGGTGAAACCAAGTGCGTTGGAAAGCTAACTCAAAGAGCTTTAATTTAATAGATTGCAGCCCTTCCAGTTCCTTGTGTGCTAAGAGATATACCCCTTTAAAGTTGACCCTCCAAATCGCAATTTTTGCGATTTTTGAATTTTGATACGGTTGCTCTAAAATTCGGGTTAGACCCATTTCCCACTCAATTTGACCCCACAAATAAGAATATGAAGTCGAATATCCGAAATCATGCACGGATTTTGAGATATATGGAAATTACAATTATAGGTGTTTCCGAAGCACATTTTCGGGCATTTTTGGGGTCGTTTCATGGTCCTATCTTAGAGGTTAGCATTCTTAACATTGCATTTAAATTAATTGTGAGAACCATTGTAATTGCCACATGTCAGTTATCCGAGTTTCTGACCATTGTCCCATCGTCCGAATACCAAAAGATGCTTTCTTTCAGGGGACTTGACACATCCTTTCATCTCCTTTTATACTCCTCTTTTCCTTCAATATCTCAACATTCAAATTTTCTTCCAAAATCAGAAAATCAGTCTTCATTTCTTTTCTCTCTTCCTCTCCAAACGAAACAATCATCTCTCAACCTTCATCACCAACTGAGCAAATGTTAAACATTGTTAATGAAATTGACTCATTCAATTTTGTTTTTTCATAAGAAAACCCTTCTCCTCATTCAACCCCCATTTCAACCATTCCTCCTGTTGAAAAGAAAAAAACTCCTAACACTGAGGTTATTACAACACCCAGTGCTGAACCCACTCCTCAAAAATTGCTACCCCTGAGTGGTATCCTACCCTAGACTTGAATACCTCTCAAGATTCCTCACCAGACGGATTGATTCATGATGAGTTATATATTTTAGACTCATTTGAGGCTTTTTAGTTCACTAAATAGTGTCCTTAATGCACTTTAATGTCCATTTCTGATGCTAAAGTATTGTTTTACAACTATGAAGGTAAGCACCTCAGACTTGGAAAAGAAGAAAATTATAGATTTTGGGTTGCAGGCATGGCCTATGGCTCCCACCTACTGTTGGTAGAAGCATCTACGGATCGTAGGTGGCATCCATAGGTGGTGGGGAATTATTTTCAAAAATCAAGTCTCAAAGCCCTTTTTATGGTTCACCAGGACAGTCTGTCAACCATTGTATGAGTCGTAGGTAGGTCTCGTAGGTCACTCCTTGACTTCGTGAAGTTTTAAGGAAAGAATTGTGACCTACAGTGTCCATGTACGGTCTGTAGATAGACCTACCAAACGTACTTGGGCCCCGTCGATTGATGGTCAAAAATCATGTTTTCTGAATCTTACCTACGGTTGAACAAGATGGTCCGTAGTAGGACCTATGGACCATAGGTCTGAACATTAGGTGAGGCTTGGCAGTTATTTTAAAAGGACTTTTTTCTAATTGATTAATTCCTAAACTAGGTCATTTTGATCCTAATCCTAGACCCTATATAAGTCTTTTAAGCCTAAAATCTAACAATTCTAAATCATTCTTCAAAGTTCCCATAATCCCTCCAAGTTCTTTCCCCAAATTTCTCTCTCTAAAAGCTTGAAGAAGTAGACTAGGGTTTCAAGATCAAGTCTCCAAATTCACCATTGATTGTGGGATTTTGTCATCAAGGTATGATAGTATTCACCTATGGAGTCCTTTCCTCCATAGGGTTCCTAAATTCTCTAATTTTTACAAGTTAGAATCTCCAATTGAAGTTATGGTTTTATTCAATCTCATGGGTTCTTTTCAATTATCATCTAGTTGATTGTTTTATGTCTTTTTATGCATTTGAGATAATTGCATGTTTTAAAGTTAAATTCATATGAACCCATGCATGATCCATGATTTCTATACTATTATTCTATTTTGAAACTTAGGAATTATCAAAGATGAATTTATGAAGATATGCATGATTCTTTATGAAATTGATAATGATTTAAGGTTACTTTGAGTGTAAAGCATCGATGTTGTTGTGAAAGGATTTCTCACATACTACTCAAAACATGACTGTGAAAGGGTTTACTCACATAAAGGATTCAAAAGGTTGAAAGGTTTTCTCACCTAAGTTGAATCGAGATGAAGGGGCTATCCTAATGAACTCTAGCTGGGATTGGCTACTTGATGTGCCATTCTATGGATAATAAGACAAGTTAAGATTAATGACCATTCCATGGAATTTACTCTACGCACCGAGTGGGCAAGCGACGATTACCCATGCCCCATAAATTATGTGCCACCATAGGATGATTGTCTTAAATAAACATTAACTAGTGGATCCACTTTAGCTCAAGTTCGTGGTCCTTACCTTGGCAAGTAGGAAAATCTATTTTTGGTGTGAGATAAACACCAGATTCCATGTTATAGTTCACATGGTCTATGTCGGTTAAGGCTAAATTTCCCACAATAGTGAACTAAGGATTACTTTCTAAAGGTATTTCAAATGTGCTTTGTTTTAAGATGATTAACTTGCATTGACCATGGTTACGACTTATGTTTTCTAACATGTTATCTTATGATTTAGCTTGGTCATTGAATGCCATGTAAATCCCCTTTTTCATGATTTCATAGCTCCTATGCATCACTATGATACTTTGTACATTCCATGTACTAACGTATACTTGTGTCTACATTGTCTCACTAATGTAGGGCTTGACGATTCTTCTCCTTCCGTTCATGGCTAGTTTCTTACATTAGAGATTTGAAGACTTAGTGAGTCCTCATACTTCGAGGATGATGTCACTTTTATGGCTTTGTGTCGTTTCAATTTTCAGACATTGTATGGGTTACGTCCTAGATTTCTTCTATTGATGTAGTAGATGACTAATTGAGACTTATGTTTAGATTTCCATTTTTGTCAAATACTTTTTATGAAATGCTACTTTTAAACCCTTCTGTTCTATTATCTTGTCTAATGTATGCGAAGTGGTTTGTGTAGGGCCTCTCGGGGTCTTATATACCATGTCACGTCTAGGGGGTACTTTGGGTGGTGAAAAACTTGGTATTCATAGCACAAGATTTTGGAAAGGTCCTAGGATATCTCATAAGCCACGTTGAGTAGAGTCTTGTTCATGAGTGTGAAACGCGCCACACTTATGAATGAGAGGCTATAAGATGTTTAGGAAATTCTACTTCTTTCAACATTCTAAAGTCGTGCGATAGAGTGTAACTCTACATGTCTCTCTCCTAATCCTTATCCGATGCTTTTCAAGATATTGTCCCTCGAAGGGTATACATTAGAAGGAATGCAGGTGAGAATGTGGAACGAGAAGCTCCTCAAGAAGTTCCCTATGTTTTGACCGACCCTTTGGCTGAACAAGTGACTAATGCGTAATTCAGGGCTGCTTTTCAAGTGTTGGCTCAAGCCATGACGGCCCAAGCCAATAGGGAGGCTGGGGTTCTATCATGACCTAAAGTAACCCCTAGACGTGACATGCCGTATAAAACCCCAAGAGGAGAATACAAGCCACTTAGCATACATCATACAAGATAATATAGTTAAAGAGAGTTTAAAAAAACAACATTTCATATGAAAAAGTTTGGTTAAAAGTGAAAATCTAAGCATAAGTCTCAATAAACCATCTACAAGATTAATAGAAAGAAATCTGGGACATAACCCATACAATGTCTGTAAAGCAAAGATGACATAAAGCTATAAATGTGATATTATCCTCGAAGTATGAGGACTCACCAAATCTTTGAAACCTCTAAGTACTCACTAGCCACGAACAGAAGGAGAAGAGTCCCCAAGCCCTACATTATGAGACAATGTATGAAAAAGTATGTGTTAGTACATGGAATGTACCAAGTATGATAGCAATACAAAAAATTACCAAATCATGCAAATAGGGACTTTACGTGACATGCAATGACAAAGCTTCATCATAAATAACATGTTAGAAAACGTAAATCATAATCATTGTCAATGCAAGCTAAACATCTTTAAAGCACATTAAGATATGTTTAGAAATAACCTTAGTTCGTTATTGTGGGAAGTAATCCTTAACCGACATAAACCATGTGAACTATAACATGAAATCTGGTGTCTATCCGACACTGAAAAGAGATGTCCTTACTTTCCAAGGTAATAACCATAAACTTCTAGCTTAAGTGGATCCACTAGCTAATGTCTATCTAAGACAAACCTATGGTGACACATAGTTTATGGGACAAGGTAATCACCAGTTGTCCACTCGGTGCTTATAAGCATAATACCCACTGATTAGTCATTAACTTTAACTTGCTTTATCATTAGGAGACATCAGTATTCACCACTTGTCTTATCATTTGGGAACATGGGTAATCACCGCTTGTCTTATTATTCATGAAAGGAACATCTAGTAGCCAATCAAAGTTAGAGTTCATTAGAATAGGTCTTAGTTCTTGATTTAATGTTTGGTTGAGAAAACCTTTCAACCCTATGAATCCTTCATGTGATAAAATCCTTTCAAAGTCATGTTTTGAGTAGTATGTGAGAAATCCTTTCACAACAGCAACAACAACAACAACAATGCTTCACTCTCAAAGCAACCTTAAATCATCATCAATTTCTTAAAGACACATGCATATCTTCGTAACATTCATCATTTGATCATTCATAAACTTCATCATGGAATCATAGATTAGAAATCATGAATCATGCATGGGTTCATATAATTTCATCTTAAAATCATTCAATTATCTCAATTCATGCATAAAAAGACATAAATCAATCAATTAGATCATAATTGGGAAGAACCCATAAAATTGAATAAAACCCTAATTTCAATTGAAGATTTTAACTTGTGAAAATTTGAGAATTTAGGAACCCTATGGAGGAAAGTACTCCATAAGTGAAAGCCATCATACCTGTCACGACCCGAGCCTACACCCTGGACGTGGCCGGCACTCGAGAACCATTGCTGGTTTCCTAGCGAACCCTCTTCCTCGCTGACTACAAGCGGAAAACTAACTCAAGCATACACAAGCATGAAATGGAAAGAAATGCTAAATCAATAGTTTCTTTAAATCTCAAAACTCTCTAAATATACTAAGTATGAACATAGGTTTTAAATAAAACATCTGAAACTAAAATACTCTCCAAAAATGTCTATCTGTGAAGCCTCTACTATATAAAGATGAGTGGCGGGACAAGACCCACGGCTCCACAAGAGAACTACTACTAACAGTTTATAAAACTGGAGTCCTTCGGAACCAAGGAGGCCTTACTAAAAAGCTAACAAGAAGATGAAGTGATCTCAACGGTACTCCTGTTGAGGATCCTACGTACCTGTATCTGCATCCTAAAAGATGCAGGTCTAATGACATCAGTACATTGAATGTACAAGTATGTAATATAGCTGAATGGATAAATAACTGAACTGATAGGGCTGAAAGAATACTTGCATCATCTCAACTCAATACAAAGAAATAACAAGAGATAAAAAAATTTAAAGCTTCATAAATAAAAGATGTTAACTCAAGGATGTATATAAAAATACAATAAAATACTTTTTACTCTTATTTGGGAGATTTTCTAACCAACAACCATCACTATGATCTACGTGATGATACAACGTCTCGTCCACGCTGCCAGAACTGTCCTATACCTTGTAGGGGTATAGAACACCTCAACTAAGTGGATCCACTAAGCAATAAGGATTCATCTAAAAAGTATGATCCTTTACCCATGTTGGCAGACGTGGTTTATGAGGATTTTGAGGGCGTTGGAAAGAAGATTCAAATACTTTTAATTTTATAGGTTATGGGCACCTAAATCTTTATATCCAGAGAGATATGGTCATTTAAAGTTGATCCAAGTAGAATCTTACCTTAAAACTTAATCGGTATGAAAACTTTCAACTTAGCTTTGTGCTAGGGGATTCTTGTGACCATAATTCATGTCCAAATCTATTCTCACACTAAAAAAATGACCTTAACACCTAAGCATTATTTAAGAATCAACCGACATGACTTTATACGTAAATGAAGAATAGTTCGGGTCTTAACTTAGAAATTTTTGGGGGGTAACAATATCTCCCCCTTGGCATCATTCGTCCTCGAATGATGGTTAAACTGAGTATAAAATTGAAATGAGTTACTATCACTATCTCTCTTGACTTCTGAATTTGCCTACTAACATAGGCGGAAGTGATTCATACGGAGAGTTTTGAAACTTGACTCGAGCACACTTGGCACGAAGCTCACATATGATTTCAAGATTACAGGCCATGGCATGAAATAAGGGTATCTGGGCACGAAGTAAGAATATGACTACTATGCCTCGAGTGATATAACTGGTAGCTTTTAAGCTTACCAACACTTCTCAACTACACTCCCCTCTCTGATTACTACACTTTATTAGCAGCAACTTATAGCTTCCACTAGAGTATATGACTACTCTTACAAGGTCTAAGTTTAACTATCTGCCATTACTGCGTTCAAGCCTAATCTCGAAATCACAAGATGTTAAACATGAGATGTTTATACTAATCTAAACGACAAGATTCGGGTTTTATGCCTCTATAGGTAATCTCATCCAATGAATACTACTCTTTACCACTACATTCAACCAAACTTTGAGTCCTAGTCAAGAACCACCTAATGCATTATTTAATCATCCACATGTTATCAACACCTCATTCAAGCCTAGAACTATAACCACTCCATGGACACCTACTAACCAACCTTCTAAGAATTTCTCATTCTCTCATCATCTCTACCAACTGAAATTTCACGCATTACTACTAGGAACTGACTAATTTCTCTCATTTAACTATTAGTTATAGTAAAACTCCATCCTATTCCTCCTCCACATTATAACCTTAGATGGAATAAGGACACCACCACTACCACAATAACAAACATCAATCTTCCTCTTCTATCATCACTCAACTACTATCATCAACATCACTCTCTAACTAAAATGATCACTGAAAGAGCTTTAAGGCGAAAGATCATAAGCACGATTCATTCGAGATATCTGATATAAGAATATGCATGGCATAACAATATGTTGCTAGCCATTCAAAGTAAATCATGAATTTCTGAGACTAGCATACTATGAGACATGAATGCTTATATGAATAGGTTCATATAATGAGGCTGATATCCATAACTTTATGGAGTAAGATTAAAATCAATGGGCTAAGGTTTTGCTGCTCATTCTGGAAACTGAGCATAGATGTGAATCTGTCTGAAGTATATGAGCATATGTCATGAACACAATTATGATATTAAAGACATCAACATGATGTTGTAATGACTGAACTTTCAGGAATACGCTAGAGTATGAATGGATCGATATATCACTTCAACTCTTTCTGAACATATTACTATCTGACTCTCAACACTTGACTTGGTTTCTCATCTTATCAACTCCCCCTTAGGTGTAAAGCTATTGATCTATTCCATCATCTCTAAACTGGTCTACATTCAATTTACTCTAATACTAAGGAAAGGCTTATCTCATGGCTACTGAACTCTCTATGTGCAAGTACTAGGATTCCTTCTAAGATTTCTTTCTCAGATGCTTCTCTTAACCTCTTCTCAATGGTTTATAAAGACGCTTGGTCTAACTCTTAATAGTCTGACTTCTCCTTCTTAGCCCACTAATACTGTCCTTCTAAGTTCATATCTAGCTAACTACAGGAAACTTGAAATATATTTGAAAGGCTCATCATTGACTTTACATGATCTCTCAGGCCAAACTCTTAAGGTTAATAAATAATTCTTACATCAGCCTATTCCTCATTGACATCTCAAATATACTATCTAGGCACACATGAAAAATCATTAACTTAATTGGAACCTCGTTTGACTACCTACGATCTAAGGTTTACCTCTTGATGCTCTTGCTAATCTAATGGCTTAGCCACACTCCCTTGCTCTCTTATCATAAACACTCACACTTATCAAAAGTAACACCTTAATTTCTCACCTAATTTATGTCAAACCTACTAGATTAGATCTCGAACTAACATCATCACCCTTATGTTGTCATCCTTTTTATCATGACACTAATCCCAAATTCAAGCTTAGTGTTTATTACTAAACACAAATATCAATATAATTGCTCGCTTACCATACTAACTTACAGCTACTAGATAAACTTAAGAAATACTCACCCACTAAGATCTCATGACAAGTAGTCAATCTTTATCTCTCAGTCTACATACTTACATATTACTATCACATTCCATTTCACAACTTAAGTACTATTTACCCATTCACTATACGTCATTGCCTAATAAGCTCTATAACCCTCTGAATATCACGTGGCTCTCCTTTTTTAAAGAAAAATCATAGGCCTAGCTTAAATCTATCGTATCACAAATACTCAGCTCTTCCATTAAACACTTATACTTGGTTGATACTAATGGATTAACACCTCATCATAAACTTCTCTCTGGTCAAAGTATACTATAACTCATCCATACTAGTAACTCTTACTCTACCTTTTATCATGAAATCTACAACAACTCATCACTTCTTAGTCTACCCATAAGGAACAACTCCTGATTAATAACTTATTGGTGCATGACTGCAACAACGTACTTTACCTCATCACTATCTCTCTTTCTTAGATTACTATACCTCTGCATGCATTCTTTTAACTCTGGGTACTTCTAATACTATTGGCTCATAATATAGTAACAAATACTATCTTTTTGGGTGAGAATACTACGCAACTTCTGAAATACACTTCCTCATAAGGGTCTCAACTGAAACAAGGTTTAGAGGAGAGAGTCTGTGAGTACATTTTGCTTTTAGCTTGAACGCACGATTCATATGAATAAGAGTGCATTATTTTGAATCTCAACACTTAAGCTCACTCACGGGCTTCTCTCAAGCCTCTCTGTAGTCTCATGACTTTCTTAAGACTTTTGCGGGGAGTAACTCATTGATAAGGATCTGGGCTTTGCTTTTCAACCACCTTGAGTATGAGAGGTAGTCAAATGGATCTGAGAAATGCACGAGTTTGAATAAGTTTCTTCAGACACAGTTCTATTACAAGATTTAGAGTACGAAAGAAAGGAAACATTTTTTAGATGTCTATAATCCCTCATTTATAGAAGTGGGGACCTCAGAAATATAAATAAGATCCTACTGACACGGCTTCATAGAAATCCTAAGACACTTGAACTCTGTGCTCTGATACCAAGTTTATCATGACCCGAGCCTACACCCTGGACATGGACGGCACTCGAGAACCATTGCTGATTCCCTAGCAAACCCTCATCCTGGCTGACTACAAGCAGAAGACTAACTCAAGCATACACAAGCATGAAACTGAAAGAAATGCTAAATCAACAGTTTCTTTAAATCTCAAAACTCTTTAAATATACTAAGTATGAACATAGGTTTTAAATAAAACATCTGAAACTAAAAGACTCTCCACAAATGTCTATCTATGAAGCCTCTACTGTACAAAGATGAGTGTCGGGACAAGACCCACGGCTCCTCAAGAGAACTACTACTAACAATTTATAAAACTGGAGTCCTCCGGAACCAAGGAGGCCTTACTCAAAAGCTGACAAGAAGATGAAGTGATCTCAACGGTACTCCTGTTAAGGATCCTACGTACCTGTATCTGCATCATAAAAGATGCAGGTCGAATGACATCAGTACATTGAATGTACAAGTATGTAATATAGCTGAATGGATAAATAACTGAACTGATAGGGCTGAAAGAATACTTGCCTCATCTCAACTCAATACAAAGAAATAACAAGAGATAAGAAAATTTAAAGCTTCATAAATAAAAGATGTTAACTCAAGGATGTATATAAAAATACAATAAAATAATTTTTACTCTTATTTGGGAGATTTTCTAACCAACAACCATCACTATGAGCTACGTGATGATACAACGTCTCGTACACGCTGCCAGAACTGTCCTATACCTTGTCGGGGTATAGAACACCTATACTAGTGGATCCACTAAGCAGTAAGGATTCATCTAAAAAGTATGATCCTTTATTCATGTTTGCAGACGTGGTTTATGAGGATTTTGAGTTGTCTGAACTCATCCCCATATTGGTGCTCAATACTACTCCCAATAATATACTCATGCTCAAATGTATGAAACATACTCTTTCTCTATTTTGAGGTAATTACTCAAAATAACCTCTTAAAAGAGGTGACTGCTCTGAAGTATCTCTGAACTCATGAACTCATTTTTATAAACCAAAGTTTCTTTCTCCATGCAAAAGTTATACATTTGGGAATCAATTATTTCCCTTAAACTTTACTAAAAAATTCTCTTTAAACTCTACTCAAACTTTGCTTTACTTTTTAAAAAAACAGTTTAAAACAAATGTTTATTGTGATCTGATCATTGATGACTCGGGAAGTCATGCTGCATAAACATTGATGACATATCTAGATGTCATACTGCTTACACATTGATGGCATACTCGACTATCATACTAATCATGAATCATAGTTTTCTTCTCAATGTAACAAACTGATACATTTGGGACTACTTAGTTCCCTTATACTCTTGCTCAACTCTTGGTTAAAACTCTTTCTCAAACTATTCTTTACTTTCTAAAAACTCAATTTAAAACAATTATATTTTGTTTAAAAAGATTCTCAAAATTTATAACTCAAAATAGGGTTCATGCTTAACTATAGACATCAATAACTCAAAACCCAGATTGTTGCAAAATTGGTGGTGTTGGAAAGAAGATTCAAATACCTTTAATTTGAAAGGTTATGGGCCACCTAAAATATATATCCAGATAGATATGGTCATTTGAAGTTGATCTAACTAGAATCTTACCTTAAAACTTAAAAGGTATGGAAACTTTCAACTCAACTTTGTGCTAGGGGATTCTTGTTACCTTAATTCATGTCAAAATCTATTCTCACACTACATAATTGACCTTAACTCCCAAGCATAATTTAAGAATCATCTGGCACGACTTTATGGAGAATTTTGAGGCTTGACTTGAAACCCTAGACTTCTTCTTCAAGCTTTAGAGAGAGAATAATTAGGGAAGAACTTTGGAGGGATTTGGGAAAATTGAAGAGTGATTTGGAATAGTTAGATTTTAGGCTTAGAAGACTTATATAGGATCTAGGATTAGTACTAAACCAACTTATTTTAGGCAATAATCAATTAGGGGAAAGACCAAAAAGTTCTTAAAAATAACTGTCACACTCGACCTACGGTCCGTCCTGGTCAATAGTAGAAAGATTCAGAAACCATACAATTTGGACTTCCAACGATGGTTACCATATGCGATCTATTGGTCCACTTACGGACCGTACATACTAACCGTAGATCCCAACTTCACCCTCAAAATTTCGCTAAGTCTGGGATTCACCTACAAGACCTATCTACGACCCGTAAAAGAAATGACGGACCGTCCTGTTGAGCCGTAAAAAGGGTTATGAAACTTGTCATTTTGAAATTATTTAGCTTGACATCTATGGGTCCCACCTATGGCCCGTAAGTCAACCTACGGTCCGTTGGTGGCTTCCTTCAGTATTGGCACCAGTTATGAAAAACCTAAAATTTTCCTTCTTTTCAAATCTGAGGTGTTACAATATCTCCCCCTTGAGAACATTCTTCCTCGAATGGAACGCAAGATATTATAAGGTGGACAAGAACTAGATCTAACAGCCCAATCATGAATACAATCACATAAATGCACATGTCCGAGGATAAAACATTAACTCAAAGCTAAAACATGTTCAACGCATCATTTCATAAGGTCTATATGCAACTCATACTCAAATGTACATAACATGAAGAAATCAATCAAGTTAACTCATTTCCTCAAAAAATAACTTTTCATGAATATGTATAAATGAGGAAATCAAGGGAATATCTAAGACACATGAAACCAACAAAGTGAACTATGAGGAACTAAATACCTCAAGCTAGAGTAGGTATGGAGGGAAAGAGATGATGATAATGGGACATCATATCGGCCTCGGCCTCCCAAGTAGCACCTCAACTAACTGATTCTTCCAAAGAACCTTTACGGAAGCAACTTCTTTATTTATTAACTTCTGAACTTACCGATCAGAAATCTCAACTGGAATTTCTGCATAAGAAAGACTCTCTTTCACACCAAGAATCTCTAACACATTTCTTCAACAAGGAGACATGGAAAACCGAGTGAATCGAAGGCAAGTCATTAGGCAAATCAAGTTCATAAGCAACTTTGCCAATACATCTCAAAATCTGATACGGGTCCACATAATGGGGACTAAGCTTCCCTTTCATTCCAAACCTCATTACACCCTTCATGGGTGAAATTTTCAAGTAAATCCGATCATTAACATTAAAATATAAATCTCTCCTTTTAACATCGACATGGGAATTTTGTCGACTTAGAGCTGTTCTCAACCTCTCTCTAATAAGCTGAGGTTTTTCCATAGCCTCGTGAACCAACTCAGGACCTATCAAAGCAACATCACCAACTTCAAACCAACCTATAGGAGATCTACACCTCCTACCATATATAGCCTCAAATGGAGCCATACCAATACTTGAGTGGTAGCTATTATTATAAGCAAACTCAATCAAAAGCCAAATGATCATCCCAATTACCCTTGAAGTCAATCACACAAGCTCTGAACATATCTTTCAAAGTTTGGATAGTACGCTCCGCTTGCCTATCTGTTTGAGGATGGAAGATTGTACTAAGCTTAACACGAGTACCTAGGCCCTTTTGGAAAGATTTCTAAAATTGAGAAGTGGATTGGGTACCACGATTGGATATAATGGATAGGGGTACTCCATGCAACCTAACCATTACCGAATAAGAAACCTTGACGGGAACAAAATGAGCTGATTTCGTCATTCAATAAAAAATAACCCAAATTGAGTCATGTTGTCATCGGGTGCGGGGTAAACAAACAATAAAGTCCATATTAAGATCTTCCCACTCCCAACAAGGAATACTAATGTCTTGGGACAAACCTCTCGGCTTTTGATACTCAACTTTCACTTGTTGACAATTAAGACACTTAGCCACAAATTCTGCAATATTCTTCTTCATCTCATTCCACGAATAGACCTCCTACAAGTCACAATACATCTTGGTGGCTCTCGGGTGAATGGAATATCGAGAGCTATGAGATTCCAATAAAATCTGCTCATTCAAGTTATTAATATTGGGAACACACAAATGACCTTGATATCGAAGCAGACCATCTCCCTCTTGGGAGAAAGACTCCATGGACTTTTTAAGCACCACTTCCTTTAACTCCTTCAAGATTGGATCAAGACCTTGCTTTGCTTTCACATCCGACACAAAGGAAAATTCTGAACCATTATGAACAACCATCCCACCTTTAGTAGAATCAATCAACTGAACTCCCAATCGGGCCATTCTATGGATATCTCGAACCAACTCCTTCTTATTTTTCTCAACATGAGCGACACTACCCATAGATAGCCAACTAAGAGCATCCGCCACCACGTTCGCCTTACCAGGGTGATAGAGGACACTCATGTCATAATTCTTTAGCAACTCAAGTCACCTTCTTTTGTGAAGATTCAAATCCTTTTGCTTGAATACATATTTCAAACTTTTGTGGTGGGTAAAGACATCAACATATACACCATATAAATAATGCCTCCAAATCTTTAAGGCAAACACAACTGCTGCCAGTTCCAAGTCATGGATATGATAGTTCCTCTCATGGATTTTAAGTTGTCGTGATGCATAAGTAATAACCATTCCATTTTGCATAATAACACTCCCTAATCCAACCCTTGAAGCATCACAATAAATAACAAACCCATCGGATCCTTCCGGTAAAGTCAACATTGGAGCGGAGGTAAGTCTATTTTTCAATTCGTGGAAACTCTTTTCACACGCTTCTGACCATACGAACTTAACCTTCTTTTGGCTCAAAGCCATCAATGGAGAGGTAATCGAAGAAAACCCTTCCAAAAACCTCCTATAATAACCAGCTAAACCCAAGAAATTTTGAATATCCGAAGGGGATAGAGGTCTAGGCCAATTCTTAACCATATCCGTCTTCTTAGGATCTACCTCAATACCCTTATCGGAAATAATGTGACCAAGAAAAGCCACGGATCTCAACCAAAACTCACATTTACTAAACTTTGCAAAGAGTTGTTGGTCCTTCAGGACTTTCAACACAATCCTTATATGATTGGTATGCTCCTCACTCCCTCCTTGAGTAAATCAAAATATCAACGATGAACACAATCACAAACATATCGAAGTATTGTCTAAACACCCTATTCATCAATCCATAAATGCGGCCGGAGCATTTTTCAAACCAAATGACATTACTGAGTATTCATAGTGACCATACCTAGTTCAAAAAGCCATCTTTGGAATGTCATCTTCCTTTACTCTCAGTTGGTGATAGGTCGACTGGAGGTCAATCTTGGAGAAGTAACTCGCTCCTTGAAGTTGATCAAACAAATCATCTATTCTTGGGAGAGGATACTTATTCTTAATGATAACTTTATTCAATTGCCGATAGTCAATGCACATACAAAGTGAACCATCTTTCTTTCGTACAAATAAAACTGGAGCACCCCATGGAGAGATACTTGGTCGGATGATGCCCTTATCTAACAAATCTTTCAATTTCTCATTTAATTCCTTAAGTTCTATCGGGGCCATACAGTAAGGAGGAATAGAGATAGGTTGCATATCTGAGAGAAGGTCAATACCAGAGTCTATTTCCCTTTCAGAGGGAACACCGGGTAAATCATCGGGAAACACTTCCGAAAACTCATTAACAACGGGGACCAACTCAAAGAGAGGGGTTTCAGAATCCATATCCCTAACCTGAAAAAGATGGTATATGCAACCCTTAGAAATCATCTTTCTAGATTTAAGACAAGAGACAAATTGACTCTTACGCATAGAATTCCCCCTTTCCACTCTAGGATGGGTTCATTTGGAAATTGAAACTTGACAACTCGGGTTCTACAATCAATAAAAGCATAACATGAATGCGGCCAATCCATCCCAAGAATAATATTTAAGTCTAACTTATCAAGCTCTACAAGATCAACATGAGTGACTCTATGAGATGAGGAGACCAAACAATTTCTATAGATTCTCTTAGCCACAATAGATTCACCAATAGAAGTAGAGATGGAAAAAAGGTCTATCAAGAAACTCGGAAGAACATCAAACCTCCTAGTCACATATGGCGTCACAAAAGATAAGGTAGCACCGGGATCAAGCAAAGCATAAACATCAAGATCAAAGACTTTTAACATACCTGTAAGTACATCGGGAGAACCCTCTTGCTCACGACGAGTTTGGAGTGCATAAAACCTGTTTTGCTTCTGATTTCCGCTAGAACCTGACAAAGTATATGGTTGATCCCTTCGATGGTTATCTCCTTCATTCTTAGCAACGGAGGGCCAATTCCTAATCTTATGATCCATCATGCCGCAACCAAAATATGCGTTGGAACCGGCTAGGCATTTACCTTCATGCTTTCTTCCACATTGGCACAAGTAGACAATGAAGACCCATTACCATTTCCTCCTTGAGGCTTAGGGTTAGACACCCAATCTTTGTTAAATTTAGGGACCGGAGCATTAGAGGAACCTTTACAGGAGAACCTTTGTCGGAACCTAGAACAACCACGTCCATCAAACCTTGGGTGTGAAAAGTCACCACCTCCGGTCTCAACCCTCTTTGCCTCCCTAGTCCTCTGCTTAAGTTTCTCCTCTTGGATTTGTTGAGCATGCACCATTAGTTGAGAAATGTCCATATCATGGATAAGCATAGTGGTACGACATTCATTGACCACCATTTCAAACACTCCCAAAATGAACTTACTCATCCTTGCCCTAGGGTCGACAACCATAGTAGGAGTATACCTAGACAATTGTGTGAATTTCAAAGAATAATCCTTCTCACTCATGTTTCCTTCATGAAGGTTGATGAACTCAAGCCCCCTTGCTTCCCTCATCTCAAGGAGAAAGAACCTATCAAGGAAAGCAACTTTAAACTTTTCCCAATTAAGAGGATTTGTATCAACCGCCCTCTCACTCTTTCATTATCCAAACCACACTTGAGCCACACCCTTATGTTGATAAGCGGCCAATTCCGCCTTTTCCACCGGTGTCACACCCATGATCATTAACACCTTATACACCTCGTCAATGAACTCTTGAGGATCTTCCTCAACCTTGGAACCATAAAGCTTTGAAGGATTCATCCCAGTGAAGTTCCTCACTCAAGTTTCCACCGTACGCACATTTGGGTTCATGGGGACCACAACCTGCCTATTGGCTTAAGCCGTCATGGCTTGGGTCAATACTTGGAAAGCAGCCCTAAACTCCGCATTAGTCACTTGCTCAGCCAAAGGGTCGACCGGAACTTTAGGAGCTTCTTCTTTCACATTCTCTCTCGCATTCCTTCTAGCATATGCTCTTCAAGTGGTCATATCCTGAAAAGCATCGGATAGGGATTAGGAGAGAGATCTATAGAGTTAAACTCTATCGCACGACTTTAGAATGATGAAAGAAGTGGAGTTTCCTAAACATTTTATAGCCTCTCGTTCATAAGTGTGGCGTGCTTCACACCCATGAGCAGGTGTCTACTAGACGTGGCTTATGAGACATCCTAGGACCTTTCTAAGACCTTGTGCTCTGAATACCAAGTTTGTCACGACCTAAAGTACCCCCTTGACGTGACATGGTGCATAAAATCCCGAGAGGCCCAATACATGCCACTTAGTATACATCATAGAAGATAAAATATTTAAAGAGAGTTTAAAAAAACAATATTTCAAATAAAAGAGTTTGGTTAAAAGTGGAAATCTAAGCATAAGCCTCAATAAGCCATGTACAAGATTAATAGAAAGAAATCTAGGGTGTAACCCATACAATGTATGAAAAGCAAAAATGACATAAAGCTATAGATGTGATATTATCCTTGAAGTATGAGGATTCACCAAGTCTTTGAAACCCCTTAGTACTCACTAGCCACAAACGGAAGGAGAAGAGTCGCCAACGCCAACATTATGAGACAATGTAGGCAAAAGTATGCCTTAGTACATGGAATGTACCAAGTATGATAGCAATGCACAAAATTATCAAATCATGCAAATAGGGAGTTTACATGACATGCAATGACAAAGCTTCATCATAAATAACATGTTAGAAAACGTAAATCATAATCATGGTCAATGCAAGTTAAAAAACTTTAAAGCATATTAAGATACCTTTAGAAGTAACCTTATTTCATTATTATGGGAAGTGAGCCGTAACCGACATAGACCATGTGAGCTATAACATGAAATCCAGTGTGTATCCCACAACGAAAAGAGATGTCCTTACTTGCCAAGGTAAGAACTATAAACTTCTAGCTTAAATGGATCCACTAGGTAATGTCTATCTAAGATAAACCTATGGTGGCACACAGTTTATGGGATACGGGTAATCGTCACTTGTCCATTCGGTGCTAAGCATAATTCCCACAGATTATTCATTAACTTTAACTTGCTTTATCATTAGGAGACCATGGTATTCGCCACTTGTCTTATCATTAGGGAATATGGGTAATCGCCGCTTGTCTTATTATTCATGGAAGGCACATCATGTAGCCAATAAAAACTAGAGTTCATTAGAATAACTCTTAGTTCTTGATTCAAAGTTTAGTCGAGAAAACCTTTCAACCCTATGAATCCTTCATGTGAGAAAATCCTTTCACAATCATGTTTTGAGTCGTATGTGAGAAATCCTTTCAAAACAACAACAACATTAACAATGCTTCACTCTCAAAGACACCTTAAATCATCATCAATTTTATAAAGACACATGCATATCTTCTAAACATTAATCCTTTGATCATTCATAAACTTCATCATGGAATCATAGCTTAGAAATCATGAATCATGCATGGGTTCATATAATTTCATCTTAAAATCATTCAACTATCTCAATTCATGCATAAAAAGACACAAATCAATCAATTATATTAAATTGGAAAGAACCCATAAAATTGAATAAAACCCTAATTTCAATTGAAGATTCTGACTTGTGAAAATCGGAGAGAATTTAGGAACCTGATGAGTAAGGAATTTTGACTCATTTAGAGCTTATTACTTAATGAATTAGTGTCCTCAATCATTGTTTTGTATTCATAACTGATGTTAAATTATTTATGTGCAGTCATGGAGGCTTAAGAACAAGGCAGGGACATTACATTGTGAAAAGAAGCAAAAAGGTTGGAAAAGCTAAAGAACAGGAAGGCTGGAGCTCGCAAAAGCCACTCGGTGAATCGATGAGCGAGCCTCTAGCTCGCCAAAAGTTCCAGCTAGGTGGCTAATGAACTAAGCACCCTCGGTGAACAAAAGAGCAATTCGGTGACACGCCAAATGGAATGACGAGGTCGACCCAGATCACCTAAATGAACAGAACAAGTGGAGGTAGAAATCAAGTCCAAAAAGGTGAGAAGGAGTACATCGGTGGATCGTCGAGTCGTTCGGTGATCCTGACTAAGTTCGCCGAATAGTCCCGCGTACTAAAATGTTGGGAAGTTTTTGGAAACATATAAAGATTGATTTTTGAAGAGAGAGAAATGTATCAGGCTGAACCAGACTGGAGGAGACATTCATACTTTTGATATTTTTTGAGCTATTGAACATTCTTGAAGAGGGTTTTGAACTTATACATTGGGTTTTTAAGGTTTTAATCTTAATTTTTAGAATTTGAGCATTGAAGACTTTGTTATTTCGATGGAAAATCTCTTTGGTAACTATTTCTTGCTTTTTGCTATGATTGGCTGAAACCCCCTTTCCTTAGGGGTGTGAATGTAATCGAATACCTAAATTAGCTTGCGGGTATTTCTAATTGCTAGATTTAATGTTATTTTGAAATGACTTAAGTTATTTATTCATGTTTTCACTTATGATTTGAAGTTGTAAATTCAGTTCTAGCTTTAGATCTCTATGCTTGCTTGTGAAAGATGCTTAGAGTGGAATTTATGATTGATAGTTGTATTGACTCTTGTCTTTACAACCTATCTTGATAAAGTGGATTAAATTAAGGATTTGATTTGATTTGTTTTGTTAAGCTTGTTGAGGTTCGAAAGAACTCGCTTGAAACACGATAGCTGATTGAGAAATGGATGTTACAGTTATAATCCATCGTACCTATTGAGATTCAATAACTTAAGTCAATTATTAATTACGCATTAAGAAAAATAAGTATTCGATTGCTCACACACACCTAAGGTTCCCTCTCTATTTGTTCAAACCCTGTGTTAATCATCTTCGTTAACAATTAGTTACTAAAATATGTTAATATTGATATTTGAAACTTATTGATTTACATTATGCTATGTTTTGTTTTTTTCCATTCTACAAGATATTAGAACACTTTCGTACTTCATATTTGGATTCTTTTCCATACCACTCCTTGTGGGATCGACCCAACTCATCATTGGATTTATACTTGTTAGCGACTGCCTACACTTTGAATTATAAGAGGTGTAGTTGAGCGTTATCAAAAATGGCGCCGTTGCCAGGGAGTGGTATTTAGAATTTTTTTATTGAAGTATCTTTGTGAACTAATTTGGTTGTAGTAGAATTTTCTTATTAGTATTTTTTGTTATTTTCTCTCAACAGGTGAAGAAATGAGTGTGAATAGAAGTAATGCTGGTAGTCAACTTGTGCATGAAGATGACATCGGAAACTTGAACGATGTCAATGTGGATCAAATGGGAAGTGCCAAAGCTATTCGTTTGCCCCCAACTGTGGGCAATGCTATTTTTCATATGATCGGAACTATGCTCTATCTGCTACAAATGAAAGGTTTCTTTGGGGGACTTGCTCATGAGGACCCTCATGATCACATTTGCGATTTCGTAGATGTGTGCGGACCATTCACCTTCAGGAATATCTCTCAAGAGTCAATCCGTCTTCGCTTGTTTCCCTTTTCTCTAGTGGGGGAAGCAACAAAGTGGTTGGCCGAACTACCAAGGGACTTTATTACTTCTTGGGAGGAGCTCACAAAGGTGTTCTATGAAAGATTTTTCCCTCCCGCAAGGATGTTGAAGTTGAGGGATAGCGTTCAAAATTTCAAGCGGATTGAGGGTGAGCCCTTTCTTGAAACTTGGTTGAGGTTTCAAAAGCTGCTTCTCCAATGTCCTATTCATGGGTTGCAGGATGATGTGCTCTTGCAATATTTCTACCGGAGTCTTGACTGTGTCAACAAAGGTGTCGCCATTCAACTTATCAGGCGTGGAATCATAAGACAACCATTTGCGATACCATCGACTTTGCTTGATGAGATGACTAAGATTAATTGAGCATGACACACGAGAAAGGATCAAGTATCTCCCCCAATTTTTGGTGACTAAAGAACAGCTGGAGAAGAATCAAGAGCGTTATGAAAACATGGTTAAGATGTTGACCAAAATGGATTTGTTGACAAAACATGTCATGGAGGTGGTTATAAAGTTGTGAATGCGGTTGGCACTAGTAGTGGAATGAGTTAGGATGATGCACAATTCGAAGCCATGAATAATGAAGAGGTACAATTTTTGCCAAACCAAGTGGGGGGTTCTCGTCCGAGCTATCCACGGCCGGGTGGGAATCAAGGTTGGAACAATGATCGTGATGGTGGTTGGAGAGATAGAGATCAAGATTTGCGTGATAAGGGTGCAAATTGGAGATATAGAGATCATTATGTGCCTCCCCATGATCGTCTAAAACTGAAAGAACCAAATGCCGATCCCGAGAGCCTTCAGATCGAGGATATGCTTGCCCACATCCTTAACAAGGTAGAAGGATCGGATAAAGTGCTTAAGGAGATGAAAGCTAATTTCTCCTCTTTGAATCAAACAGTGACCTCTCATTCAGTCTCTATCAAGCAACTTGAGACCCAATAGGTCAAATCTCAGCCCACTTAAATCCAAGACTAAAAGGGGGTCTTCCTAGTGATACCTTGGCCAATCCTTGGCCAAACCGATGAATGATAATTCCAATGCATGGAAATCCTAGCCCAGATTTGTAAGGTTATGGGAAGCGATGTGCTAAATGATGATAAAGCTAGTCCAAGTAAAGGGAAAGTTGTTGTTTTAAGGGTGATGGTCTTGTCGAAGAATTGAACAATGAAACTTCCAATAACGTTGATGATGCACCAAACAATGTTGTTTCAGTGAAGCTAAGAAGTCAAAGGTGGGGGTTGTTCCTCCCTTCGTACCTCCAAAGTCATTGACCAAAGTTACTCCACCATTTCCTCAATGATTGAATAAAAGGGGTGAGGACACAAAGTTTCAAAAGTTTCTCTCCGTCTTCAAAACTCTTTCTATTAATCTTCCATTGGTTGAGGCGTAGTTAGAGATTCCGGGTTATGCAAAGTTTAAGAAAGAGTTGGTCACGAAAAAGATATGTATGAATTTCGAGACGGTTGAAATATCTCATAGTTGTAGTGCCATTATGTCAAACGTGGTTATCAAGAAGGATGACCCAGGGGCATTTACTATCCCTTGCACTATAGGGATGTTTCAATTCGAAAAAGCATTGTGTGATTTGGTTGCAAGTATAACTTTGATGCCTTATGCCATTTACAAGAAACTTGGGCTAGGTGAGCCTAAGTCAACAACAATGCCTCTTCTCATGGCCGACCATTCTATCAAGCGTCCTATTGGCATTCTCTATGACATTTTGGTGAAGGTAGACAAGTTTATATTTCTAACGAATTTTGTGATCCTCAATTGCGAGATTGATGCCAGGTTCCTATAATTCTGGGTAGGCCATTCTTAGCTACCGAAAGAGCTCTTGTTGATGTGGAATGTGGTGATTTGAAATTTTGGGTAAATGGTGAGAAAGTTACTTTCAATGTTTGCAAGTCTGTGAAGCAACCAAGTGACCTCCATGTGATATTGGTTGTTAATGTGATTGATGAAGCGGTTGCTAGTGTGGGTGAAATTTATTGTGTTGGTGAATCTTTGGCCGCCGTCCTCTTGAATTACGATGGGGAAGAAATTAAAGATTATGATTAGGTAGTGGCTTCTCTATCGGGTTTAGGGTCTTATTCTAATAATACGCTACTTGATGGTTAAGAAGGATGCAAAGACAATGTTGATTCGATGGGTGTTGTTGTTCCAAGAGTTTGATTTTGAGGTCAAAGATTGAAAAGGGTGTGAGAACCAAGTGGCAGATCACTTGTCAAGGCTTGAAACGAATGTGATTGTTTCTGGTGAAAAAGACATTGAGGAGGCCTTTCCCGATGAGTCGGTGATGGTTGTGACGAATGGTACCACACCTTGGTATGCTGATTTTCCCAATTATGTAGTGTGTGGGATCCTTCCCGATGGGCTAAATTTTTACCAACGAAAGTGGTTCTTTGTTTATGTGAAAAAGTATTTTTGGGATGAACCTTACTTATTCTTGGAGTGTGCGATCATATTAATAGAAGATGTGTTTCGGAAGTTGAGGTAGATGTTATTCTTGACGCTTGCCATGTGTCCCCGGTTGGTGGGCGCCATAGTGGAGTGCGTACAACTGCTAAGGTACTACAAAGAGGTTATTATTGTCCAACATTTTATCAAGATGCGAACTCCCTTGTCAATAAGTGTGTGCAGTGTCAAAAGCAAGGAGGAGTATTGTGGAGGCATGACTTACCTCTTACTCCTATTTTAGAGGTTGAGTTGTTTGATGTATGGGGAATCGATTTCATGGGGCCTTTTGTGAGTTCTTATGGGAACAAATACATCTTGGTGGATGTTGACTGTGTCTCTAAATGGGTAGAGGCAGTGGCCTTACCTAATAATGAAGGGAGAAGTGTGGTCCAATTCCTCAAGCGATACATTTTCACAAGGTTTGGCACTCCACGTGCAATTATTAGTGATGGGGGCTCTCACTTTTGTAACCGAATGTTTGCATCATTATTGAGCAAGTATGGAGTCAAGCATTAGGTTGCCACCCCTTATCATCTGCAAACAAGTGGGAAACTTGAAGTGTCAAACCAAGAAATCAAAGAGATTTTGGCCAAGACTGTTTATGAAAATCGAACCGGTTGGTCCCGAAAGTTAGATGACGCTCTTTGGGCATATCGAACTGCATTCAAGACCACGATTGGTATGTCCCCATATAAATTGGTGTTTGGTAAATCTTGTCATCTACCGGTTGAGCTTTAGTATAAGGGGTTGTTGGCCTTGAAGGTCATGAACTTAAATTGGGAAGATGCGTCAATGAATCGAGTTGACCAACTTCATGTTTTGGAAGAGTTTTGGCTTTGAGCATGAGAGTTCGCCCTTTATAAGGAGAAAATGAAGAAGTGGCATGATGCCAAAATCCTTCATCGAGAATTTAGAGTTTGTGATCTTGTGTTGCTCTACAATTCTCGTCTGAGACTCTTTCCGGGAAAACTCAAGTCAAAATGGTCGGGTCCAGTTAAAGTGAATCGTGTGTTTGCAACAGGGGCAATCGAAGTTGAAGATAAGAATGGGTCGATGTTCAAGGTGAATGGGCAGAGAATTAAACTTTACTTTGGAGAGCGCCCTAATTTGACTGTGATTGATGTGGTGTATTTGGATGATGCTTGAAGGCATGTCCATGTCGTGCCACGGTTTTAACTAAGGCACTTCTTTGGAGGCAACCCAAGTTTTACTTTTTGTTGTTTGAATAACGTTTGTTGGATGTGTAGGTTGGAGTTCATATTTTAGAAGGAATCCAAATGGGCGAGGAATGGACTACTCGGTGAGCCACCGAATTTCACCCATCATCGCCCAAATGCATCACCCCGTGAAGGTCAAAAGTAAGGAAACTTCTGGAAGATTGGGCAAGCTGAAAGCTAATTCGGTGAGTCACCGAGTTGGATCGGCAAACCTGATCGAGCTCGCCCTTTGAACCTACTGAAGGACTAGATTTTTGCCATCTTTAGCGAGCTGAGGTCCATTCGGCGCGTCGTCGAGTTGATCGGCAACGTTAGTCAGCTCATCGACTGGGGTGCGAACTAAAGGTTCTATCACCTTTTAAATTCAAATCTTTTCTTTTGTTTGAAATTTTGACTTCTTTACACTTTCCCTCAAACTTTAGATTATTCTTTCGCATTTAGTATCGTTTGAGTTGCATCTGGAGAGTTGTTTGGAGTCCTTTCCCCTTCCTATTTGCCATGTTAGATTTTTTCATCTACTTTGAGGTTGGTTTCTCGAACTTGGTTTATTTTCATGCGGTAGTGGTGATGCTAATTGGTAGTGCAATGAGTATATTGTTGATTAGTTATATTGTATGCTTTGATTGTATGCTCGTTGATTCATATAGTGTTAAATTGAATGCGAGCCTGTTTAAATCAATTGTTTGGGAGATTTTGTTCTAATTTCTCATAGTAGATGATTGATTGTGGTTATTACATGCTGGGTATTGTGTGGGTGAAGTTTGAGTAGGCCGAATTCGATCGAATGACTTGAATTTGCCTGATGATGGATTGGGTGACGCCATTCTTAAGGGAAGAATTGTTGTTTTGTTAACTTTGAATTGATTGGGGAAGTCTGAATTCCCGTGGGTAGTAAATTGTTAGTGGGTAGGGGTAAATTGTTGAAACTTTTGCTTGAATTGATATGTCGTGGGCTGTTAGTTGCGAATAGTAAAAAAATTGGGTAGGTGATACGTTTGGCCATTTTGGCAAGCTTCGTCGAGCTTGCCAAGTTGGTTCGGCGTTTCGCCAAATGTCCTCCCTATAACCTTTTTGACCTGTTTGTGTGCTGAAATCCTCTGTAACATTCGGTGAGGGTCCTGTTACTCACTAAGTGAACTCGGTGACTCACCAAATGGTCTTTTTATTGCCCTTTGGCCTGTAATTTTGCTAAATTTTTTTGAAACTTTTGGCGTTGCCTCTATTGCTCGCCAAAGAGACTCGGCGACTGGTTCGGTGAGTTTTTCTGTAATTTTTATTATTTTTTGTGAAGTTTGTTTCCCTAACTATTTTGCGATCAAATGTTGTTCTCGTTTGTGTGTTTTTACAGGTATGCCTAGACCCAAAGTTCTCACTCGAGGTCCACCACCCTGAAAGAGAGAAAAATGGGTTGAGATTGTGGAAGAGGGTGAGCAGCCCCAACCCACTCGCCGTCAAACTTCAGAGGCGCGGAGGAAAGGGGAAGAAGAATGTAGTAGCAAGTTCCATCACGGAAACCAGTGAAGACTCAATCCAATTTACATCATCCGACTTTGAGAATGGTGAGGGAGAAGAGTTCGTGGCCCCAATTGCTGAGCTGATCAAACGGAAGCATTCAGAGCTGCACTTCAAAGCAGCCCATGACCCATTAGCAGCACTGTAATACCTCAAAGATTTTCAAGAAATGAAAATGCATAATTTCAAACCTGGTGCCAGTGACTACGGAGGTCACCTACGGATCGTAGTCGGAATGACGGGCCGTAGGTGGGAACTGTCGTTGGCACTGTGAGCTTTTAGGATTTCCAAGTTTCTGAACCTCGACCTATGGAGCAACAGGACGGGTCGTCGTCCAGTTGACGGTCCGTAGATGGGTCCCATAGATGCCTTCCAGAGTTAGCCAAATTTTCGGCCCTAAATGAAATCTCTGAAGTAATTGACGGAAGGATAGGACGATCCGTTGATCGATGTACGGACCGTAGAAGGACCTCAGTAGTTATTATTTAAGGGCCTTTTGATCTTTTCCCTAAATGTTTAACTATTACTCTAAGTGGGTTACACCCTTAACCCAGACCGTATATATAGGTTCTAAGCCTAATTTCACTCATTCTAACTCATTCCCAAATTTTTCCTCTCTCAAATATTTCTCTCTCTCATGAAAATCCTCTCAACTCTCAAGGAAGAAGAAAGCTAGGATCCTCCATTGAAGACCATCAATTTCCATCAATTTCTTGTGGGCATTGTTGATGTATGATAGTGTTCACCATTTGGAGCCCTTTTCCTCCAATGGGTCCTCAACTTTCTTCAAGGTTTTCAAGGTTCAATTTCCCCAATTGAATTAGGGTTTTTGATCAATTCTTATGGGTTCTTCAATTATGATTTCAATTGTTGATTTTATGATTTCTAGTGCACGATCTAGTGTGAGAAAGTAATTTAGTGCATGAATTAGCATGAACTTTATGATTTGATGTAAAGATTGAATGAATCCCCATGAACCCATGCTATTTCTCCCCAATTTCCTATTCTATGCTTTGATTGGTAGGTTGAGCTATGAATTGAGGAACTTTATGAAATCTCTATGAAGCTATGCATGAATTATGAGTGAATTGAGGATGACTTTACGAAAGTTAGTATGTTCAAGTCAAAAGCATGATTTTTCCTCTAATATGTGAATTTCTTCAAGTATGGGTAATTGTCTTATTTATGGCTTTCTAAGCATGAGCTTGCATTGAATTGCATGATTTAAGTTGAACTTTTAAGAACCCATATGAACTCTACGATTCATGAATTATGAGCATGATGAACTATGAAGAGATGATGTTTATGAACTTATGCATGTCTCATATGAATTTAATGATGAATTAAGAGTGCTGTGAGAGTGAAGTACCAAATTGTGACATGATGATGTTGTGTTGAGTTGTGAAAGGGTTTCTCACGTAATGCTCACACTATGAATTAAATGAACAAGAGGTGATTATCCATGTTCTTAAGGAGTTATTCTAATGAAGGGACAAGAGGCGATTACCCATGTTCACTAATGTAGACAAGAGGTGATTATCCATGTCTACCTATGACAAATGAACTATGATTAATCCGTGGGAAAATATGCTTAGCACTGAGAGGACAAGTGGTGATTACCCATGTCCCATAACCTCTGAGCCACCATAGGATGATGGCCTATGATAGACACTAGCTAGTGGATCCACGTACGCTAAGAAGTTATGGCCCTACCTTGGCAAGTTGGGCAACCCTCTTTCGGTGTAGGGTAGACACCGGATTCTATGTTGATAGCTCACATGGTCTTATATGTCAGTTAAGGATAATTTTCCACAACTAATGAACACAAGTGTTGTTATAATAATATAAAGTAAAGAAAGATGATTTTGCTTGCTTTGGCCATGGTTTATGCTTCGTGCTTCTTATGCTTTATCACGTTTTCGCTTGGCCATTGCATGTCATGATTATGTATCATTCTAGCATGTTTTATGTGATTTATGTGCATTTCTATCATACTTGGTACTTGATTGTACTAACGCATACTCTTGCCTACATTAACTTCTTTGATGTAGGACTTGGCGATTCACCATCCACTCATGGCTAGAGCTTAGTAGAAGATAGATAGAAGACTTGGTGAGTCCTCATCCATCCGATGACATAGCGTAGTTGTTCTTATTTTCATGTTATTACATTTTAGATTTGTATTGGGTTACGTCCTAAACTTTATTTTCTTTGTTAGATTGGCTTTGAGACATGAGATATAAACTTCCGCTATTTCTTTTAAAAGCTTTGATATGAAAAATATGTTTTGAACTCTTAATCTCTATTATCTTGTATGTATGTATGCTAAGTGGCTTTTATGAGGCCTCTCGGGGTCTTGTACGCCATGTCACGTTTAAGGGGTAACTTGGGTCGTGACAAACTTGGTATCAGAGCCTGGTTTTAGAAAGATCCTAGGATGTCTCATAAGCCGCGTCAAGTAGAGTATTGTTCATGAGTGTGAAGCGCGCCATATTTATGAATGAGAGGCTATAAGACTTTTAAGAAATTCCAGTTCTTTCATTACTCTTTAGTCGTGCCATAGAGTTTGACTCTATATGTCTCTCTCCTAATTCCTATCCTACGCATTTCAGGATATTGCTACCCGAAGAGCTTATGCTAGAAGAAATGCGGGAGAGAATGTGGAACAAGAAGCTCCTCCCTAAGCTCCTCAAGTTCTTGCTGACCCTTTGGTCGAACAAGTGACTAATGCGGAGTTCAGGGTTGCTTTTCAAGTTTTGGCTCAAGCCGTGACGGCTTAAGAAAATAGAGAGGTTATGGCTCCCGTGAACCCAAATGTGGGTACGGCGGCATCAAGAGTGCGGGACTTCACTAGAATGAACCTTCTGGAATTTCATGGCTCTAAGGTTGAGGAAGATCCTCAAGAATTAATTAATGAAGTGTACAAGGTGTTGATGATTATGGTTGTGACACCGGAAGAAAAGGCGGAGTTGGCCGCTTATCAACTCAAGGGTGTTGCCCAAATTTAGTTCAATCAATGGAAAGGTGAGAGGGTGGTTAATGAGGGTCCTCTTGATTGGGAGAAATTAAAAGTTGCTTTCCTTGATAGGTTCTTTCCCCTTGAGATGAGAGAGACAAGGGTTCTTGAATTTATCAACCTTAGTCAAGGAGGCATGAGTGTGAAAGAGTATGCTTTGAAGTTCACACAATTGTCTCGATACGCTCCTTCTATAGTTGCCGATCCTAGGGCAAGAATGAGTAAGTTTTCCTCGGGAGTGTCTGAAATGTTGGTTAAAGAGTGCCACACCGCTATGCTTGTTAATGATATGGATATTTCTCATCTTATGGTGTATGCTCAACAAATAGAGGAAGAAAAGCTTAAGGAAAGGTCTAGAGAGACTAAGAGGGCTAGGACCGGTGATGGTAACTTTTCACATTCAAAGTCCGATGGACATGGTCGTCCTAGATTTTGACAAAGGTTCTCTAATCAAGGTCCTTCCAATTCTCCTCCTAAGTCCAACAAAGATAGGTTGTCTAACCCTAAGCCTCAAGGAGGAAATAGTGGTGGTTTTTCATCGACTACTTACGCTAAGTGTGGAAGAATGCATGAGGGTGCATGTCTAGCCGGTTCTAATGCATGATTTGGTTGTGGCAAGACGGATCACAAGATAAGGGATTGTCCCTTGGTGGCTAAGAAGGAGGGAGAAAATCGTCGACGGACTCAATCTCAAAATCCATCAAGTTCCAATGGAAATCAGAAGCAAAACTGATTCTATGCGCTTCAAGCTCGTCATGATCAAGAGAGCTCTCCCGATGTGGTTACGGTATGTTGAAAGTTTTTCGCTTTGATATTTATGCCTTGCTTGATCCCGGTGCTACCTTGTCTTTTGTGACGCCATATGTGGCTATGGGGTTTGATGTTGTTCTGGATGAGTTGTTAGATCCTTTTCGTGTCTCTACTCCGATTGGAGAATCTATCGTGGCTAAGAGAGTCTATAGAAATTGCCCCGTCTCCTTATCCCATAGAGTCACTCATGTTGATCTTCTAGAGATTTATATGTTAGACTTTGATGTTATTCTTTGGATGGATTGGTTGCATGCTTGTTATGCCTCTATTGATTGTAGGACCCGAATGGTCAAGTTCCAATTTCCAAATGAGCCTATCCTAAAGTGGAAGGGGGGAAATTCTATGCTTAAGGGTCTGTTTGTTTCTTGCCTTTAAGCTAGAAAGATGATCTCTAAGGGTCGCATATACAATCTTGTTAGGGTGAGGGATATAGATTCTGAAACCCCTACTCTTGAGTCGGTCCCCATAGTTAATGAGTTTCTAGAAGTGTTTCCTGATGATTTGCCCGGTATTCCTCCTGAAAGGGAAATAGACTTCGACATTGACCTTCTCCCGGATACGCAACCTATTTCTATTCCTCTTTATAGAATGGCTCCGGTGGAAATTAAGGAACTAAAGGAGCAATTAAAAGACTTGTTGGATAAGGGTTTCATCCAACCAAGTGTTTCTCCATGGGGTTCTCCGGTCTTGTTTGTAAGAAAGAAAGATGGTTCACTCCATATGTGTATTGACTAACGCCAATTGAACAAGGTTACCATTAAGAATAAGTATCCTCTTCCAAGGATAGATGACTTGTTTTATCAACTTCAAGGGGCTAGTTATTTTTCTAAGATTGACCTTCGTTCGGGCTATCACCAATTAAGGGTGAAAGAGGATGATATTTCAAAAATGGCTTTCCAGACTAGGTATGGTCATTACGAGTTCTTGGTAATGTCCACATTTATGGACATGATGAATAGGGTGTTTAAGCAATACCTTGACATGTTAGTGATTGTGTTTATTGATGATATCTTGATCTACTTAAGAAATGAGGATGAGCATGCTAATCATTTGAGGATTGTATTGCAAGTTCTCAAGGACCAACAACTCTTTGCAAAATTTAGTAAATGTGAGTTTTGGCTAAGGTCCGTGGCTTTTCTTGGTCACATTGTCTCCGGTAAAGGTATTGAGGTAGATCCTAAGAAGACGGATGCAGTTAAGAATTGGCCTAGACCTCTATCACCTTGGGATATCCGTAGTTTCTTGGGCTTAGCCGGTTATTATAGGAGGTTTGTTGAGGGGTTTTCTTCTATTGCTTCTCCATTGATGTCTTTGACTCAAAACAAGGTTAATTTTATATGGTCTGAGGCATATGAAAAGAGTTTCCAAGAGTTGAAAGATAGACTTACTTCGGCTCCAATATTGACTCTACTGAAAGGATCCGATGGGTTTGTGGTTTATAGTGATGCCTCGAGAATTGGCTTAGGATGTGTTCTTATGCAAAATGGGAAAGTTATTACTTATGCTTCAAGACAACTCAAGGTGCATGAAAAGAACTATCCTACTCATGACTTGGAATTAGCAGCGGTTGTGTTTACTTTGAAAATATGGCGGCATTATTTATATGGGGTACATGTGGATGCCTTTACTGACCATAAGAGTCAACAATATGTGTTTAAACAGAAAGATTTGAATCTTCGCCAAAGATAGTGGCTTGAGTTGTTAAAAGACTATGATATGAGTGTCCTTTATCACCCCGGAAAGGCTAATGTTGTGGCGGATGCTCTTAGTCGACTATCTATGGGTAGTGTTGCTCCTGTTGAGGAAGGTAAGAAGGAGTTGGTTCGCGATGTTCATAGATTGGCCCGGTTGGGTGTTCGGTTGATTAATTCTTCTAAAGGTGGTGTTACAGTTCACAATGGTTCCGAATCCTCTTTTGTGCATGATCTAAAGGTTAAATAAGATCTTGATCCTAATTAAGTGAAATTGAAGGAAGCGGTGCTCAAAAATTTCGTAGAGGCTTTCTCCCAAGGGGGAGATGGTGTGCTTCGTTATCAAGGTCGGTTGTGTGTTCCCAATTTAGATAACTTAAGAGGACATATTTTATCGAAAGCCCACAGTTCTCGATATTCCATTCACCCGGGAGCTACCAAGATGTACCGTGACTTGCGAAAGATCTATTGGTGGAATGGAATGAAGAAAGATATTGCGGAATTTGTGGCTAAGTGTCCTAATTGCCAACAAGTGAAAGTCAAGCATCAAAGACCGGGAGGTTTGACCAAAGATATTAGTATTCCTACTTGGAAGTGGGAAGATGTGAATATGGATTTTATTGTTGGTTTACCTTGCACCCGGTGTCAATATGATTCGATTTGGGTTGTTGTAGATCAAATGACGAAATCAACCCACTTCATTCCCGTCAAAACTTCTTATTCGACGGAGGATTATGCTAAGTTGTATTTGAGGGAAATGGTTAGGCTGCATGGAGTGCCTTTATCCATTATCTCCGATCATGGTGCACAATTCACTTCTCAATTTTGGAAGTCGTTCCAAAAAGGTCTGGTTACTCGTGTTAAGCTTAGTACGGCCTTTCATCCCCAAATTAATGGGCAAGTGGAGCGTACTATCAAGACTTTTAAAGATATGTTGAGAGCTTGTGTAATTGATTTCAAGGGTACTTGGGATGATCATTTGCCTTTGATTGAATTTGCTTATAATAATAGCTACCATTCTAGCATTGGTATGGCTCCTTTTAAGGCTCTCGATGGTAGGAGGTGTAGATATCCTATAGCTTAGTTTGAGGTTGGTGAAGTTGCTTTGATAGGCCCTGAGTTGGTGCATGAGGCTATGGAGAAAGTTTTATTCATTAGAGAAAGGTTGAAAATGGCCCAAAGTCGACAAAAGTCCTATGCCGATGTTAGAAGGAGAGATTTAGAATTTGATGTTGATGATCGATTTACTTGAAAATTTCACCCATGAAAGGTGTAATGAGATTTGGGAAGAAAGGGAAGCTGAGTCCCTATTATGTAGGCCCATATCAGATTTTGAGACGTGTTGGTAAGGTTGCCTATGAGCTAGACTTGCCTAATGATTTTGCGTTGGTCCATCCAATTTTCTATGTCTCATTGTTAAAAGAGTGTGTTGGTGATCCAAAATCAATAGTGCCATTAGAGAATCTTCGCATAAAGGATAGTCTTTCCTATTAATAAGTTTCGATTGAGATTCTAGACTGGCAAGTCCGGAAGTTAAGAAATAAAGAAGTTGCTTCCGTGAAAGTTATTTGGAGGAATCAATTAGTTGAGGGTGCTACTTGGGAGGCTGAGGTGGATATAATGTCCCGATATCCTCATCTTTTTCCTTCCGATCCTACTCTAGCTTGAGGTACCAAGTTCCTCATGGTTCACTCTTTTGGTCTCATGTGTTTTAGCTATTTCCATGATTCCTTGATTATGCATATTCATGAAGAGTTTAATATGATTATGTGCATTAAGTATGAGTTGCTTAAAGTCGTCATGAAATAATGTATTGAATATGCTTTAGCTTGAAGTGGATGTTTCCTCCTCGGATATGTGCATTATGTGATTGTATTCTAGGTTGGATTGTTAGTCCGTGTCCTCTAGCTTCCTCATGATGTCTTGATTCTCATTCGAGGATGAATGTTCCCAAGGGGGAAATATTGTAATACCCCAAAGATTTCCAAGAAATAAAAATTCAGAATTTCAGACCTGGTGCCAGTGACTACGGAGGTCACCTACAGACCGTAGTGGAATGACAGGTCGTAGGTGGGAACTGTCTTGGCACGGTGAGCTTTCAGCATTTCAAAGTATCTGAACCTCGACCTACGGAGCAATAAGACGGGTTGTCGTCCAGTTGACGGTCCGTAGATGGGTCCCGTAGATCCCTTCCAGACTTAGCCAAATTTTCGGCCCTAAATGAAATCTCTGAAGTAATTGACGGAAGGATAGGACGGTCCATCGATTGATGTACGGACCATAGGTCCTGACAGTAGATAGACCCCGTCAGTTATTATTTAAGGGCTTTTTGATCTTTTCCCTAAATGCTTAACTATTAATCTAAGTCGGTTATACCCTTAACCCAGACCCTATATATAGTTTCTAAGTCTAATTTCACTTATTCTAACTCATTCCCAAATTTCTCCTCTCTCAAATATTTCTCTCTCTAAGAAAATCCTCTCAACTCTCAAGGAAGAAGAAAGCTAGGATCCTCCATTGAAGACCATCAATTTCCATCAATTTCTTGTGGGCATTGTTGAGGTATGATAGTGTTCACCATTTGGAGCCCTTTTCCTCCAATGGGTCCTCAACTTTCTTCAAGGTTTTCAAGGTTTAATTTCCCCAATTGAATTAGGGTTTTTGATCAATTCTTACGGACTCTTCAGTTATGATTTCAATTGTTGATTTTATGATTTCTAGTGCACGATCTAGCGTGATAAAGTAATTTAGTGCACGAATTAGCGTGAATTATATGATTTGATGTAAAGATTGAATGAATCCCCATGAACCCATGCAATTTCTCTCCAATTTCCTTATCTATTCTTTGATTGGTGGGTTGAGCTATGAATTGAGGAATTTTAGGAAATCTCTATGAAGCTATGCATGAAATATGAATGAATTGAGGATGACTTTAAGAAAGTTAGTATGTTCAAGTCAAAAGCATGATTTTTCCTATATTATGTGAGTTTCTTCAAGTATGGGTAATTGTCTTATTTATGGCTTTCTAATCATGAACTTGCATTGAATTGCATGATTTAAGTTGAACTTTTATGAACCCATATGAATTCTACGATTCATGAATTATGAGCATGATGAACTATGAAAAGATGAAGCTTATGAACTTATGCTTGTCTCATATGAATTTAATGATGAATTAAGGGTGCTTTGAGAGTGAAGTACCAAAGTTTGGACATGATGATGTTGTGTTGAGTTATGAAAGGGTTTCTCACGTAATGCTCACACTATGAATTAAATGAACAATAGGCGATTACCCATGTTCTTAAGGAGCTATTCTAATGAAGGGACAAGAGGCGATTACCCATGTTCCCTAATGTCGACAAGAGGCGATTACCCATGTCTACCTATGACAAATGAACTATGATTAATTCGTGGGAAAATATGCTTAGCACCGAGTGGACAAGTGGCGATTACCCATGTCCCATAACCTGTGTGCCACCATAGGATTATGGTCTATGATAGACACTAGCTAGTGGATCCACGTAAGCTAAGAAGTTATGGTCCTACCTTAGCAAGTACGGAAACCCTCTTTAGGTGTAGGTTAGACACCGAATTCCATGTTGATAGCTTACATGGTCTTATATGTCAGTTAAGCCTAATTCACCACAACTAATGAACACATGTGTCGTTATGATAATCTAAAGTAAAGAAAGATGATTTAGCTTGCTTTGGCCATAGTTTATGCTTCGTGCTTCTTATGCTTTATCATGTTTTAGCTTGGCCATTGCATGTCTTGATTATGTCTCATTCTAGCATGTTTTATGTGATTTATGTGCATTGCTATCATACTTGGTACTTGATTGTACTAACGCATACTCTTGCCTACATTAACTTCTTTGATGTAGGACTTGGCGACTCACCATCCACTCGTGGCTAGAGCTTAGTAGAAGATGGACAGAAGACTTGGTGAGTCCTCATCCATCCGAGGACATAACGTAGTTGTTCTTATTTTTATGTTATTACATTTTAGATTTGTGTTGGGTTGCATCCCAAACTTTATTTTCTATGTTAGATTGGCTTTGAGACATGAGATATAGACTTCCGCTGTTTCTTTTAAAAGATTTGATATGAAAAATCTCTTTTGAACTCTTAATCTCTATTATCTTGTATGTTGTATGCTAAGTGACTTGTATGAGGCCTCTCGGGGTCTGGTACGCCATGTCACGTTTAGGGGGTACCTTGGGTCGTGACAAGCACCACAGGCCGCACAGGTACCACTGGCTCCATAGGCATCACCTATGCCTCCTGCTCCAGTCAATCCTTCGAGGTCGATGAATCGATTAAAGGTCGAGGGTTTGAGGAAGATATTAGAGGAAAAGAGGTTGTCCACTAATGGAGTAGTGGACATATACCCTACTATCTAAGAGACGCTGAGATACCACAAATTCTAGCTGTTCACCAAACCTCTAAGCCCATACATTCCTACATGGGTTCGATAATTCTATGAAAGGTATTCAAGTTGATCCATAATGGGAAGAAGAAGGCAAGTTTTATGGCCCCGGTCGAGTTTGTAGATGTCTGGAGTAAAAGGGTTAAATGTAGTGAAACTGAAATCAATGATGAATTGGGTTGAACAGAGGGGCTTGGCATTCTTTAGCCGATAAAATCAAAATTCAGACTCTGGAAGATTTGAAGGGATGGCTTTCCCCATTGTTGAGTGAAGCGACGCCCCTATGGATCAAGGTAGGGGTTACAATTGGAAAGAAGGACTTGAACATCACAGCTCGGTATTGGTTCGGGTTCATTAGTAATACATTGATGTCGTCCCAGAATGAGTCCATCATCCGACATCCAAAGGCTGTACTTCTGGGTTGTATAATCAGCCAGGAGAGGCTAAATTTGGGGGCTATCATTTTTCAGAAGATGGCTATGAGGGCCAAACAAAATCAAACTTCATTGCCATTTCTGATATTGATCAGTGCCTTGTGTTGATGAGCAGGTGTGCCTTTTGAGGCCAGGATGAATATTGAGGTTATTCCTACCTCATCTTATGATACTCGTCGGATTGAAGCAGAATACTTAAAGGATGAAGCGGAAAGGAAGATGAAAGCTCCGGTGGACACTTCTTCGATTGTTGATGTAGACTCTATGAAGCCTTGTCCTACACCTCCTCTTCCCACCGCCAAGACATCAGGTATAACTGCATCCTTGACCTCTAATGCTCCTGCTCCTACCCCTGTCCCTACCTTTCGTCCCCCTCTGACTCAGTCCATGCTTTACAAAATGAACCACCTTTGCCATTCGGCCGATGTGCGGGCTTCTCGGGCTGAGCCTAGTGTTCCTACATTGATTGAGCGTGCTATTGCTGCTGCACTGCCTCCTATTCGGGAGGATTTGAAGGAACAATACAGCTGATCACTGCCCATGGCCTATCATTGGATGACCTCACCGCTGGGGTTGAGTTGTGTGAGACGACGGACCATAGACCCACTGATTTGACAGCCGTGAAGGTTGATACTGCTAGGTTGCATCGGAATGTGGACGAGATGAAGTCTATCGATATATCAATGCTCTAGGGTAGTGTGGAGGTCCCCGAGGACCCTAGTTCTGAGTTTCCTCTGGTTCGGGAGACCGGGCAGGTGAGGCAAGCTGATTCTGAGATCCTTCCGACCACTACTACCAGAGACGCTGTCACTTTTTGATGAGGAGAAGGATTCAGACACTCCTGAGACAGATAAGGAGGACTTAGCCTGTGAGAAAGATGCGTATGAGGACTTGCACGATTTGGAGGGTGATTTGATACAGGTGGCCACGAAGGCTTCACTTCGAGACATGTCCATGATTTGTTCTAGTGGGTGTAAGCCCACAATAGAGGGCGTTGCACAACCTTCAGAAGTTGGAGTAGAGCCGAGCACTGATGCCTAGGTCGTGGCGACACCACCGAGCCAGAGTTCACCTCAGGCCTAGCCTAACAGGGGAATCTTTACTCTTTCTCCAGTTTATTTCCTATTGATACTCGTAGTTTATTTTTGTATTGAGGACACTGCTTGTCTCATTTTGGTGGGGTGACAGTATCTAGCTACCTACCCTTTTGATTGTATGTTCATTTTGATATATTGTGTTGTTTTTATTATTTTCGAGATATTGTTATATTGATATTGTTATGTTTTCCCTTGGTTCCCCTTCATGCTTTAACAATGAATGTTTTGGTTTTGATTCATTGACTTTTCTCTCAATTGCTTGTTAGTGAATGTTGGAGTGTGAATGATTGGTTGTTGTTCTCTTGTACATTCGAGTTTTGGTTCTGATCAATATCGTTTACTTGAATAGTGCTCTTGATGAACGATATGTTTGTGTGAGTCAAACAAGGAAATTTGAGTTGTATAAGTCTTGTATGAACTCTTAGCATCTCATTGTGACTAGTGATGTCGAGGTGAGTCTTGAAATGACCGTTGCACGAAAGCTTGACTCGTAGAGTTGTGATCCACAATTGTGTTTGGATGCCATGTGTTGTGAGGGTTAATTGAAAAGTGTGCATGATGATACCTAGAACTTGCCCCATTGGTCCAATTGACCAGCATTGGTGATTGAAGGAAATGATCTTAGGCATGAATATTTGAGAGTGAACCTAATTGTTAGTCCCTTGTTTGACCACCTTGTGAGGGTTTGAACCTAACTTGGCACCATTTGAGCTTACCCTTTTCTTTTGATGAAACTTGAACGCTAATGTTTAAGCCAGTTGTTGAAATTGCCATGTCTTTCCCACCTATAACCTTCGTGAAACATTGGTTTGTTTAAATAGCCAACTTAAACCAAAAACCTAAGTTGGGGGTGAAGTTAGAGTGAAGAAAGAAGCTGAGCAAGAAGTTCATGAACTTTGTCCTTGGAAATTTGTGAAAAAGATGGAACCCATCCATATAAAAAGAAGAAAAAGATAAGAAAGAAAAGAAATTAATAGATTTTATCCATTGTGCTTTGCTGTGGAAATAAAAAGGGGTATACCAAAATTTTTGTGTGCTATGAATAGGCCAAGGATGGGTCGTGAATATGAAAAGAATGAAAGAAAAGAAAAAGAAGTGAAAGTTGAGCCATGCTTCATGAAGGTAGAGTCACTAAGCCAAAATGATCATACGCTGACCCTCGGCCCTATTACCATCCTTGAAAGACCTTTTTGATCCTACATAAGCCTAGTGATGTGTGGTTGGAAAATACGAGCAAGCCTATGGATAAACTCATGCATGTTTTTCTCATTTGGGAGTGTGAGCATTGATTTGATTCCTTAATTATTATAGTCTTTGATTGGCTTTGTGAGAGCATGGAATCATTCTTGGTGTGAGCGCATTCGAATACTTTTGTTGGGCATGAATTTGTGTTTGAAGTGAGCATTTGTGAGCATGATCTCTAATTGATGATGGCTAGTCAGAGTTTGAAACTTTGAGTGCACATTTGATCATTGCATGTTTACATTGTACTTTGTGTGCACTCTCATGTTGATTCTCAAGGAGCACTACTTGTAGACATCCCTATTGACCTGATTGATCTCATGTTTTACTTGAGAACAAGCAAAAGTGTAAGTTGGGGGTGTTGATGAGTCTAGAATTTTGACTCATTTAGAGCTTATTATTTAATGAATTAGTGTCCTCAATGCCTATTTTGTGTTCATAACTGATGTTAAATTATTTATGTGCAGTCATGGAGACTTAAGCACAGGGCAAGGACATTACATTGCGAAAAGAAGTGAAAAAGTTGGAAAAGCTGAAGAAAAGGAAAGTTAGAGCTCGCAAAAGCCACTCGGTGACTCACCGAGTGAGCCTCTAGCTTGCCAAAAGTTCCATTGAAGTGGCTTATGAACTAAGCCAACTCGATGAACAAAAGAGCTATTCGGCAACACGCCGAATGGAATGGTGAGGTCGACCCAGATCGCCTAGATGAACAAAACAAGTAGAGGTAGAAGTGAAGTCCAAAAGGGCAAGAAGGAGTACATCGGTGGATCGCCAAGTCGTTTGGCGATCCTGACTAATTTTGCTGAGTGGTCCCACATACTGAAATGTTGGGAAGTTTTTGGAAACATATGAAAATTAATTTTTGAAGAGATAGAAATGAATCTGGCTAAACCAGACTGAAGGAGACATTCATACTTTTGATATTTTTAGAGCTATTGAACATTCTTGAAGAGGGTTTTGAACTTAGACATTGGGTTTTTAAGATTTTGATCTTAATTTTTAGCATTTGAGCATTGAAGACTTTGTTATTTTGATGGATCAGAATCTCTTCGGTATCTATTTCTTGCTTTTTGATATGATTGGCTAAACCCCCTTTCCTTAGGGGTGTGAATATGTAATCGAATACCTACATTAGCTTGTGGGTATTTCTAATTGCTAGATTTCATGTTGTTTTCAAAAGGGTTCAGATATTTATTCATGTTTTCACTTATAAACTGAAGTAGCAAATTCAGTTCTAGCTTTAGATCTCTGTGCTTGCTTGTGAAATATGCTTAGAGTGGAATTTATGAATGATAGTTGTATTGACTCTTGTCTTTACAACCAAGCTTGATAAAGTGGGATAAATTAAGGATTTGGGTTGATTCATTTTGTAACGCTCGTTGAGGTTCGAAAGAACTCACTTGAAACATAATAGCTGATTGAGAAATAAATGCTATAGTTATAATTCATCCTACCCATTGAGATTCAACATCTTAAAGCAATTATTAATTACCCATTAAGTGAAATTAGTATTCAATTGCTCACACACTCCTAAGGTTCCCTCTCTATTTGTTCAAACCCCGTGTTAATCATCTTCGTTAACAATTGGTAACTAAAATCTTTTAATATTGATAATTGAAACTTATTGATTTACATTATGCTGCGTTTTATTTATTTACATTCTACAAGAGATTAGAACACATTCATACATTGTATTTAAATTCTTTTCCATACCACTCCTTGTGGGATCAATGCCAACTCATCGTTGGGTTTATACTTATTAGTGACCGCCTACACATTGAATTAGAACAGGTGTAGTTGAGCATTATCAGAACCCTACGGAGGAAAGAACTCCATAGGTGAAAGCCATCGTACCTTGGAGTTCAAAGCCCATATTCAATGGAGAATTTGGAGGCTTGACTTGAAACCCTAGCCTCTTCTTCAAGCTTTGGAGAGAGAATAATTAGGGAAGAACTTTGGAGGGATTTGGAGAAATTGAAGAGTGATTTAGAATAGTTAAATTTTAGGCTTAGAAAACTTATATAGGGTCTAGGATTAGGACTAAACCAACTTAGTTTAGGCATTAACTGCCAGACTCGACCAAAAAGCCCTTAAAAATAACTGTCAGACTCGACCTCCATAGGTCCAACTATAGACCATCCTGGTTAACCGTAGAAAGATTCAAAAACCATAACGGTTTCAATGTACGGTCCATTGGTCCACTTAAGGACCGTACATAATATCCGTAGATCCCAATTTGACTCTCAAAATTTCACTAAGTCTGGGACTCACCTACGAGACCTATCTACGACCCGTAAAAGGAATGATGGACTGTCTTGTTGAGCCGTAAAAAGGGTTCTGAAACTTTTCATTTTGAAATTATTTTACTTGCCATCTAAGGTTCCCACCTATGGCCTATAAGTCAACCTTCGGTCCGTCAGTGGTTTCGGTCAGTACTGGCACCAGTTTTGAAAAACCTAAAATTTTCCATCTTTTCAAATTGGAGGTGTTATAGGTCCCCGTGAACCCCAATATAGGTACGATGGCAACTAGAATGGGAGACTTCACTAGGATGAATCCTCCAGAGTTTCATGGTTCCAAGGTTGAGCAAGATCTCCAAGAGTTCATTGATGAGGTATACAAGGTTTTGATGATCATGGGTGTGACGCCGGTGGAAAAGGTGGAATTTGCCACTTATCAACTTAAGGGTGTTGCTCAAGTTTGGTTCTACCAATGGAAGGAAGAGAGGGTGATTGATGCAGGTCCTTTTGATTGGGAAAATTTTAAGGCTGCATTTCTTATAGGTTGTTTCCCCTAGAGATGAGGGAGGCAAAGGTACTTTAATTCATCAACCTTCGCCAGGGAAACATGAGTGTGAAGGAGTATGCCTTGAAGTTCATGCAATTATCTAGGTATGCTCGTACTATGGTTGCCAATCTTAGGGCAAGCATGAGTAAGTTTGTTTCAGGAGTGTCCGAGATGGTGGTTAAAGAATGCCGCACTACCACGCTTATCAATGATATGGACATTTCTCGCTTAATGGTTTATGCTCACCAAATCGAAGAGGAGAAACTTAAGAAACGTCTAGGGAGGCAAAGAGGGCTAAGACCGGTGTTGGTGACCTTTCACACTCAAGGTCCAATGGACATGGTCATTCAATGTTCCGACAAAGGTTTTCCAGTCAAGGTTCCTCCAATGCTCTAGCTCCTAAGTTCAACAAGGAAAGGGTGTCTAACCCTAAGCCTTAAGGAGGAAATGGTGGTGGATCTTCATTGTCTACTTGTGCTAGATGTGGAAGAAAGCATGAAGGTAAATGCCTAGCTAGTTCCAATATGCGTTTTGGTTGTGGCAAGACGGACCATAAAATAAGGGATTGTCCCTTAGTTGCTAAGAATGAAGGAGATAACCGTCGACGGGCTCAACTTTATCCTTCGTTAGGTTCTAGTGGGAGTCATAAGCAAAATAGATTTTATGTACTTCAAACTCGTCGTGAGCTAGAGGGTTCTCCCAATGTGGTTAGTTGTATGTTAAAAGTCTTTTATCTTGATGTTTATGCTTTGCTTGATCTCGGTGCTACCTTATCTGTTGTGATGCCATATGTGGCGATGAGGTTTGAAGTTCTGCCGAATGTATTGATAGACCCTTTTTCTATCTCTACTCCTATTGGTGAATCTATTGTGTCTAAGAGAGTCTATAGAGATTTCCCCGTCTTCTTATCCCATAGAATCACTCATGTTGATCTTGTAGAGCTTGATATGTTAGCTTTTGATGTTATTCTTGGGATGGACTGGCTGCATTCATGTTATGCTTCCATTGATTGTAGAACCCGAGTGGTCAAATATTAGTTTCCAAATGAACACACCCTAGAGCTGAAAGGGAGAAATTATATGCCTAAGAATCAGTTTGTTTCTTGTCTTAAAGCTAGAAAGATGATTTCTAAGGGTTGCATTTACCATCTTGTTCGGGTTAGGGATATGGATTCCAAAACCCCTATCTTTAAGTTGGTCCTCGTTGTTAATGAGTTTTCGGAAGTGTTTCTTGATGATTTACCTAGTGTTCCTCCTGAAAGGGAAAAAGACATTGGCATTGACCTTCTTCCAGATACTCAACCTATTTCTATTCCTCCTTACCGAATGGCTCCGGTAGAACTTAAGGAATTAAAGAAACAGTTGAAAGACTTGTTGCATAAGGGTTTCATCCAACTGAGTATCTCTCCATGGGGTGCTCCAATTTTGTTTGTTCGAAAGAAAGATGGTTCACTTCTTATGTGTATTGACTATCGGCAATTGAATAAAGTTACCATTAAGAACAAGTATCCTCATCCAAGGATAGATGATTGGTTTGACCAGTTGCAGAGAGCGAGTTACTTCTCTAAGATTGACCTTTAGTCAGGTTATCACCAATTGAGGGTGAAGGAAGATGACATTCTGAAGATGGCTTTCCGAACTCGGTATGGTCTGTATAAATTATTGGTAATGTCATTTGGCTTGACAAATGCTCCGGCTGCATTTATGGATTTGATGAATAGGGAGTTTAGACAATACCTAGATTTGAAACAAATGAAGATTGACTTCTTCACTTTGTACCTTACCATCACCTCACACTCGGTGTCCATAAAGCAACTTGAGGCCCAAATAACTCAAATCTCAGCTCATTTAAATCCAAGACCGAATGGGGGGCTTGCCACGAGATATGGTTGTTAATCTGAAGAACGATGCTCATGTCTTGGCTATAGTGACCTAAGCACTAAGGTATTGAATAATGATGCTATGAATGAAGAAGATGGTCCTAAGAAGGTGATTTTCCATAATGAATCACCGGTGGAAACAAGTGTGAATGAACCAGAGGTTGTTGCTAAGAATGCTAATAGTGACAATGAGTGAAAGTGATGCAAATTTGGGGGGGGAGGTAGTATGGCTTCTTTTGTTCATGCTCCAATAAAAGTGACCCCACATTTTCCTCAACGTCTGAGGAAGAAAGGTTATGCTAAGTTCCAAATATTTTTAAGTGTGTTCAAGAATTTGTTGGTAAACATTTCACTACTAGATGCCTTGCTTGAGATGCCGTGTTATGCAAAGTTCATGAAAGAATTAGTTACTAAAAAGCAGCGGATAAAGTTTGAGATCTTAAAGGTGTCCCACAATTGTAGGGCTACTATGTTAAGTAATGTGATCATACAAGAGATGACCCAGGGGCCTTTACAATTCCTTTAACCATTAGAGTCTATCAATTCACAAAAGAATTTTGTGATTTAGGTTCAAGTATCAATTTGATGCTCTTAGCTATCGTCAAAAAGTTTGGGCAAGATGCACCGAAACCAACAACCATGAGACTCTTGATGGCAGATTGGTCCATCAAAATACTGATAGGGATATTGTATGACATCTTGGTGAAAGTTGATAAATTTAATTTCCCTTCTGACTTTGTGTTGTTAGATTGTGAGATTGATGCGAAGATTCCCATTATTCTTGGTACGCCTTTCTAGGGTATTGGGAGGGCATTAGTGGATGTTGAAAGCAGAGAATTTAAGTTCCGGGTGAACAACGAAGAAGTTTATTTTAATGTATGCAAGTCCACGAAACATCTAAGTGATATGCATGTAGTATTTTATGTGGATGAGATTGATGAAGTGGTGGCAAGTGTGTGTGAAGTTTCTAGTAGTGGGGAATCATTGGGGACTGTTTTGCTAAACTATGATGGAGAGGAAATCAGTGATTTTGATGAAGTGGTTTTAGCCCTTGTGGGGTTGGGTTCATTCCCGTCCAACCCCAAGAAGCTTGATATTGACTTGAAGAATTGAGAGAATCCTCTGGCCAAACAATCTATCAAATAACCACCGAAGATAGAATTAATTGAAAGTTTTGCCTTCGCATATCCGATATGTATTCTTAGGGTGTGAAAACACCTTGCTGGTGATTCTTGCCAATGATTTTTCAGAAGGGTAAGTAGAGGCCTTGATTGGGGTACTAAAGATGTTTATTGAAGCATTGGGTTGGTCAATTGCTAATATTGTAGAGATTCCACCCGGTATTTGCACACATAAAATCAAATTGGACGATGATTGAAAGCCTAACATAGATCATCAAGTAGGTTAAACTATCCTATGAAACAAATGGTGAAGAAAGAGATAATAAAGTGGCTTGATACGGGCTTTGTTTTCCCCATTGCATATAGAAAGTGGGCCAGCCCAGTACAATGTGTTCTTAAGAAAAGTGGTATGATGGTTGTGCCGAATGCAAAAAATGAGTTTGTGGCTCCTCGACCCGTTGCTAGTTGGAGAGTATGCATGAATGTAACACCTAAATGTCCTCCTTAAAACCAATCAAAAGGGACAACGATCGTAGTTAGTGAAAAACACAACAAAGAGTCGGGGTTAAGTCCAAAGGGAAATGGTATATCGTGAAGAATTCCTATCACGAAATTTAGATTTTAAATTCGCTCATTTGCATTAGTAAGAACAAGTGGGTGGATATTTACACCAATTTAATATAAAGCTTTGGTTATCAATTATCGGAGTTAAACTAAAGTATCGAAGAATTCAAGAGTTAACAAGCAATCTAGGGGTGTGGGGATTTGAAATCGATATCACATAGGGGTAAAGTGCTGCTCTAATGTGATGAACACACATGAATAGGCTAAGCCATCTTCATTGGTGCTAATCATCTTTCAATCTCAAAGCATCTATGTATAGAATCTCTTTTCGGTCTCAGCTAAATACCAATCTAAACAACCCAATACCTTACTCTATTCTCTCTTTCAAGAATAGTACAAATAGATCCGACCCATAACCTTTATTTTCAAGCAAGCTATAGACATCAAACATAAATTGCTAGTATCGAACTAATTACCCACTCCCGTTAAATTTCAATCTTGGAGGCAATGGTGCTAGCACTATAGCTCTAGTTTCTCCAAACCCGTTCAAATCCGGATAATCATCAGCAACAACAAAATGCACCTATTGCTGACCTCATCCTCGTGGAGAAATTTCAGCTTATTAGAGAGAGGTTGAAAACAGCTCAAAGTCGACAAAAGTCATATGCAGATTTAGAAGGAGAGATCTAGAATTTGATGTTGATGATTGGGTTTACTTGAGAATTTCACCCATAAAAGGTGTAATGAAGTTTGGAAAGAAAGGGAAGCTTAGTACCCTTTATATGGGCCCATATCAGATTTTGAGGCGTATTGGTAAAGTTGCTTATGAACTTGATTTACCTAATGAGTTGGCTTCGATTCACCCAATTTTCCATGTCTCCTTGTTGAAGAAATGTGTTGGAGATCCTATTTCTGTTATTCCCTTGGAAGGTTTGGGAGTTAAAGAGGTTCTATCTTATGAAGAAGTTCCGGTTGAGATTTTGGACCGGCAAGTTAAGAGGCTTAGAAATAAGGAAGTTGCATCCGTAAAGGTCTTAGAGAGGAATCAAAGAGTTGAGAGTGCTACTTGGAAAGCCGAGGCCGATATAATGTCCCACTACTCCATCTCTTTCCCTCCGATCCTACTCTAGCAAGAGGTATTTAGTTTCATCATAGTTCATCATCATGTCTTAGCCATTTTCATGTTTCCTCACGCATGCATGCTCATGAAAATTTGTTTTTGAGTTTTTGATTTAGCTATGATTGATTTCTTCATGATTATGTGCATTTGAGTATGACTTTCATGGATACCTTATGAAATTATGCTTTGAATATGTTTAAGCTAGGAGTTGATGTTCCTCTTTGGTTATGTGTTGTTTATGAAATTGCATTCTTGTTGGGCTGTTAGATCTTGTTCCTACCCTCTTTATGTGCCTTCAGTCCCATTTGAGGACTAATGTTCCCAAGGTGTAGATATTGTAACACTTCCGACTTGGAAAAGAAAGAAATGACAGATTTTGGGTTGCAGGCACTACCTATGGCTCCCACCTCTGTTTGGCAAAAGCATCTACGATTCGTAGGTGGTAGGAAATTAATTTTCCAAAATCAAGTCTCAGAACCCTCTTTACCGTTTACCAGGATGGTCCGTCAACCATTTTACAAGTCATAGGTAGGTCTCATAAGTCACTCCCAGACTTAGTGAAATTTTCAGGAAAAAGTTGTGACCTACGGTGGCCATGTACGGTCTGAAGGTAGACCTTCCAACCGTACATGGGCCCATCGATTGATGGTCAAAAATCATGTTTCTGAATCTTACCTATGGTTTTCCATGATGGTCTGTAGTAGTACCTACGAACCGTAGGTCTGAACCGTAGGTGAGGCTCGACAGTTATTTTAAAGGACTTTTTGGTCTATTTCCTAATTGATTAATGTCTAAACTAGGTCATTTTGATCTTAATCCTAGACCCTACATAATTCTTTTAAGCCTAAAATCTAACTATTCTAAATCATTCTTCAAAGTTCCCCAAATCCCTCCAAGTTTTTTCCCTAAATTTCTCTCTGTAAAAGCTTGAAGAACAAGACTAGGGCTTCATGATCAAGTTTCAAAATTCACCATTGATTGTGGGTTTTTGACATCAAGGTATGATAGTATTCACCTATGGAGTCCTTTGCTCCATAGGGTTCCTAAATTCTCCAATTTTTACAAGTTAGAATCTCCAATTGAAGTTAGGGTTTTATTCAATCTCATGTGTTCTTTTCAATTATGTTCTAATTGATTGTTTTATGTCTTTTTATGCATGAATTGAGATAATTGCATGTTTTAAGTTAAATTCACGTGAACCCATGCATGATTTCTAGACTATGATCCTATGATAAAGCTTATGAATTATCAAAGATGAATTTATGAAGATCTTTATGATTCTTTATGAAATTGATAATGATTTAAGGTGCTTTGAGAGTAAAGCATCGATATTTTTGTTGTTGTTGTGAAAGGATTTCTCACATACTACTCAAAACTTGATTGTGAAAGGATTTTCTCACAAAAAAGATTGATAAGGTTGAAAGGTTTCCTCACCTAAGTTCAATCGAGATTAAAGAGCTATCCTAATGAACTCTAGCTTGGATTGGCTACTTGATGTGCCATTCCACTGATAATAAGACGAGTTAAGATTAATGACCATTTCGTGGGATTTATGCTTAGTACCGAGTGAACAAGTGGCTATTACCCATGTCCCATAAACTATGTGCCCCCATAGGATGATTGTCTTATATAGACATTAGCTAGTGGATCCACTTTAGCTCAAGTTCATGGTCCTAACCTTGGCAAATAGGACTATCTCTTTTTGGTGTGGGATAGACACCGGATTCCATGTTATAACTCACATGGTCTATGTCGATTAAGGCTAATCTTCCCACAATAATGAACTAAGGATTACTTTCTAAAGGTATTTCAAACGTGCTTTGTTTTAAAATGATTAGCTTGCATTGACCATGGTTACGAAATGTTTTCTAACATGTTTTAAAATGATTAGCTTTCATTGACCATGGTTACAACATGTTTTCTAACATGTTATCTTATGATTTAGCTTGGTCGTTTCATGCCATGTAAGTCTCATTTTTCATCATTTTATAACTCTTATGCATCATTATCATACTTGGTATATTCCATGTACTAACGCATACTTGTGCATACATTGTATCACTAATGTAGGGCTTGACGACTCTTCTTCTTCTATGATAGTTGTTTGCATTAGAGATTTGAAGACTTAGTGAGTCCGCATACTTTGAAGATGATGTCACTTTTATAGATTTATGTCGGTTTAGTTTTCAAACATTGTATGGGTTACGTTTTAGATTTCTTCTATGATGTAGTAGATGGCTTATTGAGACTTATATTTAGACTTCTGCTTTTGTCAAATAATTTTTATGAAATGCTACTTTTAAGCCCTTTTGTTCTATTATCTTTTATAATGTATGCTAAGTTGTTTGTGTAGGGCCTCTCGGGATCTTATACGCCATGTCACGTCTTGGGGGTACTTTGGATCGTGACAAAAGGCTTACAGATAAGGTTATAGATTGGTTTGGCATAGTCTGCACTAGAGGCTTGAGAAAGCTCTTGTGAATAAACAATTTGTGATTGAAAAATACATCTTGTATATTAGATTGATCTATCCTACCCACTATGATTTAAAATTATTTAGAAATCACCTCTACCACTTGTGCACACTCATAGATTCATTTTCATATTTTTAAACACTCTTGTTCACTCACATTTCACAATGAATTGTTAACTAAACTCTCTTAATTGTGATAACTTGCATTATGTAAGATTTATCTTTTGTTAATAGGTTGTTTTATAATTAGATCACGAATTTGACATCCTAATTGAATTCTAACTTAGACCGCTCCCAGTGGGATTCGACCCCAACCTTGTTTGAGTTCTTTATGATCGACGATCTCTTGTACACTGATTCATAAGGTTTACAGTTAAGCATTATCAAAATGGTGCCGCTGCCAGAGAGTGGTGCTTAGAATTCATGTAGTGAAGTAATTTTGTCTACTGATTTGTTTGTAGCCGAACACTCTTACCTTTATTTTCCTTGTTGTGTTTTTAATAGGTGATGATATGAGCATCATTGGTAGCAATGTGCTAGCAATCATGGGCAGATGGATGACATGGGCAACTTGAATAATGTCAACATGGAAGGTCATGGGAGTACGAGAGCTATTTGACTAGCCCCAATCGTGGGCAATTTCATATTTCATGTGACAGAAACTATGCTCCAACTACTTCAAATGAAGGGGTAGTATGGGGGTATGGGGGTATGGGGGTCTAGCTCATGAATATACCCATGACCACCTTAGGAACTTTGTGGATGTTTGTAGCCCATTCACATTTGAAAACATCACTCACGAGTCCATCCGGCTGTTATTTCCCTTTTCATTGACGAGTGAGTCAACAAAATAGTTAGCGGAGTTGCCAAGAGGTTCAATTACCTCATGGGAGGAGCTAACTAATGCGTTTCTAGAGAGATTATTTCCACCTTCTAAGATATTGAAACTTTGTGATGGTATCCAAAATTTCAAACATATTGATGGTGAGCCAATCCATGAAACTTTGTTGAGATTCCAAAAGAAGCTTTCGTAGTGTCCCACTTATGGTATACCGAATAAAGTTTTATTGCAAGTGTTCTATCGATGTCTTGATACAGTGAATAAGGGGGTTGCTGATCAACTTATCCGGGCTGGTATTATGAGGCAACGGTTCATAGTGGCTTCAGCGTTGCTAGATAAGATAACAAAGATCAATCGGGCTTGGCATACTAGGGAGGATCACATCTCTCCTCTCTCCTTTGGTATGACTAAAAGGCAGATGGATAAGAACCAAAAGTGAGACGTCAATATGGCAAAAATGATGACCCAACTTAATCTACTATCAAAGTATGTCATGGGTGGTGGCTTCAAAGCGGTGAATGCAGTAGGAGCTAGTAGTGGAATGAGCCTAGAGGATGAGAAGTTTGAGGCAATGTATAATGAAGAGGTTCAATTTTTAGGCAACCAAGTAGGGTGTTCTTATTGGAGCTATCAAAGGTCGGGTGGGAATCAAGGTTGGAACAAAGTGTGTGAAGGTGTTTGGAGAGATATAGAAAGGGCTTGGAGTGATACGAGCGCCAATTGGAGAGATCATGAATGGGAAAGGGATCGGTATGTGCCACCGCATGACTAACTCAAGCCAATAGAACAACAAACGGATCTGGAGAGTTTCTGGACTGAAGATATGTTGGTAAAGATACTCAATAAAGTAGAGGGTTCTGACAAGGTATTGAAACAAATGAAGATTGACTTCTTCACTTTGAACCTAACCATCACTTCACACTCGGTCTCCATAAAAAGTCAAATCTTAGCTCATTTAAATCCTAGACTGAAAGAGGGGACTTGCCAATTGATATGGTTGTTAATCTGAGGAATGAAGCTCATGTCTTGGCTATTGTGACCTGAAGTGCTAAGGTATTGAATAATAATGCTATGAATGAAGAAGATGGTTCTAAGAAGGTGATTGTCCATAATGAATCACCGATGGAAACAAGTGTGAATGAACCAGAGGTTGTTGCTAAGAATGCTAATAGTGACAATGAGTGATTGTGATGCAATTTTTTTTTTGGGGGGGGGGGGGGTAGTATGGCTGCTCTTGTTCATGCTCCAATAAAAGTGACCCCACCTTTTCCTCAATGTTTGAGGAAGAAAGGTGATGCTAAGTTCCACATATTTTAAGTGTGTTCAAGAATTTGTTGGTAAATATTTCTCTAGTAGATGCCCTGCTTGAGATGCCGGGTTATGTGAAGTTCATGAAACAGTTAGTTACTAAAAAGCAGCGGATGAAGTTTGAGACCGTAAAGGTGTCCCACAATTGTAGGGCTACTATGTTAAGTAGTGTGATTATAAAAAGAATAACCCAGGGGCGTTTACAACTCCTTTTACCATTAGAGTCTATCAATTCACAAAAGAATTTTGTGATTTAGGATCAAGTATCAATTTGATGATCTTAGCTATCTTCAAAAAACTTAGGATAGATGCACCGAAACCAACAACCATAAGACTCTTGATGGTGGATTGGTCCATCAAAATACGGACAGGGATATTATATGACATCTTGGTGAAAGTTGATAAATTTAATTTCCCTTCCGTCTTTGTGTTGTTTGATTGTGAGATTGATGCGGAGATTCCCATTATTCTTGGTAGGCCTTTCTAGGCTATTGGGAGGGCATTAGTTGATGTTGAAAGCAAAGAATTTAAGTTCCGGGTGAATTACGAAGAAGTTTATGTTAATGTATGCAAGTCCATGAAACATCTAAGTGATACGCATGTAGTGTCTTATGTGGATGAGATTGATGAAGTGGTGGCAAGTGTGTGTGAAGTTTCTTGTAATGGGGAATCATTGGTGACTGTTTTGCTAAACTATGATGGGGAGGAAATAAGTGATTTTGATGAAGTGGTTGTAGCCCTTGTGGGGTTGTGTTCATTCCCATCCAACCCCAAGAAGCTTCATATTGACTTGAAAAATCGAGAGAATCCTCTGGCCAAACCATCTATAGAATAACCACCGAAGATAGAATTGAAAGTTTTGCCTTCGCATATCCAATATGTATTCTTACGGTGTGAAAACACCTTGCTGGTGATTGTTGCAAAAGATTTTTAAAAAGGGTAAGTAGAGGCCTTGATTAGGATACTAAAAATATTTATTGAAGCATTGCGTTGGTCGATAGCTAATATTGTTGAGATTCCACCTGGTATTTGCACACATAAAATCGAGTTGGATGATGATTGAAAGACTAACATTGATCATCAAAGGAGGTTAAACCATCCTATGAAAGAAGTGGTGAAGAAAGAGATAATAAAGTGGCTTGATGTGGGCTTTGTCTTCCCCATTGCATATAGCAAGTGGGCCAGCCCAGTACAATGTGTTCTTAAGAAAAATGAGTTGGTGGCTACTCGATCCGTTGCTAGTTGGAGAGTATGCATGAATGTAACACTTAAATGTTCTCCTTAAAACCAATCAAAAGGGACAACGATCCTAGTCAGTAAAAAACACAACAAAGAGTCGGGGTCAAGTCCAAAGAGAAATGGTATATCGTGAAGAATTCCTATCAAGAAATTTGGATTTTAAATTCGCTCATTTGCAATAGTAAGAAAGAGTGGGTGGATATTTCCACCAATTTAATATAAAGCTTTGATTATCAGTTGTCGCAGTTAAACTAAAGTATCGAAGAATTCAAGAGTTAACAAGCAATCTAGGGGTGCGGGGATTGGAAATCGATATCACGTAGGGGTAAAGTGTTGCTCTATTGTGATGAATACACATGATTAGGCTAAGTCATCTTCATTGGCGCTAATCGTCTTTCAATATTAAAGCATCTATGTATAGAATCTCCGTTCAGTCTCATCTAAATACCAATCTAAACAACCCAATACCTTACTCTCTTCTCTCTTTCAAGAATAGTACAAATAGATCAGACCCATAACCTCTATTTTCAAGCAAGCTATAGACTTCAAACCTAAATTTCTAGTATAAGACTAACTACCCACTCTAGTTAAATTTCAATCTTGGAGGCAATGGTGGGAGCACTATAGCTCTAGTTGCTCCAACCCCATCCAAATCTTGATCATCATCAGCAACAGCCAAACTCACCTTTTTGTGACCTCATCCTCAGTTTCTACTCTGTTCGGGTTGTTTACATTGTTGTTGGCACCTCTTGCTTGGCCCTTAACATCCTATCTCAGTCTCGTCCTTTGTGCCTCAAGTTCTTGCACATTCACCATTCTGATCTTTCAAGCTCAAGATTGTAAAGAATCAAAGGTTCTCCCTTACTTCTAGTATTTGACATGCACTACTTTGGTCACTTGTAGAAGACACAAACAAGAAGCATGAAGTAAAATTAGGAAATACCACTACAAACCTAAATAATTTCTATTAGAATATTTCTTAACCAAATTTCCCAGCAACGACACAAAAATTTAATACATCCAAACTTACACTTCACTTAAGAAGTAAAAATGATCGAAGTCAATTATAGAAATCAACAAGAGTTGAGGTCGATTCCATAGGAAATACAGAAGAAATTAGTCTACTAGTCCTTATCTTCAGTTGTGGTTGATATTTCAAAAAATAAAAATAAATGTGTAAGGTACAAATGGTTTTGATTTAGTGTTCAAGTAACTAATTGTAACTAGAATCCAGTAGTAAAAGTAACAGGCGATGGTTTCAAGGTTTTGATTATCAATTTGAAGAGACCAAGATTGTGTTCCCCATGACTTTGGAATACAACTTAGATTTCACACAAATAATGGTCGTTCGATGTAAAGCATGCATTATTAGAAAGTTAAGAACACCTAAATGCCTGTCAGCCCTATTAGGTGAATATCACTCATCTCCTCTTGGTCTTAGAGTATTTGCATTATTAATTCTTGCTTCCTCTTTTAGAAAACTATCCACTCTCGGGCTCAACTCTTCAAAATGAGTTTATATATTGTGGAGTTCATTCGTTTCTAGATTTTCCTAATCATATCCTTCTCTCTCGAACAAGTGATGAATAGAGGCAGGTTCTAACGCGTGCACTCGTTAGAAAGCAATCAATATGAAAAAGGAAACGAAAAATGCAAGCCATTAATTGACAACCATTCGTGGTTGACATTAACATTACTCTCTAGTCATAGTTTCCACAACCCTAGTTGTAGTATAAAGATGCTCATGTTCTCAACAAAACACTCATGAAAAATTGATGAAAGTTCAGAAGTGAAAACTTACAATAATGTAAATAAATCCGTCTCGATTAATAACCAGAATCAAAGATCAAATGTTGATTAATTATCCAAAAGATAAGCCAACACAAGAATGCTATCGCCTTTGGCGATAAAAACTTGTCTCAAAATGTGAATAACAAAAATAAAACCCTAAGTAACTAATTATAGTCTTATAGATGAATCCTAGTCGAAGTAGGAAAGTGTTTCAGTTGACATCATTCACGGACAGGTAAACGGCTCGCGAAGCATTTCATAGTTCGTTGAAGCCTTCTGGAATCCTATACTTTGAAACATCTATTAAGCTTTAGCCTCATCTTCCCACGAGCCACTGTATGGCCCATATAGGTTACCACAAACCATCCTCAGCCTCATTCACTTATCCTTTAGAGTGGACTTTAATTTGATGTTAGCTTGAAACTTCAAAGATGCCTGACTCTCGTTTAAGTCACCACAGACCATGTCGGGTCTCGTTCAGTTGCACTTGGCTTTTTCTTCTTTGAGGCCATCATCACGATCAAGTCCCGGACTGAACATAGGTACACAACTCGTTTAGCCTTCCGTCATTAGCCCCTTTATTCTCATTTAAAGCTTTCTCTTCCAACCACTTTTAAAACCTCTTTTCCTGCACATTAAACCAAAGGAACATCATATCGATAAAAATGCTTGGTTCTTCGCAAGTAATCCTTGGTTTTGAGCATCAAATGTGCTATAAGTTCACAGCACATCAACAAAAACTTGTTGGTTCAAATCATACGTGGTCGCACACGTAATATAGTGGCTCTAAAAGAGATGGATTATCAAACACAAAGGACTTGTTAAAATAATTTACCTTATCAGAATGCAATAATAAAAGACGTATACTAATGATTGGGAAATTTCCAAGGCTACAGCCTATTTAGAATTTATGCATCGTATCTTCTTCTATGGACTTCAATTGGTTATTAAATCCCTGATTTACAATGTTGAATGTATGATCATGGTCTCCCGTCCTCTAATCGCCTACCAATCTAAACTACATCATTGAGCAGGGATAGACTGAACCATGTGTGGAGCATTAAGTTTTCATCTTTTTTAATAACCAAGCAAGGTCTCAAAGTATATCCCTATCCTCGATACAAATAACCCTAATTTCTAGATAAGATTATGCTCCTTTTGTCCCACGTTTTATCCTCCTATTATTCTCCCAAGTTTAATTCGGACAATATATTTATTTCAATGATGGCCAATCATGAATTACTAATCAATAACAAAAGACCAAATTATACGATAACCAACTTCAATCAATAAAATTCAATACTACACAATCAATCATAGCCATAGCGCAAGATAAGGGTCTTTAGCTATTAATGTCTAAGAAAAGAAAAAGAAGAAAAAAAACCCTAAAAGTATGACAGCTCTCCACTAAAATATATATCCCTCTAATAATTATTTCTATGGACTATTTATAGATGTAGAAAACCTTAAATAAAATAATTGAGTCCAAAATAAATTGGGAACCCAAAACCTAAAAGGATTCCATGAAACTCTGTTGTGCCGCAATTGTTTTTGCTGCTACCGCCTTCAATGACTGACACATGGCCAATGACATACTTACAATTCAAATTTTTCTTCAACTTCTAATATATTATATATTATTATATTCAATTTAATCCATTAAGCTACCTGCTAGATTTGTTTCTATAATCTTCTATCTTTTATTCGTTTTAGCTTCAAACTCCTTTATCTTCTCACCAATTTAATCATACAAATAAAATATACTATTAAGCATAATTCATAAAATCCATGCTAAAAATACTAAATGTGAGGTAAATAATGATTAAAAATATGTATTTTTAGCCTCACATCAACACCCACACTTAAACTTTTTCTCATCCTCGAGCAAGCATTAAAGCTCGTCTCAAAAAATCAAACTAGTAATGCCACCACTTGAGTTTATACAAACAATAAGGCAATAGACAAATTTTAAATCATCAAGTACACTTCTCGATCATTATGCAAGATATACAAATAACAAACAAACCTCTAACCTTCTAACCTCAAGGAAGGACTTTGAACTCATTAAATTTAAGCTTGCTCACCTACTCTAATCAAATAAAGCTAATAAAAATCACCTATCTATCATGAAACAAGTTCGCTCACAAAAAGAAATAGTCCACACACTCAATTCAAAAGATTGAATATAAATTAAGGACTTAGCATCAAAGAACAACTCTCACACTCACAAATAAAATTCACTTGTATGCACAAAGAACCATAGGCTTGCACATTATGTACATCTCCGCTAATTAAGCATGCTTGAATAGAATCAAATAGGACATTAACGGGTTGTAATGTAGGGTAGGGGACGGGTAGGAAAATTATATTATAGTGACTTACACTTCCTTAAGCACTTTGCAATTTTAGATTTCATAACCCATTATTTTCTTCTCATTATTTTCAGCCTTCTCTTCAACAATTATTTCAACAGTAATTTCATCTCATCAAGAATGTTTCATTTTTTTTCAAAGATTTTTTCTTTCTTTCTTTTTCATGTCACATTCTTTCAAAGAGGGATTTTTAATCACTTTGTAGCTATCATTGATTACTTTTTTAACTCAACCATCCATTTTCTTCATATATAACAATTATAATAAGTCTATGCTAAAGTGCTCAAGGAAGCAAGGTGCAAATACTAGGGATTCAATAAAATAGGTAAGGCAAAATATGGCTATCAACAAAAGGTTACAGGCTCTAAAGGGCAGACTAGTGATATAATATCTGAAAAGGCTAAACTTCAGTAGGCAAATAAAAGAAAGCCTATTATCATCTCCTTAACAAAGACATACTTTTTATTTGGCTTCAATATCATGCAGGGCAAGTTCTAGACTAGGATGCAAACATGAAATATATAAATTCTCACCACACACGGCACACGTGTCAATCAACATGGATCAATTCCCCTTTTAAGAGAGAAAGGGTCATAACAAACTACAAAATAAAAAATGTTATATACAAAGTCACAACCATGAGCTTTGGTGTCAGAGACCCTACAATTTCATTAGCAATCAAGCATTCATACGAAAGTACTACTCAAAATTAGGCCCAAATAGCAAGTATCAAACAAATCAAAAGAGTCTTTTCTATTCTCTCCAAAAAAATAAAAATAAAAAGAAAAAACATCCCCTCTAAAAAACATTACTAATAATCGGTTCAAAGGGACTATCCTGAGGAAAAGAACCAAAAACAAAAGCCGAGGAACCCATTCTAAACACAAGAAAAGACTCAATAAAATAGTAAAAACTAGAAATTCATTCTCCCATCCATCACTTAAAACATGACATTGTCCCCTGTGCAACAATTCAATACATAAGCTAAGATTGAATGAAATAACTTTTTTTATCCCTATGACGTGAAAAAAAGGGTGGGCTAAGTGTGCTTCTACTAAATAATAAAAATTAGTTTTTTTAAAATTTAAATTTTTTGAATTTTTTTACGACAAAAAGAATTTGCACCCAAGTCCTCAATACGGCATGGATACAAACTTTACTGTCCGACTTTTTTTATTTTTGAAATCAATATAAAACAACTTTAAAGCACACTTCACCCTAACCAGCATATGCGGAAGAATATCCACCCCACACTTGAAAAGATGCTATGTCTCCAAAACATCAATTAAAATTTTAAAACAACAGTTAGAATAACTCCCTAAGGACTTTAGGCCATTTTAGTAGCATGTTCTTTTAATTTCCATCATGGGTCGTACGCACCACACACTTAAGATCAAATGTACTCCTTTGTTTCAAATTTTGGGTACTCAGACTTTTCCTTATCTACAAAAATAGCACAAAAAATAACACTAGAAAAAAAACAAATAAGAAGCTACATTACGAATGAAGTTGCCTCCCAATAAGCACCTGATTTAACGTCGCGGCATGACCTAATTAAGTTCACCACTTTTCTTTCCACTTTGAACTTATGAATTGCACCCCTAACTTTGCATCATTTTTTTTATTTCACTCAAGAAGCGGTGGTATAAAGATAAAGTAACCAAGTAATAGATGTGTTATCTTGCACTTCTTGATACTTATGTAAGGAATGTCATTTTGTCTATCTGGATCGAAAAACTTTAGGATGCATGAGCCTTGTTCGTCATCTAAAGACTCCTCCATTAGTTCATATGACTCAAATTTTATGTGGTCATCCAAGCATAATGTAGAAAAATATTTTGAATGAGGTCCAATATGCCTCAACTCCAAAGCAACATTATTTACAACATTCTCACTTTTGTACTCCTTCTCAACATTGACACTAAGGAATAAAGTATAATTCAGTTGTTAAAATTCCTCTTTTTGCTCCACTAGTTGGTCAAATAAATCCATAATGTGAGCCTCTTGTTCTACATTCTCTACTTCATCACTCCTACTAACATCACAAATAATAGAAGAATCATAATAGGGGTTCAACAGAGGGGCATAAGAGTTAGGACAACCATTCTCATGGTTACATTCACCATAACATATAAGACATATAGTACACTTGATATCCAAGTATGGTCCTTCACAATACTAACAAGGATAACCATCACCAAACCACCATTTATCCCAATCGTCCATATCAATAAGAGTATTAAAATATTCCAGGGAAAAATTATTTGCACAAAAAAACTTAAATAAATAAAAAGGAAAAGTGTAACCTAGAAAAATATTTAATTCCTAAGTCTCCGGCAGCGGCGAGTAAAACTTGATTGCATCCAATTGCACATGCAAGTGTACGTGGCCACACAAATATTACAGTGGCTCTACAAGAACTGAATTATCAAATCCAAAGGACTTGTCGATTAACTATTTTACTAAAGTACACTAATTCTAACTATTTATTCAAGTGTACCAAAATAATTTACCTTATTAGGATGCAAGAATAAAAGACGTATACTAATGATTGAAAAAATTCCAGGGCTGTAGCCTACTTAGAATTCATGCATAGTATCTTCTTCTATGCACTTCAATTGGTTATCAAATCGTTGATTTACAAGGTTAAATGTATGATCATGGTCTCCTGACCTCTAATAGCCTACCACAATTGGCAGTCTAACTACATTGTTGAGCGGAGATAGATTGAACAAAGTGCGGAGCATTAAGTTTTCATCTTGTTTGGTAACCAAGTAAGGTCTCTAGGTATATCTCTATTCTAGATACAAATAAACCCTAATTTCTACAGAAGATCATCATGCTTTTGTCCCACACTCTATCCTCCTATTCCTCTTACGAGTTCAATTCGGACAATACATTTATTTCAATGGTGGGCAATCACAAAATGATAAATCAAGAATAGAAGAACAATTTATACAATAATCATCTTCAATCTATAAAATTCAATACTACACAATCATTCATAGCCAGAGCCCCAGATAAGGGTCTTTAGCTACTAATGTCTAAGAAAAGAAAAACAAGAAAAGAATCCTATAAAGTATAATGGCTCTCCACTACAAAATATATCCCTCTAATAACTATTCTTATAGACTATTTATAGATGTAGGAAACCCTAAATAAAATAATTGAGTACAAAACAAACTGGGAACCCAAAACACCAAAGGATTATGTGAAAGTGTGTTCTACCACAATTGTTTTTCCTACTACTACCTTCAATGACTAACACTTGGCCAATGAAATACTTGCAATTCAAATTCTTCTTCAACTACTAATATATTATATATTATTATATTCAATTTAATCCATTAAGCTGCCTGTTTGATTTTCTTCTATAATCTTCTATCTTAAATTCATTTTAGATCCAAACTTCTTTATCATCACACCCATTTAGTCCTACAGATAAAATAGACTTTTAAGCATAATTCATAAAATCCATATTCAAAAAGGACAAATAAAAATACTAAATGTGAGATAAATATTAATTAAAAATATATGTTTTTGGCCACACATCAACGTTCAGGTGGAGCTTGTTGTCCTTGTGAGGGTTGTGTTGTGTGGGTTGGTAGATGAGGTTTAGGTGGTACAGTTGATGTTCGGGATAGCTAAGGACCGACAAACACTCTTGATGGTTAGAAGATGTCAGATGTGGAGCAAAAGGTTGGTCTTTCAATTTGTGAGTTGGGTTGCATCTGTCATGGCCCTTCGGTTTCTCTAATTTGTGGTTTTTGTGTGATTTTGGTCTTTTTAGATGAATCTAGTACTTTTAGGCTAGTTTGGTTCATTTGAGTGAGAGTTGGAGCCCAAAATGGATATGGAGGAGTTTTGGTGTCTTGAAGTGAATTTGAGGATCTTTGTTTTAGTCTGAGTTCTGTGTTGGTGTTATTTGATTCGAGAGGGTGTCTGAGGGTCTGGTGGAGCATGTGGACTCTGTATCCTTGTATTTTGTGCCTCAAGGCTGTGTCTATCCTTCTACTTTCAATGACGGAAGTCCTTTAAGTAGTGGATGTTGTAATGACCCTCTATGTTATTTTCTATGCTTTTCAATCTTTTCAGTGTTTAAAGCTTTTCTATAGTGACCACTAGTCATTTTTAACTTGTTAGGATAGACAGTTCGGTCGCCGGGTCGTTCGTTTTGATTTTGTGCAAGTTTCTGTATTTTGGAGCCTTTGAACATTGAATGGTTGACTTTAGTCAAAAATCAGGAATACGACCTCAGAATTTAATTCTTACAATTTAATCAACTCTGGAAGGGCCATTTTAGGCTAGGGGCATGGTTTATTCGAACTGTGAGACTTCTTGTGTTATTTTGTACCATTGGCATTTTAACTTTGAAGCTTAAGCTAATGGTTGACTTTTGTCAACTTTCTTGGTAAACATGCTGGGATGAGAATTCTGTCAACACGGTTAACATTGAAATGTCGAGTTTGGTCTAGAACAACCTTTCGTGCGGTTTATGAGGTTTTCGGTCATAATTTGAGCCTTCTTGTTGTTTTTGGCTTAACATTAAACTTGGGTTGGGACCCACTTTTTATCGAGATGACCTCGGACAGATATTTTGATTATTCCATTTTTTTGAATGTTGAATTTAGTAGGGTTGCATAGTTCGTTTGCGTTCATGGGATTCCAAATGAATTCTACGTGTCCATTAGAAGTTTGGAGCATTTTGCTCCAAACTGTGGTGCTGATGTGCTGGTGCCATATCTTTTGCAACCCGGGCATAGCTTTTGCAATGTTCACTTAAGCGGCGGATGTTGGCTTTTGTGAACAGATGCCTTTGGGGGCTTGGTCGTTTTTGGAGTGTTCGCTTAAGGAGCCCAAATGTTTTCTTTTGTGAAAAGAATCCCTTTGTGGCTTGGTTGCTTTTGCGACCCAGGCATCTCTTTTGCTATGTTTACTTAATCGGCCCAGATGTTCGCTTTGACGGTCATTGCTGACCTTTTATATTTCTCTTCGGCCCATTTTTCAGCATGCTTCTTTATGTTAAAACTTTGATATCTTGAGCTTGGGAACTTCGTTTTGTGTGATTCAAGTTGTGTTTCATCCTGAATCTTCTTGGCTACGTGTTGGAGTGTTCGGGAAGTGGCGGGGGCTCTCTAGTTGAGGTAATTAAAGGCCCCGAAGGGGCTGCCTAATCTCTTTATTGCGGATTTTGTTGCTAGTGTTTGGGCTGTTCTTAGCATGGAATTGTGCCCCGTTTGGGGCACAAGCTTGGTAAGTCTTTTAGGCCATTTTGACGGAGTCAATTTTGAGATTATCGGTGCATGTCCCACATTCCTATTTTGACTCAATTTTTGGGTCCATTTCCAATTATTGTGATTTTAGAATCAAAACATTTGTAATGACATTGTTATCGAAATTTGATAGCATGGTGGTGTTCGAAGGCATTTCAAAAGTGGATAACTTGTGTCTGGTGGATTCAAAGCTCTCGTGATCGGTATTGAGGTAGGTTTTGGTCTACTTTCTCGATTGTACTTCCTAGATAATGCCTAGTATAGATTTCATGTAATTTTGGATTGTGTTTGCCGAATATTTGGATTTTCTCCTTTTATCCCATTTTCTTCATTCCGTAGGAGCCTTGAGCTTAGTGTGGGTGTTGGGATCGTTTGTTTAGGCTAGTAGATTCACTTGTTGTATAGATGAGTCTGTATATACTAGTTAGGATTGGTGTTTTGTGGCCTTAGGTTCTTGAGATTGTGGTTTACTACCCTCATGGTCATGATTTGTTCCCTATAGGGCTTGTATTGAGTCGTTCTCCTTGCTTTGGTGTTGATGACCTTTGTGGATTGCCGTAGTTGTGAATTGGTCCTAGCTATGCTCAATCGGGGACTGGAGCGGAATGATTGGGGTAGGGTGTTGTCCCTTGAGTTAGGTTCCCTTTTTTAATTAATTTGAGACCTCTTCTTTGGTCCCTTCACATGCTATTTAGCGGTAAACCTGATATACTAATACCTGAGATTGATTTTATTGTTGGGTCCGAGGCCATATGTGAGGAGCAGTTGGATCCCAAGTTAGTACTCTTCCCTTTGGTAGCGTGATTTTGGTGGTTGTATGGTTAATTGACTTGAGTGCCTTGTTTCAATGTTGGTGATGACATTCATTGCATTGTTTTATTATTCTCACGAGTTTTGTGGTAGGATCCCGGTTCATGCATTAACATATTTATCATTCCTGATGATACACTATTTTACTCAGCTTTTATCCTAAACTACTTTTAATGGGAGTGATACCACCTGGATGATTTGATTTACTAGTTTTCGAGATTACGTGACGTCAGGGTCTTGCTCTTTTTCTACTTAAGATCTTAGAGGCATCTGGGATGCACTCTATTTTTACATGACTAGCTGGTGCTTCGATGCTCTTTCTTGCATGATTCTGGCTACTTTGAGATCCTCTTCGGAGTCGACACAACCCCCAGTCACTCTTACTAGCTTGGTGACTTATGCTACTGGGAGTTGACTTTTTTACTGGGTGGACTTGATATATTCGAATTGTGTTCAGAGTCGACATGCCCTTGAGTCACTCTTACTAGTTGGGTTGGGAGTGGACTCACTGGTTAGGCGGCCTCAAATGAAATGTCACTCTTGCTAGTTGGGTTTGGAGTTGACTATGGTCGTGTTACTTTGGCAGGGAGCCCAGGTTAGACTTCTTAGGTTTGAATTCGTGGCACTTCACTAATGGTCCTATTGCATCCTCTATAATAATATGCATTGCCTGTCACAAAAATACTTGTTTGTTGATTGTACCCTCCGATTTAAAGGGTCTAGTTGGGTTATGTTTGATGTGTGTACCTTCTGGGCTTACGGGGCTCCAGCTTGGTTATAGTTTTACTATATTATTTTCTTTGTTATTGTTTTTCTTGTTAGCTCATACGTTTTAGACTTTAGTATTGTGGTTCTGGGACATCCTGACCCTATATAGTTGACTTGGTATTTTAGTTTCTTGCAAATAGGTTGTTTGCTTGCGTTCTAGGTATGTTCGTGACTCGACTTCTCACCCGTTGTTTCCTGTTTCTTCTCATTATTTTTTGGCTACTTTTGTACCTCCTATTTAGTTATTTATGCTATTCTCTCCTTATTACTTGTTATTTATGCTTGTGTTTATCTTTTAAGCTCAGTAGGTCGTTGCCTATAGAGTACCATTTTTGGTACTCATACTACACTTCTGCCCCTTGCAGATTGCAGATTGCAGTTTGAGTATTACCATTGATTTGGAGTCGTGCGGAGCACTTTTTTAAAAAAAAAAAATTTATTTTAACGACCCTTGAGGGGGTTAGGGGCTGAGAAACACCCCCAAGCCTTAACGTTAATAACAAAAAAAACAAAATACAAGGAGAGGGGCATAAACCTTAACCTCCGGTTCTATGATGGAATAAGTTGGTCTTCCTACTAAGGACAACCATCTTATTCCAATACTAAAAGAGAAACCAAGAAACACCTATAGAGAGGACTCCTCTCTTTACAATGATTCTAGGAAGCATAAACAAGGGAGACTCTCCCCTTACAAAGTAAGAAAGGAAAATAAACCTAAGTTTATTCAAAGGGGCAATGACTTAAAAGCCATACCCTCATTGAATAAGTTAAACAAAAAGCAAAAGCAAATAGACCCCTCTGCTAACAACCCCAGCCAAAACAAGAACTATGGGTTTTTTTTTTATGCTTTTCAACTTTTTCCTTTGGAAATTAGTCATGCCCATTTGTTCCAGAATGTAACTTCCTTTTGATGCTGGTGGTAGCTGACATGGTGAATACAAATGCTGAGTATAATCAAAATTGTGACTCCATTTAGCAAGACAATCAACAGTACCATTGTCCTCTCTAAATGTGTGTCTGCACTGAAAGGATTCCATTTGATTAATGAGGTCTTGAAGCTCTTCAATATATTGTTGCACTTTCCACGGTGGCTTGCAGCTGTGATTTAACCATTTACTCAGAAGCTTTGAGTCAACCTCCAAAATCAGGTTCCTAAAACCATGCTGAAGGCACCAATGGATTCCATGATTGGCTGCTTGAATTTCAGCCTGGTTATTGGTCCCAATACCTAAAGAAATGGTGAAAGCATAAATCATACTTCCCTGCCAATCCCTTAGAATACCACCCCTCCAATTTTTCCAGGGTCAAAAGTGCACTGCCATCAGTATTCAACTTGTAAACCTTGTCAGGGGGCTACCCCCATTTAACTGTAATAATTCTTACTTCATGACTGCATCCCTCCACCAGAATCATCAGATCTTTCCAATTATTAGGCCACTGGATTTAAGGAAATACTGTGTTGAGAAGATGAAGAGTGTCTTTGAGAATGATATACTTTACTCTCCAAAAACTAAATTTATTGCCTCCATATTTGGTGGAGCATCTATTCTTACATAAGTTACAGCAAGTAATGAGAGGAATGGACTGAATCATCACCTTGTGAACCTCATTCCTAGACTGCAAACTCCACCAACTCATTAGATGATTTCTTAGTGGGAGGTGTCTATGAGTGACTCCAAATAAAGGAGAAATAAAGCTCCATATATGGTTTGCAAAATGGCCTAAGATGAATATATGCTCAATGGTATCCCAGCCAGGCCTCAAACAACAAGAACAATGAACAGGCTCCCTTCCAAAAGTGATAATTTTTTCATTAGTAGGCAATTTCTCCCTTATAGCTCTCCATACCAAAAAGGATATTTTGAAAGGTAGTTTTTTCTGCCAGATAGTAGAGTTAAGCTTGGTTTTATTCTTCTTCATTCTACTAATTTCCAAAGCTGAGGAGCAAGAAAACTTTCCACTATCATTAGGGGTCCATATAGCCTCATCAGGAACCCCAACTTTATAATGAAAAGTAGTATTCAAAATTTTAGGAATTAATAAAGGAGGTGCATGTTGTCTCAACAAAGTTTCATTCCACTGGCCATTCCTAAGAAAGTAAGACACTGTGGTATTGTTGAGACTGGAGATAGAGACATTGTGATTGGTTAAAGCCCCCTCCCCTAACCAATCATCCCACCAAAAGGAACAAGTTCCAGAGTGAATCTTCCATTGAATATGAGTTTCCGCGCTCTTCCTATTTTGCATCATGTATTTCCACATCAAAAAGTTGCCTGTGTCAAGCTTCTTGGTACCTAGATGGGCCCTCTGGCAGTATTTGGCCCTTAAGAATTTACCCCATAAGGAGTTTATACTCCTGAATATCCACCATTTCTTGAACTGAAAGAAAGAGCATACATTAGAAAGATGTCTCACTCCTATACCTCCCTCATCAACAGGAAAGCTGAGAGTTTCCCAATAGGCCCAATGGTATTTCTTTTTTTCTTTGTCCCAGCCCCAAAAAAAATCTGCAATCACCCCCTTGATATATTTCATGGTAGTTTTGGGAGGTGACACAGTTGCAAGGGTATAAATGGGAATGGATTGGAGAACATGCTTTACTAGAGTTAATCTGCCCCCAAAGCTCAGAATTCTGGATTGCCAACCACTAATTTTCTTAATCACCTTGTCCACAAGAGTTGAATAATAGATGATTCTTTGGCCCCCAATACATAGAGGGCACCCTAGATAATTCATAGGGCTCTCCCTTTAGTGAAACTAGTAATGTTTGTGATAATAGAAATTATATCAGAAGGGGTCTCAGTTGTCACCATAAAATGACTTTTATCCCTATGAATCAACTGGTCAGAAACCTCCTCATAATGAGCAAAATTTGGAAATGATTAGCTGAAGGGTTTTTCTGTTGTTGGAAAAGAAAATAGTAACATCATTAGCAAAGAAAAGGTGATTAATTTGAGGACCCCTACTCTCCATGTGAAAACCTTTGTTGCCCTGGTTCTTATGAAGCAGGTTCAACATTCTGGTTAATACCTCAGCTCCTAAAATAAATAGGGCTGGGGATAAGGGGTCACCTTGTTTCAGACCTCTGGTAGAATGAAAATCTCCATGTCTATTTCCATTGATGATGATAGAATACCAATTGTTGCTCATGATTCTCCATACCGTGTCAATAAACATCTCACCAAACCCCCTCCTCCTCATGATCAAACATGTAAAAGCCCATGATACTCTATCATTGGACTTAGCCATATCCAATTTAATAATCACATTGTCACCTTCATTGGGTTTCTTGATGCCATAGGTCATTTCCTGAGCTAATATAATGTTTTCAGAAATACTTCTCCCTTTGACAAAGCCATATTTATGCTCAGATATAACAAGAGGAATGATAGGTGCTAATCTCAAAATTTTAGAGATGATTTTGGTAGAGAAGTTACTAAGACTGATAGGTCTGAACTCTGTAAGCTTGTTAGGGTGCTCAACTTTGGGAAGAAGTACCAAATAGGTATGGGACATAAACTTAGGTAAGATATGCCCACTAAAGAAGGACTGTACTATTGCCAAAAGATCATATTTAATAATTTCCAAGCAAAACTGATAGAATTTCCCCCCATGCCATCAGGACCAGGAGCAGAGTGAGGATTTATTGCCAGTACAACCTGCTTTAGCTCTTCCATTGAAGGTACCTCCTGAAGGGTTTGATTTTGTTTCTAAGTGATTAATCTGGGAATATGCTGAAGCAATTCTTCATTTATTCTATTCTCATGACCTGAAAACATGAGCTGAAAATGATCACAGGCAGCCTTTGCAATGTTCTCATCTCCCAAAATCCAATCATCGTCTCCAATACATATTGTATTAATGAAGTGCTTTCTTCTTCTACCCCTCATAAGGGCATGACAATAATTGGTATTGGAATCACCTTCCTTGAACCATTAGAGTTGGGTCTTTTGTTTAAGAATGGACTCTTCCAGCTTCAGATATTTTATGTACTTATCATTAATACCACGCAACTTGGCTCTATTATCTACAAAATTGTTGAGAATAACTTCTTCTTCAATAATTCTAATCTTTTCTTCATATTCTTTAACCACTGAGAAAATATCTCCATACTCTTGCTTAGACCAAGTGCTTAAGGTGGATGCAAGTCTTTTCATTTTCTGATGAAATCTCTACACAGGATCTCCACTCATATCTCTTTTCCAACAAGTTTTTAGTATCTTCATAAAATTACTATTTTCAGTCCAGCAGGGCAAGAACTTGAAGTATTTAACTTTGTTCTCATGTCTCACTTCCATGTTCATCAATAGGGGAGAATGGTCAGATCCAACAGAAGGCAAGTGTGTTATGGTAGCTTGAGGCTTGTCTTCCAACCACTTATCATTTACCATGGCTTTGTCCAATCTTTTCCAGATTCGGGCTTCTTCAACTCTTTGGTTGCACCTGGTATAATGTTGTCCATTGTACCCAAGATCCACAAGAACACAAGCCTCAATAACACTTATGAGTCTTTCCATAGATCCTTGGGTGTTGATACTTCTAGCATTCCAATAAATTGTGCTAATCATCAGAAACCCTTACTTCTAGACCTAGTGATGGATCTGTTTGAGCTAGTAGATATACTGGTTGTGGTGTGTTTGCTTTTTTTCTCCTGTTTCCTGCCTCTAGGATAGAGGCCTTGTTTTGCTGTGATATCCTGGATTTTTTCCTGGAATTCACTGTGTAGTGTGGATCCAAATGCTCCAATCAAGTGATTCCTAGTCTCTTCATCATCATCTTCATTTTCCTCTAGAGACTGAGTGTCTTGATCCATCTCATATTCAGATTTGATAGCTTTGTATTCATCAATTTCCTTTTCGGTGTTTTTAATAACCTTTGTGCCTTTAGGTTTATCACTGGTAGGAACATTGCTTTGAAGTTTTCCCTGTTCATATTTTTGTTTTTCTACCTCAATTTGCTGTCTTTTCTTGATTGCATCTCTTTTCTTTTTTACTTTTGGACTTATTATTGGAAACTTTAGCATTTCCTTCCTTGTGAGTTGTAGAATGACAATTCAAGTCATCATTGCCCCTCTGAACAATTTCAAGAGATCTGTGGACCTGCCTTGCCATTGGATCCTCTACCAATTTACCTCCTTGGCTAGCAAGGTTATTCTGATTCCCAATCCTTACTTGTTATTGCCCAGTGTCTGTATTCTGCTGATTTGACTGAGATGTGTGGACTTGTAAAGTGGTAGCAGTGGCTCTTTTGACACTCCTTTGATTATTGTATGTTTTCTCATGTGAAACATGAGACATATTCCCCCCTTTGGTAACCCCTTCCGGCATGTTAGTAAGTTTCTCCATTTCTTCCCCTTCGAAACCTCCAGCAACTTCATCAACACTAATAACTATAATATCATAGGGGTGCTGAGGGATTGGGAGCATTGAGTCAATACCTGATGTCTTCATATCTTTATATTTACCATCATGTTTGCTTGCAGAAGTACCTGTGCATTTATTATGGGGATCTATGGGGACTGGGAGAAATAAGTCAATACCTTTCTCTTATGTCCTATGCTTCTCTTCCAGTTGTGTCTTCTGTTTGTTTTGTTCCTTTGCAAGCACCTGTTGATGGATTGTTCATGTGTATCTTGAACAATATAGTTATTGGAAGAAAAATTTATACCTTGTTGTAGTCTTTTCAGTTTGTGATTCTCTATAGTCTGACAGACATGATTTGGTTTAGCTCCACCTTCTTCTTCTTTATTTATTGTGTCTTGTTTTTTGTTGTTTTTCCTCTTTTGAACTTCCCATTGCTCATCTTTTTGTGTCTTGTCCACTGATTGGTTGTGATATTGACCTGCAGTGATCCCTTCCTGCTTCTGTTTTTCAACCTCCTGAGTATTCATAATATCTTTTTTCTCCATAGCTCCTTTATTTTTATTCCTTTTCTCAACTTTCGATTCTTTTCTCCCTCTGTAGTCTTCATCTCTCTATTTAACAGTACAAACTTACATCATGTGTCCTTGGTGTTTGCAATAGAGACAGTAATCTGGAACACTCTCATATTGGATAGCCTGTCATCTTCCTATGGTTATATCTTCTTCATCAAAAGCCTTCCAAACATGAGGGGGCCTTTCCTTGGTTAAGTCCATTTGCACCCTTACCTTGGCTAGGCTACCTCTTGTTTTTTGAATAGAGGCAGTGTCTAGATATAAGACTTTTCCTACAGTAGATAGTAAAGTAGTGACAAATTCTTTGTTATATCAGTGCCATGGTAACTCAGGCAAGGACACCCAAATAGGAACTATAGGAGTTTCTTCTTCAAGTTTGGATTCTCATGAGCTGACCCCCTCAATAGTCATTTTCTATTTTGTCCATACAGTGATGTGATCCAATTCATTGTCCAGGTCTATATAAACATGACTCGCAATGAAGTGAACTATTTTAACACCGCCTGACAATTGAGTTTGGAGTATGAAGTTCTTCCTAATCAGCTCCACCTTAGGCATGGTACTGCTAAATTTGCCAACCAATGTATAGTTTCACCTTGCTACTAGTTTGACCATAAAGTCATCTTTTTTTAAAAAAACAGCAGGTAACCCTTGTTTAGTAGTAATTTTAGGGGTTGCCAGCTCAATGGGCATTTCATTCTTGGCTTGATTAAGTCTCAGCCTGGCTGCAAAGGTTTGGATAACAGTGAAGGGAGAAGGCTCAGGAACCACATCCTTTTTGGGGTTGTTTTGAGCAATCTGAGGGAACTGCTCATTGGACTGTATAGGAGGTTTTATGGCTGGCTTGTTTTTCACAGGGTTGGAAAGGTTTCTTTCAAAAATTGCTAGAGACATTGGGGAATTGATTTTGGGTAGTAGGGAGTAGTTTCTCATTCTGTTGTTGATCTCTGTTGAGATCCTCCTGACTTTTCTTGTTCTTAGTCACCTCATTGTTGTCAGCACTGGTAGTAATAGCCAAACTTTTTTACTGATTCATTTGGTTAGTAACAATGCCCCTGTGCTTATTTATAACACTTTGATCATGGGCCTTTAACATAACATTATTATTTAGAGGGTTGGCAGAAGCGACAGGGGAATTACCTGGTACACGAGCCTCTCTTTGCTGTTGATCATCTTCCATTGGCCTCACCTTGTTTATCAGGTGTTATGAAGTCTCTATATAAGGTTTGTGACTTGGTTGATTATCCTTGCCTTTCAGGCTACCTATACCTGCTTTAGTTCCTGCACTGTGTTCTTGAATCACCTTTCCACTTCTCTGACTTTGAACACCATCCACGCTTTGAGCTTTTGGTATTGGTGTTGGGCTCATCACAAGACTTTTTCCTTCGATATCAAAAGAGAAATTCCTCATGCTTGAAACTTCCATTTGATCTCTGCTACCTTGTTGTATAAATATTTGACCTAGTTGTTCTTGGTTCTCACTGTCTGGTGGATCAGAATCCCTTCCTGGCTTATCCCTTTGGAGAGGAACCTCCTTTCTAGGATTATTCAAGTTTAATTGACTGTTATTCTCAATAATCTGAGCTATTGAGTTGGTATCAACATTCAAATTCTCCAATTGGTCTTTCTTAGTAGACTTTGCATGAGCTACGATTACTTCACCAGTGAACTTTTTGCCAGAGATTTCCTTGTTTAGATCTTTTGAAGTCTCTGTCATATGTACTCCTAGGTGAGGGTATGATTCCCCAGTGATTGAATCCTCACGAATCTCACATGAGAATGTTCGACATTGTGAGCGGCGATTTTGGCGATTCACTGGTTAAGCTCTGGGGACTCGCCATTCGGGATCCTTCACCAAGAATGATAGTTTTCTCCAATTTTTCACCTGTAGTTAGGTCTGGTGATGGAGAAACAGAATCTCCTACTCCATTTACTTGAATCAAACCTGATTGTTCTATTGAAATAATTTTGCATGCCCAATCCAATTCCTTTTCAAAAATCGTGAACGTATCGCCTCATTCAGACGCGACTTCGAGGAGTTGTGGGAAAAATTTGATGGGGCTTCTTGATGGAGAAGATGTATCCCTTCAGTAAGTACATTTTCCCGGTGATCTGGTGGTCTATTGCCTCCCGCCAGTGGTTCACTGGCCATTCGGGTGAGTCTATTGAGTTGATCTCCTTTGTTACTGTTAGTTACCGTTGGGAGATAAATTTTAGAGAGAGAATAGAGAGAGGAGGTGATAGGCTTTTGGAGTTTCAGAGATTGGGTTGAGCTCCTGGCGTCTAGAGATGTCGGTTTCCGTCTGTTTTGGCTAGGCTTAGTATTTATATTGTATTTAGAGACAACCTGTACATATGTTGTATTTATAAAGCCTTATGCTCCGATTTCATATTAGATACTCAACTACTGACTGATGTTAGGTCTTTGGATGGTTTCTGTATTGTTTCTATTGAGTATCCTTTCTCTTCTTTCTTTTAAGCTCTTGCTTCTTGTTGTTGGCTTCCGCTTGGTACTCCGTTGGTTATGGCTCTGGGCCAAGGGTTAGGCTTACCTACTGGTGGTATGTAGTATGGGCCATCTTGACCTGAGAAATTAGGTTGTGACAGTATTGTATCTTGATTTAGAGTGGTTATTAGTTGTTTGTGGATTTCTCAGACAGAGAAATTTTTTATAGGCCCAAAAACAAAGGAAATTCTGGTAAGGCTTACTTTGGGATTCTCCCCCTTAGCATCGGTTATGGTCCTTAATTGGGCCGTGACAGTGTTCTACTGTAGAAGAATAGAATACTTTATACATTGGCAAATCAGCTGGAGTTGATACATCCCTTTAAAATATTTTTTTTATCATTGTATTTTTATCGTAATTTAGAGTACCCACATTGGTAAAGGAAATTTTTTGTTGTCTCCTTATATGATTTTTGACAATTCTTACCTAATGAGGTAACGTTTGGGGTTGTTAGATCCAACCCATTTTCTATCCATCTCTACCTAATGTTGGCTTCATTTGACATGTCCCCGCACTTCAGATGTCTAGACCTGAGTGTGCATCTGGTGTTTGAGTATCCTATATTTAATTAGAGAATAGGTCATTGTCTCCTATGTTGTTTGGACGCAGGTGCGGATATAGGATATTGTTGCGAATCTAAAGGTTTGATTCTTCAATCACTTAAGTGTTAGGATTTGGAGTTATGGATCCAAGTATAGATGCGGCTGCTGCGATATGGCCAATAAATGTGTATTACGACATAAAAATATATATTCTGATTAGTTGAAGTTATTGACTTAAAACTAATAAAACTTCATACTTTATACGCAATAAATCTATACCTCTCGGTCATTGAAATCAATCAGTGTTTTCAAAATAAGGTGACCAAATCCTACACCCACACACATGTTGTGTTGACACAGGTGCAACAGATATTTTGAAGTGTCCACGCAACATAGGTTGTCTCCTTATATGGTCTTGCATAATTCTTATCAAATAGATAGCTTTTTGGTTGAGTTAGATACAAGGTTCATTTTCTTTACAATTATCATAGTACATTCATATTATATATATCACCATCCTGTTATCTATTTCTTTCTAACATATGGGTTTAGGATGTGGGTACAAAGAGCATGTTGAAGCAGAAACTGTTCGAATTTCACAGCATCAATGAGTGTTAGAAGAAAGGAAAATACATGGATATTTGACACTATATATATACTGAATATGCAAACAACTCGAGATGTAAATAAAAATAAAGTCACATTATTGGTTGAATTTTCCTTGCTTAACACTTTACAAAGTAGAGTAGTTTTACTATCAGAATACTGGCAATTAATGAGTCAGATCATCAAAAAACTCATCATCATCATCAATTTCTCACTCTTTGACATAACCGTAGACTACACGTGCGAGGAGCACGTGTGCTAAAACTAGTAGTTTTATAATTATTTTTAGTAGTGAACTACAATTCCTATAATATTACAAATTATCATAATTACGTAATTACTACACTTACGTTTTTATTTAAATTGATCAATTATCATGTTCAAATATAAGTTTAACCATAACCGTAGATTACACGTGCCAGGTGGAAGTATATTAAAACTAGAGTTTTGATAGTATTATTTTATTAGTGAACTACAATTCCTATAATATTACAAATTATCATAATTACGTAATTACTAAACTTATGTTTATTATATACACTATAATTGTAGACTGCACGTGCGAGGCTCACATACGCTAAAATTAGTATTTTTATAATCTTTTTTATCAGTGAATTAAAATTCCTATAATATTACAAATTATAATAATAACGTAATTACAACACTTAAGTTTATTATTTACATCGAGCACTTATTACAGTTAAATATAAGTTTGACCACAACAGTAGACTACACATGCGAGATGCACGTACACATAAACTAATATTTCTATAATCTTTTTTTATTAGTGAACTAGCATTCCTATAATATTACAAATTATCATAATTACGTAATTACTAAACTTACGTTTATTATTTACATCAAGCAATTATTACATTTAATTATAAGTTTAAAGATAATCGTAGACTACACGTGCAAGGTGCACATACTCTAAAACTAGTATTTTACTAAAAAATATTAGTGAAATTTTCACAAGAGTCACATAATTACATTGCAACTCTATCTCTCACAAGTGAAGTGAATTAAAGATAAACATTAACTATATTTATGTCCCTACAATCTGTTTTAACTTTTCAAGATTCAAGAACTATTTTTTCAATATAAAAGAACCTCTCCTCAGTCCTCTTTGGACTACTCTACTCTCTTTTTTCACTCTCTTGTATAAGGTACATTTTTTATCATTTACATCGAACATTTAAATATACCTATGGCCTTAATCGCACACTCCTCGTGCGAGGCACACGTATGCTAAAGCTAGCATTTTTATAATCTTTGTTTTACTAGTGAACTATAATTCCTATAATATAATAAATTATAATAATTACCTAATTACTACACTTACGTTTATTATTTATGACGATCAATTATTACATTCAAATAAAAGTTTGACCATAACCGTGGACTACAGGTGTGAGGCGTACGTACACTAACACTAGTATTTCAATAATAAAACTTTATTAGTGAAATTTTCACAAGAGTCAAATAATTAAATTAAAACTCTATCTCTATAAATGAATTGAATAAAAGAAGAAAAGAAACATTAAGTATATTTAAGTCCCTCCAATATGATTTAACTTTTCAAGATTCAAAAACTGATTTTCGGCATAAAAGAACGTCTTCTCAGTCCTCTTCATTCTAATCTACTCTCTTTTTTCATCCGCTTGTATAAGGTACATTGTTTAGCATCTACATCGAGCAACTATTATGCTTAAATATAAGTTTGGACATAACCGTAGACTACACATGCAAGGCACTCGTACCCTAAAACTAGTATTTTTTTTAAAAAGGTTTATTAGTGAAATCTTCACAAGAGTCATATAATTAAATTGCAACTCTTTCTTTCATAAGTGAAGTGAATAAAAGAAGAAAAGAAACAATAACTATATTTATGTCCATCCAATCTATTTTAACGACGAGGATATTACCTTTCAAGATTCAAGAACTGTCACGACCCAAAACTTGACGTAATGACATTTGTATATTCCCACCAATACAAAACAAAAGAAATGCGGAGAGTAAGGCAAGAATAACAAAAAGGCGAAAAGCTTTGTCATTCTAATATAACCCCAAAACTTTATTTTCACGTGTACAAGCCACTAATACATAAAGTGCATAAATGAATATAAGTACAAGTCTCTATGTCATTGTTATTCAAATAGAACAAAGCATAATATAAAGGAAGGAGAGGGCCCGCCGAGATAATAATTAGCAACCTCTTGAAGTCCTTCAACAAGCTTAGTGTATAAGAGAAGAAGAGCAATCACATAGAATCAGGCTCAGTACCTGTACATGTGTAGAAGCAAGGAGTGATTACCAAACAACACGGTACTCAGCAAGTAACCTGATAAACATGTAAAACTAGCTAGAAAATAAGCACTCCTTTCATCCCAACTGAACCTCCTCAAACTACAACCTGCATAAAAATCAGCCCAACCTAACTGTTCACAATACACAGTTCACAAGTTCTCATGATCACAGTCCAATAGTCACAATGCAACTGTCACGACCAAAAAAATTGGATGTGATGACACTTGTCTATTCCCACAAAGACAAGTCAGCCTCAACCCAACGAAAACAAAGAAAAACATAATAGAAAGATAAAGAAAGAAAAAGACAGAGGTGGAAAACTTATTCATTCTATTAACACCCAAAAACCTAGTTGTCACGTGTACAAGCCACTAATGTAAATGTAGAATTCGAAAGATAAATACAAGTCTCAAATGTCTTTGTTTCTCAAATATAACAAAGCATAAAGTACGGAACAAGAGAACCACCGGATGACAAGTAACTACCTGTCAAAATCCTTGACAAGCCTCAAAATCCGAAGAGAAGAAGAAGATCACGTGAGTCCGGACTCGGAACCTAAACAACTGTAGAAGCAAGGGTTGAGTACCACCAGCGTGTTACCTAGCAAGACACCTAATGAACAAGGAAACCTAGCTAGAAATCGAATACCCGTTTCCATACCAACCGAGTCTCCTCAAACTACAACCTGCAAAAGTATCAGCCCAACCTAATAGCTCTACAATAAACAACTCACAAGGCTCAATAATCATAGTCCAACAGTTACAATTCGAACATCAACATGAATCAAGTAAATCAATCTCAATTATCAAGTGGATTATTCACAAGTATCACACATATCACTAACATTTCACAAGTACATCAATCATAAGCATCAAATTGTATCAATCACAACACTGGCCGAAAATGACCTCAAATTATATAAATCACTAGCTAGAAATGACCTCGGCTCATATCACTCACTAGCTAGAAATGACCTCGGCTCATATCAATCACTAGCCAGAAATGACCTTGACTCATATCAATCACCAGCCGAAAATGGCCTCGGCTCATATCACTCACTAGTCAAAAATGACCTCGGCTCATATCACTCACTAGCAAAAAATGACCTCAGCTTTATAGCACTGGTCAAAAATGTCCTCAGCATCACAAGCTATCACATGTCTAATCACGGTGTTCTAAATCAATGCACACAAGCAATATCACACCCACACAGAAGAGACAACAAAATATACATTACAAGTCCACTTTCATGATGTCAAGTATATCACCAATCAATAAAATAGGGAACACAACAAGGCATTTCACGATTTCACATTTTCATCAAGAAGCCCTTTTCATTTATCCCTTTCTTTTATTACTTAAAAATAATTAGTGGAACAATAACCCTTCATCTCAAACTCGATTATTCCCCAACTCACAATCAATGAAGAGAAGTAAACAATTCTATTGATTACAAAGTTTAAGAGATCACTTGCCTTAAAGCGATCAATCCATCAATTTGAAGCTTGAGTTTTTCCCTTTCGAAGCCACACAATCTATAACAACCAAGTATTCGCAATAAAATTTTGGAAACAACAATACCCACATCAATTCTTGGATAAATGGATCAATCAACACAAAACCCAATTCCAAAATTAAGGTTTGAATTCGAAATTTAATACTTGGAAATTATATTCAAGGCTTTTGGAACTCATTAGGGAAAAACATTTTGAAAAAGGATTTCAAATAAGTTCACAATCCCAATAAACTTCAAAAACTCATGTTCATGCCAAACCCTCAATTTATCAATTCAAAATCTTGATTTGAACACATAAACTCAAATATAGTAATGGGTAGTTGAAGATTTAGAGTTAAGAATTGTTACCCAAAATCATTTCCTCAAAAATATGGTTTAAATCGCCACCCCTGATTTTAGGGAAAACATTTGGTCCAGGTTTAAGATGGTCATTCCGACCGCGACCCAGAGTCACGTGATTGCGATGAGTAAAATAGTCAACTCATTAAAATTGATTATCGCAATCGCAGCAAGACCTACGCGATTGTGATGCACATCATATCAATGCTACGCAATAGCGATGAGGGAGACTCGCAATCGCGATGACAAAAATGGTCATGCAACAGAACCTAAAAACAAGCCAAGACACAAACATCAAAAGGACCCTCGGGATTCGTTCAAAACCCCGTACACACAAACCACATACGCAAATCAGTTGTACTCAACATTTCAGACTTAATGGAACCATCAAAACACGAATCTGAGGTCTTTTAACCTGACATCCATGAAAACTACAAGAAACTAATTCAATGCCCAAAAAGGCTAAAACAAGCTCGAGACCTGACAAAAATAAACCAAGACCTCACCTCGGCCTAAAATCATCCAGCGAAACCAATGGAACTCTCAAAATTTTTATCCGAGCATTTAAACACCGAATATTGATCAAAGTCAACCCAAAGGCTAAATTTTTATAATTTTACAACTTAGGACCTCAAATTCTCAAAACGACTCTGAATCTAAAACCGACAACTCTTATAATCCAAATTCTGCATTCCAAAACTAATGGAATCGATGGATTCCATTCCAAAACTTGAAACCTTAAAAGACTCTTATAACCACTTTTAAGCAACTTAAGCCTTTCACTCTCCAAATTTACCAAATTCTCAACTTTTTACTCAAAGTTTGGAACAACATCAAAAACTCAATCAAGAAATAACTCGAAGGCAATATCAAGAGGGGCAAAATGGTAATTTCACAAAAATATCAAAAAAGACCAAGCGGGTCATTACAACAACAACCATCAAGTAGCTAGTATGAAAATCACAAGTGTCACATAGATCAATTACAAGTATCAAGTTCATCAAAGCCACATAATTAAGCACACTGAACACAAATCCATAGATTTATCATGCACAATATCAATCAAAACTCATTGGAACCGCCCATAGTTCACTAACTCACATGTAATGACCTCAATATCAATAGCACTCACCGGTAATGACCTCGACATAAATACCACTCACCGGCAATGACCTCATAATAAATATCACTCACTGTAAATGAACTTGGCATCAATAACACTTGCCGGAAATTACTTCGGCATCACTAACATTCACTGGAAATGACCTCGGCATCAATAACACTCGTCGAAAATGACCTTGGCATCAATAGCACTTATTGAAAATGACCTCGTCGAAAATGACCTTGGCATCAATAGCACTTGTTGGAAATGACCTCCGCATCAATAACCATCAAAAGTCTCATCACGGTGCTCAAAAATTAATTAAAGGAAACAATTTCACACCAAAAGGAAGAGACAATAATTCAAGCATATCATGTCCACAATAATGCCATCAAAACATTTTATCAATCATCACATTAGGGTTCACAACAAGGCTAATTCAAAAAGGATTATGATTAACACGTTACCTTTTCATTAATCCCCGTTTTACTCATTAATATCAATCAAATGGAATGATTGAAGCCATCAACTCATTCTCATTACTCCCCAACACATACAAATGAAGGAAAATGCATGATTCTACTAATTTTATAAGGTTTAGGAGATCATCTACTCTAATTTCAATCAAAGTCAATCCAAGACTTGAGTGTTCCTGTTTCGAATAATGTCTAAATCCATACAACCTAATTCAATTAAGTAATTACAATAAGATTCTAAAAAATAACAATACCCAAACCAAACACTTTGGAAAAAATGGGTCAAAACAACTCAAAAATTCATTTATGAAAATGAGGTTTGACTAAAAAATTTTACTTGAAAATATTACCCAAGGAATTTGAAACTCATAGGTGAAAACCATTTCAAAAAAGGATTAAAAATCGGTGCATAATCACCTATTTACTAAATTCTTGGGTTCTTGAAGAAACAACCCAATTATTCATTTCAAAACCAAGATTTCAACACTTAACTGCATAAATAATAATGGCTAAATGAAGATTTATGATTAGGAATCGTTACCCAAATATTTCTTCTAAAAAATCTTGTTCAAATCCCCACCCCAAAGCTCCCAAAACTTAAAATGGTGAAATGGGGTTGAAACCCTAATTTTTGTAAGATATTCTATCTAGGTTTCCTCCGTGAACATAGACCCCTATCTGCGAATGCGAGGACAGCTCAAAAATGAGCCTGCAAACACACCCTGCATTCCGTGAATGCAGAGGTCTAAGCTTATACCACTCGCGAGTGCGATCACCCCTCTGTGATCGCGGAGGGTTGGCTTCAGCAACACAGATCAAAAATATTAGTCAAACACAAATTCATCAAAAGGATCCTTGGGATTCATTTGGAACCCTGCACACATAAACTATATATGCAAATTGACTATACTCGATGTTTCAGACTCAATGGAGCTATCGAAATACGAATTCGAGGTAACCTAGACCCAAAACTCATGAAAGTCACAAGAAATAAACATAAAACCTAAAAATGCCAAAACAACCTTGGGACCTCTAAAAATTCAACCAAGACCTCACCTATGCCTAAAATCATCCCCCGAATCCAAAGAAATGCTCAGAATTCTAATCCGAGCATCCAAACCTCTAATGTTACCAAAGTTAATGCAAATGCTAAAATTCAACAAATTTCCAACTTAAGACCTTAAATCTACAAAAAAGACTTCGAATTCTAAATGGAAAACTGTCATGGACCGATTTCCACATTTCGAGACTAATGGAGTCGACGAAATTCTATTCCAACACTTGAAACTTCAAAAGACACCGGAAACCACTTTTTTAACATCTTTAGCCTTTCAAACTCAAATCTTTCAAAACTCACAACTTCTTATTCAATGTTCAAAACCAACTTTCAAGACTCAATTAGAAATAACCCAGGGTCAATATCATGAGGGATAAAATGGTAATTTTATTAAAATTTCGAAAAATGACGAATTGGGTCATTTCATTATCCACCACTAAAAACCATGTTCATCCTAGAACATAATGTAAAGGAAAGTACCCGTGGCCTCAGAAAGCTGAGGATATCTCACACACATATATGTCTCTGACTCATAAGTTAGCTCACCAACTGAACGGTGGTTCCATTACACTTTCATTGAAGCAATCTCCTTGGTCCAAATCTTCTGGACCTACCTATCCAAGACGGTTATAGGCTCCTCCTCAAAAGAAAATTATGGACCCAACACATCTGAATCTAGAGAAAGCACATGGGACTTATCAAAAACGTATTTTCGAAGTATGGAGACATGGAACACAGGATGCACAACTCACAAGCTAGGTTGCAAGTCTAACTTATAGGCCACTTCTCCCACTCGTCTCAAGATCTCAAAAGGTCCAATAAATCTAGGGCTAAGCTTGCCCATCTTTTCGGACCTCATCACACCCTTCATGGGTGACACTCAGAACCAAACATGATCACCCTCCATAAACTCTAGGGCTCAGACTCTCCAGTCTGTATAACTCTTCTGCTGACTTTGGGTTGTCAATAGTGTACTCTAAATAATATGGGCCTGCTCCATAGCATCTCTAAGCAAGTTTATATCTAAAGAGTCCATCTCTATTGAATCAAACCATTCAATCAAAGATCTACACCGTCTGCCATACAACACCTCAAATAGGGCTATCTGAGTACTAAAATAGTAAATGTTGTTGTAGGTAAACTCAACTATAGGAAAATGATGATTCCATCTAGCATTGAAATCAATCACACAAGCTCGGAGCATGTCCTCTAACACTTGAATTGTCCGCTCAGATTGACCAACGGCTTCCCCTCTCATCACCTTGTCTCGAATGAGACATAGCTTCTCGTTATCAAATTGATGCTCACAGATCTACTCAACTAAGGAAAAATGAGCCTCTATGAAAGCAATCAAGCCACCAAGACCGTCGGCTAACCTCTGAACATTTCTAGCCAGCGGTCGCTCCTTCACACTAAAAGTGGCAAGACTCCCTATGCTAGAAGACTTTATACTCAAAGCATCGGCCACTACATTGGCCTTCCTTGGATGATAGAATATGGTGATATCATACTCATTCTACAGCTCAAGCCATCTATGTTGCCTCAAGTTCATATCCCTCTCACTAAAGATATACTAAAGATTCTGATGATCAGTGAAGACCTCACAATGCACTCTAAAAAGATAATTCCACCATAGATTAAGCACAAACACTACAATTGCCATGTCTAAGTCCTGAGTAGGGCAGTTAATCTAATGGGTCTTCAACTACCTAGAAGCATAGGAAATCACTTTGCCTTTCTGCATCAAAACACCACCTAACCTGACTCTAGAAGCATCACAATAAATGGTTAAATACATACCCTCCTCGGGAAAAGTCAATACATGAGCCGAAGTCCATAAGGTCTTAAGCTTTTGAAAGCTCTTCTCACATTCAACAGACCACTAGAAGCTTGACTCAGTCGAGTGAATTTTTTCAAAAGACATGTAATAGGGGAGAAGCTCAGCACAAATCATTTGTTAGCCTACAAGTCCCACAAAACTCCGAATCCCAGTAACTAACGTAGGCTAGGTCTGTCACGACCTAAAGTACCCCCTAGACGTGACATGGCATACAAGACCCCGGAAGGCCTCATACAAGACCTTAGCATGCATCGTACAAGATTATAGCAATTTAAAAGTTCAAAAGATAACTCATTATAACAAGAGTCTACAAAACATAGCGGAAATCTACATAAAGTCTCAAAGCCATCTATCAAAAGAATAGAAAGAACGTTGGGACGTAACCCAATACAAGTCCGAAGGTAAAGAACATAAAAGAATAACAATGCAACGTCCTCGAACATATGAGGACTCACCAAGCCTTCAAGGCTCTTCTACTACTAACTCTAGCCACGAGTGATAGGGAGGAGTCACCATGCCCTACATCAATAAATCAATGTAGGCAATAGTATGCGTTAGTACAAACATGTAACAAGTATTATAACTATGCATAAAACCATAAGATCATGATAAAAGGGGACATTTACATAGCATGCAAAAACCTAGCTAAAAACATGAGATAAGAGAGGTTAGAAATATAAGTCATATGAGCATGGTCAATGCAAGCTAAACATGCTTAAAACACTTATAGGATACTTTGAAAGTAACTTTAGTTCATTATTGTGGGAAATTACCTTTAACCGACATTTAAGACCATGTGAGCTATCAACATGGAATGTGGTGTCTACCCCACACCGAAAAGAGGTGTCCTACTTGCCAAGGTAATACCATGAACTTCTAGCTTACGTGGATCCACTAGCTAATGTCTATCTGGAAAATCATCCTATGGTGGCACATAGTTTATGGCACATGGGTAATCACCATTTGTCCACTCGGTGATAAGCATAATTCTCATGGATTAATCATAAATCATAATATATCTTATCTTTAGTAGACATGGGTAATGGCCTCTTGCCTATCATTGGGGAACATGGGTAATTGCCTCTTGCCCCTTTCATTAGATTAGATCCTTAACTTTGATTCAAGTTTAGTTGAGAAAATCTTTCAACCCTTTATGAATCCTTAATGTGAGAACAATCCTTTCACATTTATGGTTTGAGTAATATGTGAGAAACCCTTTCACAACTCAACAACAACATCAATTACGCTTCAATCTCAAAGCAAGTCTTAATTCATCATAATTTTTCATAATTGAACATGCATACATTCATAAAACCCAACTTTTGATCATTCATAACTTCATCATGAAATTCATAGCTTCAAAGACATAAATCATGCATGGGCTTATGTATCTTTATCTCAAAATCATTCAATTTCCCCAATTCATCTTTCATAGTTCAAAACCTCACATTATGATCATAGTCTAGAAATCATGAGATTCATATGGGTTCAACTTAAAACATGAAATTAAACTCAATTTAATGCATAAGAAATCATAATTAAAGCAATTTGATCATAATTGATAAGAACCCACGTGATAGAAGAAAACACTAAAATCAATTGAGAATTTTCACTTTGAAAATTGAGGAATTTGGGAACCCTATGGAGGAAAGGACTCCATAGGTGAAAGCTATCACACCTTAATGCCAAAAGCTTGAAATCAATGGAGGATTAGGGGACTTGACTTGAAAACCCTAGCTCCTTCTTCTTCTTCAAGCTTTTCTAGTGAGAAAAATATTTGGGAGAATGTTTTTGAGAGAAATTGAAAAGTGTTTAGGGAGGGTAAAAATTAGACTTAGATAGCTTATATAGTGCTGAGGATTAGTGGGTAACCGAGCTAGTTTAGTAATTAAAACATTTGGGGAAAGGACTAAAAGACCCCTTTAAAAATAACTGAAAACCCTCGACTTACTACTTAACCTACGGTTGGTAAGTCCACCTACTGACCGTAGGTCACCCTCAAATTTTATTTTTTTAATCTTTTTGCCCCAAACCAGTAGCACCTACGAGACACCACCAAAGGCTTTTGGAAAGAATTCCAAAACTGAAAAGTGAATTGAGTACCACGATTAACCTAACCATCTTCTTTAGGTACAACTTAGCATAGTATTTCATCGAGTAAGAAACCTTAACAGGAATGAAATTATCCAATTTCGTCATACAATCCACAATAACTCAAGTCGAGTCATGCGGTCGTCGGGTGCGGGGTAAACTAACAATAAAGTCCATATTCAGATCTTCCCACTTCCAAGTATGAATACTAATGTCTTGGGACAAACCTCCCGGCTTTTGATGCTCAACTTTCACTTGATGACAATTAGGTCACTTAGCCACAAATTCCGCAATATCCTTTTTCATCTCATTCCACCAATAGATCTTCCTCAAATCACGGTACATCTTGGTGGCTCTCGGGTGAATGGAATATCGAGAACTATGGGCTTCTGCTACAACCTGCTCCCTCAAATTATCAACATTGGGAACACGTAATCAACCCTGATATCGAAGCACCCAATCTCCTCCTTGGGAGAAAGCCTCAACGAACTTTTTAATCACCGCTTCCTTCAACTTCATCAAGATTGGGTCAAGACCTTGCTTTGCTTTCACATTCGACAGAAAGGACAATTCTAAACCATTATGAACTAAAACACCACCTTTAGTAGAATGAACCAATAGAACGCTCAATTGGGCCAATCTATGAACATTTCGAACCAACTCCATTTTTTAATCCTTAATGTGAGCGACGATTCCCATAGATAACGGACTAAGTGCATCCACTAACATATTCATCTTACCAGGGTGATAGAGGACATTCATGTCGTAATCCTTTAGTAATTCAAACCACCACCTTTGGAAAAGATTTAGATTCTTTTGCTTGAACACATATTGCAAGGTTTTGTGGTCGATAAAGACACTGACATGTACACCATATAGGTAATGCCTCCAGATCGTTAAGGCAAATACAACCGCTGCTAATTCCAAATCGTGGGTAGGATAGTTCTTTTCATGGATTTTAAGTTACCGTGAAACATAAGTAATTCCCTTCCCCTTTTGCATAAGAACACATCCTAGTCCAACTCTTGAAGCGTCACAATAAACCACAAACCCATCAAATCCTATCGGTAAAGTCAACACCGGAGCAGAGGTAAGTCTATCTTTCAATTCATGAAACCTCTCATAACATGCTTTGGACCATACAATTTAACTTTCTTTTGAGTCAATGCTATCAATGGAAAGGCACTCAAAGAAAATCCCTCAAGAAAACTTCTATAATAACTAGTCAAACCCAAGAAACTTCGAATATTCGAAGGGGATAGAGGTCTAGGCCAACTCTTAACTTCATCCGTCTTCTTAGGATCTACCTCAATACCTTTACCGAAAAAATGTGACCAAGGAAAGCCATAGATCTCAATCAAATCTCACATTTACTAAACTTTGCGAAGAGATGTTGGTCCTTGAGAACTTGCAACACCATCCTCAAATGATTGGTGTGGTCATCCTCACTCCTTGAGTAAATCAAAATATCATCGATGAACACAATCACAAACATATCAAGGTATTTTCTAACACCCTATTCATCAAATCCAGAAATATGGCCGAGGCATTTTTCAAGCCAAACGACATTACCAAGAATTCATAATGACCATACAAAGTTCGGAAAGCCGTATTCAGAATGTCATCTTCCTTCACCTTCAATTGGTGATAACCTGACTAAAGGTTAATCTTAGAGAAGTAACTCGCCTCTTGGAGTTGATCAAACAAATTATCTATCATTGGAAGAGAATACTTATTCTTAATGGTAACCTTATTCAATTACCGATAGTCAATAGCCATACGAAGGGAACCATCTTTCTTTCAAACAAACAAAATTGGAGCACCCCATGGAGAGATACTCGGTCGGATGAAACCTTTATCCAACAAACCTTTCAATTGCTCCTTTAATTCCTTATGTTCTGCTAGAGCCATTCTATAAGGAGGAATAGAAATAGGTTGAATATCTGGGAGAAGGTCAATGTCGAAGTCTTTTTCCCTTTCGGGAGGAACACAAGGTAAATCATCGAAAAACACTTCCAGAAACTAATTAACAATAGGGACCGACTGAAAGATAGGGGTTTCAGAATCCATATCCCTAACCCGAACAAGATGGTAAATGCAACCCTTAGAAATTATATTTCTAGCTTTAAGACAAAAACTAAATTGACTCTTAGGCATCGAATTTCCCCCTTTCCACTCTAGGATGGGTGCATTTGGAATCTTAAACTTGACTTCTTGGGTTCTACAATCAATAGAATCATAACATGAATGCATCCAGTCCATCCCAAGAATAACATCAAAGTCTAACATATCATGTTCTACAAGATCAGCATGAGTGACTCTATGGGATAAGGAGATGGGACAATCTTTAAAGACTCCCTTAGCCACAATAGATTCACCAACAGGAATAGAGACCAAAAAAGGGGTCTATCAACACATCCGGTAGAACATCAAACCTCATGGTTATATACTGCTTCACCAAAGATAAGGTTGCACCGAGATCAAGCAAAGCGTAAACATCAAGATGAAAGACTTTCAACATACTGGTAACCACATCGGGGGAACCCTTCAACTCATTACGAGTTTGAAGTGCATAAAATTTGTTTTGCTTCTGACTGCCACTAGAACCGGACGAAGGATAAGGTAGGGCCCGTCCCCAGTTATCTCCTTCATTCTTAGAAACTGAGGGACAATGTAACACCCCTAAATACTAAAACCAATATTCGCATTTTGATACAATATTCCTTAATTACCTCGGTATGTTTTATTCTCATTTAAGGAACTTGAAATTTGGGTTATATTTGAAATTTTACCTACCATAACTTGTGACGGTAATTTAAGGTATTGTATAGGGGTATTAATGTAATATGTTAGTTATAATTACATGTAATTTGATAAAGGGAGGTGATATATATATATAGATATATATATATATATGTATGTATACATTTTGGGCAGTAAACCTTATCTTATTATGCTGGAACTGGCTCTGGGACAGGTGCTGGAGCTGGCTGTTGCTGCTATATACCCCTGATGGCAGCTAGGACCTGGGCAAGCATGCCCTGAATATCTTGGGTGATAACTGGTGCGGGCGGTGACTGGGTTGGTCCCGACCCCACTAGCTGCGGAGGAATCTACTCTCCCTGAGGCTTCGGCTCCGGAGTCCTCGCTCTATCACGGCCTGCTGCCACAGTGCAACCTCGACCTCGTGGTCGGCCTCCACTGTGCATGCTAGCCATCCTGCAACAGAGTGGAAGAAATGAGATTTTATGAAACCAATCAGACACATCGCACGAACAGGAATCAAAATAAGATAACATCGTAAGGATATCCTATAGCCTCTCAAAGATAAGTCACGGATGTCTCCGTGCCGATCTTGAGTACTCTACTAGATGCTAGTTCTGTAGAAGTAAGACCAACAAACCAAGGCTCTGATACCAACCTGTCACAACCCGACTTCTCGAGTCATGATGGCGCCTACCAACCCACCAGTAGGCCAGCCAAAACCCTATCCCAAAACTGAACAATAATGGGACTAAGGGTGGAAACTAGTCCTCAACTAAGCGGAAGCAACAAATACAACACATAAAGAAGGCTGAAGTGAAATCAAACTACATATATAAACGACACCTCCCAAAACCTGGAAGTCACAAGTACAGAACTACTAACAAGAGTACAAATCCCAAAAGTGGACCACAGAAACAAACTGTCTCGAAGGCCAAAGACAAGTCAAAATATACAACACCGAAAGAGATAGGTAATCCCAGAACGCCATGTGCTCACCCTGGTCTCCTGGACAGACAGCTGCAAGCTCGATCTCAATGCTGATAACTAGTGCTCGGACCTGCATTAAAAAAATAGATGCAGAGTGTAGTATGAGTACAAAAACAACAGGTACCTAATAGACATCAAAGGCCGACTAAGCAAGAAAGGTAAAAACAGGCAGACAAAATAGAATCAGCACAAACAGAGGTCAACAGAACGGAAACAGAGAAAGTGGAAAGCAAACAAGAACAACTAAGCCAAACCCAGCTGAGCCCCCCATAAGACCCGCTGGGCACACTCGTACGCAAGTTAAAATAAAACCCGAACGGACCCCTATAAGCCCAACAGGTACACAAAAGAGCTATTCCACATAAATAAGAGAAAACCCAACTCTAGAAGCCTCAACACCCATAGGTCCCAGACCCGAAAAGATAACACATGGGCCCCGCCTAATCATCAGTCACAAGCTGGAAATATTAGGCTCTTACCGGGTAACGTCAGCCTCGGACTGGAACAACACCTGGGCCTAGCCCAATCATCTGCCCCGAGCTAGCATGCCAGGTCCCACCCGCATAATCTCAGCCTCAGACTGGAACAACACCTGGGCCCAGCCCAATCATCAGCCCCGAGCTGGTAATACCAGGTCCCACCAGCATAACCTCAGCCTCGAACTGGAATAAAAAACCTATGCTCGACAGTCTAGCGCTGGAAATATCGGTTCCAATCGGATAACGTCAGCTGCGCAGCTGGGACTAGTAGCATGTGCTCAACATTCTCGCCCTGGTAATAATGGGCTACAATCGTATAACGTTAGCTGCGAATTGAAACATGCAGCCTACCCCCGACAGCCAAAGTTGGAAATATCGAATGCTAACAGGGTAACACTAGCTGCGTACTGGAGCCCACAACCTTGAACTGAATAAAAGAGCCAATAGCCTCGAACCGGATAAAATCACCACTCAATAATACACTGCAAAGCTAAACAACACGGGCCGCCGCCCTCATAAGATTATCAACCGAAGGCCCCCAGCCTAACGTACACCAACCGACAATCAGTGCAACCGTGAAATCTTCAAGCAATAACCCGAAATCGCAGAGATAGAAGAAGAGAAGAAATAGCGGATCCTAAGCCACGAAAACGCCTAAACTATGGCTCAAATTATCAGACCCAAGTCTGCTATGCCAATCTATAAGGATCTAGTCCATCCGAATAGACATCGAATACATATGCAAGTCAACCAAGTACATGGGACTAAGGCAATACTATCCTAGCCTATTCTAAGGCCAAAACAATCACAGAAACCAATAGAAATCAGCAGAAATAAAGCAATTTTCCCGAACCCATGCATGCATCAACAGATTACCACCCAACAGATAATCCACAGCAAATTAACAACAACCCAAGCAAACAACTCAACCTAAGGCATGATGCTAATCCCAAACAACCCAGAAATCAACTCGAAATGAAGAAAATTGAAGAAGAAGAAGAAGAAAAATACTAGCTACCCAACCCCAGATTCACACAAGCCGACAAGCATTTACACAATCATACTCAATCTAGAAGGAAGGGAAGCTATAACCTACCAGAAAGCTGATCACGAGCGCTCTAAGTCACTCAACCAGAGATTTTCCCTTTCGAACGGCCTCAGACTGCTGCCACGCTATCAAAAATAGAGTCACTACATCAATACGGTCGTTTAGATACTAAAATCATCAAATTCAGAGTTAGACCAATTTTGGAGTCGAATTCAGGAACGTGGGACCTACTTTAGATTTTCCAAAATTGACTCCTCGAAGAGGTCCCAAATCCTCCCCCGAACTTGTAGCCCAAAACGAAACGCTAATCGGGGCTCGGATCAACTCCAAACAGCCAACAACGTCCTATAAGCCCAACAGGTACACAAAAGAGCTATTCCACATAAATAAGAGAAAACCCAACTCTAGAAGCCTCAACACCCATAGGTCCCAGACCCGAAAAGATAACACATGGGCCCCGCCTAATCATCAGTCACAAGCTGGAAATATTAGGCTCTTACCGGGTAACGTCAGCCTCGGACTGGAACAACACCTGGGCCTAGCCCAATCATCTGCCCCGAGCTAGCATGCCAGGTCCCACCCGCATAATCTCAGCCTCAGACTGGAACAACACCTGGGCCCAGCCCAATCATCAGCCCCGAGCTGGTAATACCAGGTCCCACCAGCATAACCTCAGCCTCGAACTGGAATAAAAAACCTATGCTCGACAGTCTAGCGCTGGAAATATCGGTTCCAATCGGATAACGTCAGCTGCGCAGCTGGGACTAGTAGCATGTGCTCAACATTCTCGCCCTGGTAATAATGGGCTACAATCGTATAACGTTAGCTGCGAATTGAAACATGCAGCCTACCCCCGACAGCCAAAGTTGGAAATATCGAATGCTAACAGGGTAACACTAGCTGCGTACTGGAGCCCACAACCTTGAACTGAATAAAAGAGCCAATAGCCTCGAACCGGATAAAATCACCACTCAATAATACACTGCAAAGCTAAACAACACGGGCCGCCGCCCTCATAAGATTATCAACCGAAGGCCCCCAGCCTAACGTACACCAACCGACAATCAGTGCAACCGTGAAATCTTCAAGCAATAACCCGAAATCGCAGAGATAGAAGAAGAGAAGAAATAGCGGATCCTAAGCCACGAAAACGCCTAAACTATGGCTCAAATTATCAGACCCAAGTCTGCTATGCCAATCTATAAGGATCTAGTCCATCCGAATCGACATCGAATACATATGCAAGTCAACCAAGTACATGGGACTAACGCAATACTATCCTAGCCTATTCTAAGGCCAAAACAATCACAGAAACCAATAGAAATCAGCAGAAATAAAGCAATTTTCCCGAACCCATGCATGCATCAACAGATTACCACCCAACAGATAATCCACAGCAAATTAACAACAACCCAAGCAAACAACTCAACCTAAGGCATGATGCTAATCCCAAACAACCCAGAAATCAACTCGAAATGAAGAAAATTGAAGAAGAAGAAGAAGAAAAATACTAGCTACCCAACCCCAGATTCACACAAGCCGACAAGCATTTACACAATCATACTCAATCTAGAAGGAAGGGAAGCTATAACCTACCAGAAAGCTGATCACGAGCGCTCTAAGTCACTCAACCAGAGATTTTCCCTTTCGAACGGCCTCAGACTGCTGCCACGCTATCAAAAATAGAGTCACTACATCAATACGGTCGTTTAGATACTAAAATCATCAAATTCAGAGTTAGACCAATTTTGGAGTCGAATTCAGGAACGTGGGACCTACTTTAGATTTTCCAAAATTGACTCCTCGAAGAGGTCCCAAATCCTCCCCCGAACTTGTAGCCCAAAACGAAACGCTAATCGGGGCTCGGATCAACTCCAAACAGCCAACAACAAAAAAATGTAAAACTTTACACAATCAGGCCAACAAAGCAACTTACGCCCCGAATTCATGACAATCGAGGAGTACCCAACGCTAAACGACCGAAAACCCACAAAGCCAATGAGAATCTAAACGCCTAGGACTTCGAATCTCTGAAAACCGACAACCGAGGAGGGAGATATGAATTTTTGAAGGCATCAACCAAATGAGCCTCGACCTCCATTATATAACCACTGCTGCCCGCTCTTCTCCACGAATGCGGCCCCCAGGCCCCGCGAACACAGCCCCAGGCTCGCGAATGCAGAGAACAAGGACTCCACATGCACACTGACCTCCGCGAATGCGGAGCACAAGAACACCTACCCCTCACAGACCTTCACGAATGCGGAGTAGCTCACGCGAACGCGGAGCACAGGGTCACAGACATCCGCAAACGTGGCCTCTGGCCCGCGAACATGGAGTAGACTCCTTCACTCCTCCGTGAACTCAGACCCTATCCCACGAACGCAGAGAGATGGGATGTCAGCAATTAATACAGCTGCATCGATTGAGTTTTGGCAACTCCAAAACTATGATGGGGTACTCGGGATTTGTTTGGAACCCCGTGCACGCAAATGAGATATGCTACACCCTCGAATTCGATGTTCCAGACTCAATGGCCCAGTCAAAATTTTCATACGAGGTCATTTTGACAAAAAGTGGGTCCCACACCCATTGGGCCATTTTAGACAATTCTACCGGACGACTCAGATTTGATCGGAAGCTTCCAGAAGTTCTCGAAGGGTCATCTTTGACCGAACTCAGCATTTCGAAACTAACCACACTGTCAGAATTTTCATTTGAGCACGTTTACCAAGAATGTTGACCGAAGTCAACCTTAAGCCAAATTTCGAAGGCTAAAGAGCTAAGTGGCCACAAAATCACATCGGAAACCCTGGGACTCAGGCAAACCATGCTTCTAGCCTAATTTTACTGCTTCGGAGCAGATGGAACCATCAAAATTCCCATCTGAGGTCGTTTACCTGAAGTTATGACAGAAATCAACTTTTCAAGGTTCAAAAGCTCCAAAATAGGAAAACTGGCATTAAACCCAAACGAATGACCAGGCGACCGAACAGTCGGTGCCAGCAAGTCATAAATGACTTGGGGTCGCTACAGGAATGCTCTAAATGACAGAAAGAAGGCATCAACACAGAAATGACCTGGAGGGTCATTACACTTCATTACCTTTATCACAAATCTGACATACACTTAGCAGAGTGTACTTTAATCCATTGACAGAGTACACATCTTCAATAGATTGTCCTACAGACTTCCCAACTCTTCCTACACCAAGAATGTAACCCTTATTTCCACTTCCAAAAGAGACACCTCCACCGTGAAGTGCCTTAAGTGAGAGAAAGTTTTCAGTTTTTCCCAGTCATGTGCTTTGAGCATCCACTGTTCATGAACCAACACTGACTACTACCTCCTCCTCTCACTTGCATTACAAATCACTTGTCAGCCCTGGGAACCCAAAATGGGTTCCCAGTAAGCAGACAAAGGTGTAATAAGAGCATTTTATTTCTAGAAAGGCAGGTTAGTTTTTCTTAACTTAGTGACAAGACCAAGTCCTTTTCTATGCCAGTTCTTCTATTTGGAATAATTTGAAAAATTTTCGTCAATTCTTTTCAAAGCAGGACAGTCTTTCTTAAGATGGTCATTAAGATAACAATGAACACATAACAAATTATCAGACACGGAGACATATTTGTTGAGGGCTATAGGGAGGATCTATCTTCATGCATCCCAAGTCCCTTCCACCATTGTGTCCCTAGCTAGTGAGATTTGATAGTATTTTGGAGGAGGTTGTCCATTTGAAAGATTTATTAAGAACTTCATTAACACAGACCAGGTCCCTTTCAAATTGAACATTTCTCTCTAAAGCCAGAGCCAACTTCTCTTCAATAATTTTAATACTATTTTCAAGTTCAAGCTACAGACTACTAGCATCACTTTTTCCCTTTGAACTACCCTTAGGTATCCCCTTTAACTTCTCCTTGAGTTCTAGATTTTCAGCTTCTAGAACAGCCATTTGTTCCTCCATTTCAAACATTTGAGTAACTAAAGGAATTTTCCATCTTGACAAAAATATTAACTATTGTTCAAAATGCACTTTTTAGTGGTTAACTCACTGATTGAGTCAATCAACATAGTATCTAGCTTCTCAATTTTTGTTGAAGTAAACATTCAGATTTTGTGTAAAATCAGAAAGAGTTACCTCTTCATCAGCATCGTCATCTTCAAATTTAGCCATGAAAGCAAACATGGAGTCAAAAACATCTTCATCATCCCTTATAGCAAGCATAGATGCATCTTCTGGATGTTCAGATCCCTCAAAATCAATTGAGGAGTTTCCCCAGACAACAAGAGCCTTCCTCACCACATAGTCAGTAGCTACTCTTTTTTAGACTTATCTAGGACATGGTCCCTTCACTTGTCTTTATCACCTCCATCTTTTACATAGTCTTTGTACTATAGTTTGTGCATAGGGAAATCTTTGATGAAATTCCTTGGTTTCCCACACTTGTGACACAAATCAATTACATTAGCTCACTTACTTGAGTTTTCCTTCTTCATAACTACACCATGTTTTCTCACAATCTTGTGAAATATGCAAGTCAGATAGACCATGTCCTCATCTTCTTCATAAGGATCACTGTAAGGAACCTTAAGGGCAAGAGATTTGTCTTTCTTTACTTCCTTCTTGGAATTATCTTGTTGCCTATTCAACTCATGAGTTTGAAGGTTTCAACTAATCCATTATAAGTCTTTAGATCCCTAGGTTCAGTGATAGCATCGACTTTACTTTCCCAAGACCTGGGAAGGATTCTGAGTATCTTTCTGACCTGCTTACTTGGATGAATGGGCTCTCCTAAGAAACAAAGTTCATTAGTGATGGAGGTAAACCTGGTATGCATTTCTTGAATGGTTTCACCCTCCATCATGGAGAAATTTTCATATTGCATACTAAGCATATCCACTTTAGACTCTTTCACTTGAGTGGTACCTTTATGAGCAGTCCTCAGGTAGTCCCAAATATCTTTTGCAGTCTCACAAGTAGAGATTCTATTGTACTCATCTACACCTATCCCATAGACCAGTAACTTCTTTGCCTTGTAGTTCTTTTCAACATTCTTTCTATCAGCTTCATTGTACTCTCTTTGATTTTTAGGAACAACTCGAGGTACTTCTCCTTCCTTAGGATCCTTCGTGGGAACACGAGGTCCATAAAGAATCATGTCCCAAAGTTAACTGTCTTCTGCCATGATATAATCATGCATCCTAGTCTTCTTCCATCCATAGAACAGACCATTGAAACAAGGAGGTCTGGTAGTGGATTGTCCTTCTTCCAATTTGGGTGGAGAAGCTATTTCAACAGGATCCTCTCTTGGTGTTAACCAAATAGAGAGTTACTGCTCTGATATCAATTGATGACTTATATACATCCACCACAAGTCAATGGACCAGGTCCCTTGACTCAGCAAACATAGTGCAAAAAAATAAAAGCTTTAAAGTAAAGAACACACTGAGTTTATGTGGAAATCCCATTGCTCAATGGAGGAGAAAACCATGACCTATCTCACCGGATTTCAACACAACTCTATCAACTTCAATGAGCCAAGATTCAAATTGCAACTCTTGCAACCTAGGAATTAAACTCTTAATCCCTTCCCCCTTTGTAACAACTCTATTACGTGACACAAAGAAGTACCTATATTATGCACTACACCAACTTCTCAATCAAACATAGAATTCAAGAACTCGACATAGCTAACTCTAGCTACAACTACAACTCATATAATGAATATAACTTAAAATTATCTATTTCCTTTATAATACAAGAATATATCTTACAATGAATGAGCAGATAACTATATTCTCAAATAACAACTAAACACATAAGATTGCTCTGTCAGGTTCCTTGCTGTATCTGAGAAATATTTCTTCAAGAGAATGGCTTTTCCTGTGTAATTATTCCAATGCAAAAACTAGGTTGTGTCACTTGTCACAATGACTAATATAGGATGGGTGAATAACCTGGTACAATGTCATTGGCTGAAAGTACTTATCCTCTATAGTTGAACACTAGCCATTGCAGTTGTGACAGTGGTTGCTGCAGCTTTTTGCAGTTGTCCATTTTACATAGTTGAACTTTCAGTCTCTCATGGGATCAGGTCACGTATTAGATCCCATAGTTTTTTAAATCATCAAACTTCATAATAACTTTAGAATGACATTTTCTCCCTTTTTGATAATTACAAACTATTCAACGTGTTCCCCCTATCAACATGACCAGGTCCTCATACAATTGAATGATCCCATACCCCTTAACACCACAAATACAAATTAGACATGTATAGTGGTTCTAGTTAGTTGTTGGCTCTTTGGAGATTACGTCTATAGTATTTGTTGGTTGAGTTGGTTTCAGTTGGTTCACTCGATCAAATGCGTAACCAAGTGCTAGTCATTCCTTCCTAGGTTTGGGGCATGACATAGTTACTGGCCAACCATGAATGATCATCGTGTTCTTGCATCAAGCATCGCGTTCGTGAAGGCCAAGGAATTTGGTCTTTGCATTTGAAAGACTAGCATCACATTCACAAAGAAGAGTCAGGTGACCCCGTTAAAATTACTATTTGCATTCGCGGAGAGCTGACCGTATTCGTGGAGGCCATTTTTGACTGGTCCTCACGATCGTAGTCAGGGATCTGTGTTTGCAAAGAGCAATTCCCTATGCAGTTTATAAATATCTCCTCTATCCTTATGACATTTCTACTCGATGTTTTCACCATTATTGAGCTCTTAATCTTTGAAATTGTTGGTTCCTCACTCCCTTCATTTCAGATATGATAATTTGATTGTCCTTAGTCTTTTTCCATTACTTTTTCATGAATTCTCACCCATTTTCATCTTATAAATCATTGATTGTTAAATTCTCCAAGTTTAGTTTTTTGACCATTTGAGGTCTGATTGCACTTTCGTCTCTAATTTTCAAGCATGTGATCCTCACGTTGAGCGAAATTGTATAGGTTATTTTAGAGGGGCTAAAGTTTTGAAAGAAATTGTATAATTTTCTTGAGACTTTATGTGACGATCTAAAGTACCCCCATAAACATGTCATGGAGTATAAGACCCCTGAGAGGCCCTACACAAGTCACTTAGCATACATCATACAAGATAATAGAGTTAAAGAGTTCAAAAGACAGTTCTATATCATAAAGAGTTGACAAAACATAGCGGAAGTCTAACATAGTCTCAAAGCCATCTAATACATGATAAGAAAGGTGATTGGGACATGAAAGCAATAGAAGAAGCTTTGGTCCTTGGAACATGAGGACTCACGAATCTTCAAAGCTCACTAAGGGATCATTAGCCGCCAGTATGCGTAATAGAAGCGTCAGATCCTACATTAGTGAAACAATGTAGGCAAGAGTATGCATTAGGACATGGAATGTACCAAGTATGATAGAAATGCATAAGGATTATGAAATCATGCTAAAAGGGACTTTAAATGACATACAATGACCAAGCTAAATTATAAAATAACTTGTTAGAAAACATAAGTCAAAATCATGGTCAATGCAAGCTAAGCATCTTTAAAACCCATTTGAGATACTTCTAGAAGTAGCCTTAGTTCATTATTGTGGGAGGTTAGCCTAAACCGACATAGATCATATGAGCTATAACATGGAATCTGGTGTCTATCCCACACCGAAAAGAGATGTCCTTACTTGCCAAGGTAAGAACCATAAACTTCTAGCTTAAGTGGATCCTTTAGTTAATGTCTATCTAAGACAAACCTATAGTGGCACATAGTTTATGGGACACGGGTAATTGCCACTTGTCCACTAAGTGCTAAGCATACTTCCCACGGATTAGTCATTAACCTTAACTTGTCTTATCATTAGAACACATGGGTAATCACCGCTTGTCTTATTATTAGGGGACATGGGTAATCATTACTTGTCTTCTCATCCATGGAAGGCACATCAAGTAGCCAATCCAAGCTAGAGTTCATAGAATAGCTCCTAGTTCTTGATTCAAAGTTTTGTTGAGAAAGCCTTTCAACCCTATGAATCCTTCATGTGAGAAAATCCTTCAACAATCATGTTTTGAGTAGTATGTGAGAAATTCTTTTACAACAACAACAACGATGCTTCACTCTCAAAGCAACCTTAAATCACCATCAATTTCATAAAGAAACATGATTATCTTCATAAAATTCATCATTTGATCATTCATAAACTTCATCATGGAATCATAGCTTAGAAATCATGAATCATGCATGGGTTCATATAAATTCATCTAAAAATCATGCAATTATCTCAAATCATGCATAAAAAGACATTAATCAATTAGATCAAAATGGGAAAGAACCCATGCGATTGAATAAAACCCTTATTTCAATTCGGAATTCTAACTTGTAAAATTGAAAAATTAGAAACCCTATGGAGGAAAGGACTCCATAGGTGAATTCCATAATACCTTGGAGTTCAAAGCCCACAATCAATGGAGAATTTGGAGGCTTGACTTGAAACCCTAGTCTTCTTCTTCAAGTTTTAGAGAGAGAAATATTTGAGAGGATAAACTTGATCATCTTTTAGGAATTTAGGAGAATGAATTGAATTGGGTAATTTTGGGGTTGAAAATCATTATATAGGACATAGGGTAGAACGCAAAATGACATAGTATAGGGTTAAAATGATTAGGAAAAAGACCAAAAAGCCTTTAAAGATAACTGTCGGACTCGACCTACTGTCTGTAGGTCCTTCTATGGACCCTCCTGGCCAACCATAGAAAGATTCAAAAACCATAAATTTTGGCCTTCAATGATGGGACCTATGTACGGTCCTTTGGTCCACTTACGGACCATACATACCAATCGTAGAAACCCACTTAAGGCCTTAAAATTTCACTAATTATGGGAGTCACCTACGAGACCTATCTAATACCCGTAAAAGGAATGATAGATCGTCCCAGTGAACCATAAAAAGGGTACTGAGACTTGACATTTTTAAATTATTTAATCTTGCCATCTACAGTTCCCACCTACGGCATGTAAGTCGACCTACGGTCAGTCGGTGGCTTCCGTCAGTACTGACACCAGTTCTAGAAAACCTGTATTTCCTTCTTTTCAAATTAGAGGTGTTACAATATCTCCACCTTGGAAACATTTATCCTCGAATGGAACTCAAGACATCATAAGGAGGGTAGGAACTAGATCTAACAACCTAATCATAATGCAATCACATAAATACACATATCCGAGGAGGAAACATCAACTACAAGCTAAAGCATGTTCAAAGTATCATATCATAAAGTCTATATGCAACTCATACGCAAACGTACATATCATGAAGAAATCAATCAAGTTAACTCATTTTCTCAAAAATTAAGCTTTTCATGAACATGCATAAATGGGGAATCATGAGAATATCTAAGACACATGAAACCAAAAGAGTGAACCATGAGGAACTAAATACCTCAAGTTAGAGTAGGGACGGAAGTAAAGAGATGAGGATAACAGGACATCATATCGGCCTCGTCCTCCCAAGTAGCACCCTCAACTAATTGATTCCTCCCAAGAGCCATTACAGAAGCAACTTCTTTATTTCTCAACTTTCGAACTTCCTAGTCCAAATTCTCAACCAGAACTTCCTCATAAGAAAGACTATCTTTTACACCAAGACTCTCCAGTGGTCCAATGGTTGTCGGATCTCCAATACATTTCTTCAACAAGGAGACATGGAAAACCGGATGAATCGAAGCCTAGTCATTAGGCAAATCAAGTTAATAAGCAACTTTACCAATATGCCTCAAAACCTGATATAGGCCCACTTAACGCAGACTAAGCTTCCCTTTCTTTCCAAATCTCATTATACCCTTCATAGGTGAAATTTTCAAGTAAACTCATTATTAATATCAAATTCTAGATCTCTCCTTCTAATATCGACATAGAATTTTTGTGGACTTTGAGCTGTTCTCAACCTCTCTTTAATAAGCTGAACTTTCTCCATAGCCTCGTGAACCAACTCAGAACCTATAAAAGCAACTTCACCTACTTCAAACCAATCTATAGGAGATCTACACCTCCTACCATAAAGAGCCTCAAATGGAGCCATACCAATGGTTGAATGGTAGCTATTATTATAAACAAACTCAATCAAAGGTTGAAATCAATCACACAAGCTCTCAACATATCTTCCAAAGTTTGGATAGTACGCTCTTCTTGCCCATTGGTTTGAGAATGGAAGGTTGTACTAAGCTTAACACGAGTACCTAGTCCCCTTTGGAAAGATTTTTAAAATTGAGAAGTAAAGTGGGTACCACGATTGGAAATAATGGACAGGAGAACTCCATGCAACCTAACCATCTCCCTTAGGTATAACTTGGCATAGTCCTCTGCTGAATAAGAAACCTTAATGGGAATGAAATGAGCTGATTTTTTCATTCGATCCAGAATAACCCAAATCGAGTTATGTTGTCGCCGAGTACGGGGTAAACCAAAAATAAAGTACATATTCAGATCTTCCCACTTCCAAGTAGGAATACTAATGTCTTGGGAGAAACCTCCCAGCTTTTGATGATCAACTTTCACTTGTTGATAATTAGGACACTTGGCTACAAATTCTGCAATATCCTTATTCATCTCATTCCGCCAATAGACCTCTCGCAAGTCATGATACATCTTGGTGGCTCCCGAGTGAATGGAATATCGAGAACTATGGGCTTTTGATAAAATTTGCTCCTTCAAATTATTAACATTGGGAACAAACAAATGACCTTGATATCGAAGCACACCATCTCCCCCTTGGGAGAAAGCCTCCACAGACGTTTTAGGCACCACTTCCTTCAACTCCATCAAGATTGGATCAAGACCTTGCTTTACTTTCACATCCAACACAAAAGACGATTCGGAACCATTATGAACAACAATGCCACCTTTATGAGAATCAACCAATCGGACACCCAATCGGGCCAATCTATGAAAATCTCGAACCAATTCCTTCTTATCATCCTCAACATGAGCAACACTACCCATAGATAGACGACTAAGAGCATCCGCCATCACATTCACCTTACCGGGTTGATAGAAGACACTTATGTCGTAATCCTTTAGCAACTCAAACCACCTCCTTTGGTGAAGATTTAGATCCTTTTGCTTGAACACATATTGCAAGCTTTTATGTATGGTAAAGACATCAACATGTACACCGTATAAATAATGCCTCCAAATCTTTAAGGCAAACACAACCGCCGCTAATTCCAAATCGTCGGTAGGATACTACCTTTCATGGATTTTAAGTTGCCATGATGCATAAGCAATAACCTTTCCATTTTGCATAATAACACACCCTAATCCAACCCTTTAAGCATCACAATAAACCACAAACTCATCGGATCCTTCCGGTAAAGTCAACATCAGAGTGGAGGTAAGCCTATCTTTTCATTCTTGGAAACTCTATTTACACGCTTCAGACCATACGAACTTAACCTTTTTTTGGGTCAAAGCCGTCAATGGAGAGGCAATCGAAGAGAACCCTTCAACAAACCTCCTATAATAATTAGCCAAATCCAAGAAACTTTGAATATCCGGAGGGGATTGAGGTCTAGGCCAACTCTTAACCACATCCTTCTTCTTAGGATCTATGTCAATACCCTTACCGAAAACGATCTGACCAAGAAAAGCCACGGGTCTCAACAAAAACTCACATTTATTAAACTTTGCAAAGTATTGTTAGTCCTTGAGAGCTTACAATACGATCCTCAAATGGTCGGTATGCTCATCCTTACTCTTTGAGTAAATCAAGATATCATCGATAAACACAATCACAAATATATCAAGGTATTGCCTAAACACCCTATTCACAAAATCCATAAATGCGGCTGGAGCATTTGTCAAACCAAATGACATTACCAAGAATTCATAATGACCATACTGAGTTCGAAAAGTCATCTTCAGAATGTCATCTTCTTTCACCCTCAATTGGTGATAGCTCGACCGGAGGTCAATCTTGGAGAAGTAACTCGCTCCTTGATGTTGATCAAACAAAACATCTATTCTTGGAAGAGGATACTTATTCTTAATGATAACTTTATTCAATTATCGATAGTCAATACACATACAAAGTGAACCATCTTTCTTTCGAACACACAAATCTAGAGCACCCCATGGAGAGATACTTGGTCGGATGAAGTCCTTATCCAAAAGATCATTCAATTGATCTTTTAATTCCTTAAGTTCTTTCGAGGCCATACGGTAAGGAGGAATAGAAATAGGTTGCGTATCTAGGAGAAGGTCAATACCTAAGTCTATTTCCTTTTCGGGAGGAACACCGGGTAAATCATCGAGAAACACTTCTGGAAACTCATTAACAATGGGGACTGACTCGAAGATAGGGGTTTCAGAATCCATATCCCTAACTCGAACAAGATGGTATATGCAACCCTTAGAAAGCATCTTTCTAGCTTTAAGACAAGAAACAAACTAACTTTTAGGCATAGTATTTCCCCCTTTCCACTCTAGGATGGGTTCATTTGGAAAATTAAACTTGACTACTCGGGTTCTACTATCAATAGAAGCATAACATGAATGCAGCCAGTCCATTCCATGAATAACATCAAAGTCTAGTATATCAAGCTCTAAGAGATCAACATGAGTGACTCTATGGGATAATGAGACGGGTCAATTTCTATAGACTCTCTTAGCCACAATAGATTCACCAATAGGAGTAGAGATAGACAAACGGTCTATCAACACATCCAGATGAACATCAAACCTCATAGTCACATATTGCGTCGCAAAAGATAAGGTAGCATCGGGATCAAGCAAAGCATAAACATCAAGATGAAAGACTTTCAACATATCAGTAACCACATCAGGAGAACCCTCTTGCTCATGACGAGTTTGAAGTGCATAAAATCTATTTTGCTTCTGATTTCCACTAGAACCTGATGAAGGATAAGGTTCAGCCTATCGACGATTATCTCCTGCATTCTTAGCAATGGAGGGACAATCCGAAATCTTATTATACATCTTGCCACAACAAAAACATGCATTGGAACTGGCTTGGCATTTACCCTCATGCTTTCTTCCACATTTAGCACAAGTAGACAATAAAGGTCCACCACCATATCCTCTTTAAGGCTTAGGGTTATACACCCTATCTTTGTTAAACTTAGGAACTGGAGCATTGCAGGAACTTTGACCGGAGAACCTTTGTCGGAACTTAGAATGACCATGTCCATCGGATCTTGATTGTGAAAAGTCACCATCACCGGTCTTAGCCCTCTTTGCCTCCCTAGACTTCTCCTTAAGTTTCTCCTCCTAAATATGTTTCGTATTAACAATTAGGCGAGAATTGTCCATATCATGTATAAGCATGGCGGTACGACATTCGTTGACCACCAATTCAGAAACACCCGAAATGAATTTAATCATCCTTGCCCTAGGAACGGCAACTATAGTAGAAGCATACCTAGACAATTGTGTAAATTTCAAAGTATACTCCTTCACACTCATGTTTTCTTGACGAAGGTTGATGAACTCAAGAACCTTTGCCTCCTTCATCTCAAGGGGAAAGAACCTATCAAGGATAGCAACCTTAAACATTTCCCAATCAAGAGGACCCGTATCAACCGCCCTCTCACTCTTCCATTGTTCAAACCAAACTTGAGCCACACCCTTAAGTTAGTAAGCGACAATTTCTGCCTTTTCCACCGGCGTTACACCCATGATCATTAGGATTTTGTACACCTCATCGATGAACTCTTGAGGATCTTCCTCAATCTTGGAACCATGAAACTCCGGAGGATTCATTCTAGTGAAGTCCCTCACTCTAGATGTCGTCGTACCCACATTTGGATTTACGGAGACTACGGCCTCCCTATTGGCTTGGGCCAACACTTGAAATAAGCCCTAAACTCCTCATTAGTCACTTGCTCAGCCAAGGGGTTGATCGGAACTTGAGGAGCTTCTCGTTCCACATCCTCTCTCGCGTTCCTTCTAGCATATGCCCTTCGAGTGGCCATATTCTGAAAAATATCTTATAGGGATTAGGAGAGAGACATATAGAGTTAAAATTTATTGCACGACTTTAGAATGATGAAAGAAGTGGAGTTTTCTAAACATCTTATAGACTGTCATTCATAAGTGTGGTGCACTTCACACTCATGAATAAGACTCTACTCGACGTAGCTTATGAGATATCCTAGGACCTTTCTAAAACCTTGTGCTCTGAATACCAAGTTTGTCACATCCTAAAGTACCCCCATAGATATTACATGGCATATAAGACCCCAAGAGGCCCTACACAAGCCACTTAGCATACATCATGAAGGATAATAGGATTAAAGAGTTCAAAAGATAGTTCTATATCTTAAAGAGTTGACAAAATGTAGCGAAAGTCTAACATAGTCTCAAATCCATCTAATACATGATAAGAAAGGTGATTGGGATGCAACCCATACATCCCATACAAAAATCAAAAATGAAAAGATATGAAACCAATAAAGAAGCCTCGGTCCTCGAAACATGAGGACTCACCAATCTTCAAAGCTTACTAAGGGATCACTAGCCACGAGTATGCAGAATAGAAGTGTCATATCCTACATTAGTAAAACAATGTAGGCAAGAGTATGCATTAGTACATGAAATTTACAAAGTATTATTTGCAATGCATATGGATTATGAAATCATGCTAAAAAGGGACTTTAAATGACATACAATGACCAAGCTAAATCATAAAATAACTTGTTAGAAAATATAAGTCGAAATCATGGTCAGTGCAAGCTAAGCATCTTTAAAACCCATTTAAGATACTTCTAGAAGTAGCCTTAGTTTATTATTGTGGGAGGTTAGCCTTAACTGATATAGACCATGAGAGCTATAATATGGAATTAGGTGTCTATTCCACACCAAAAAGAGATGTCCTTACTTTCCAAGGTAAGAACCATAAACTTCTAGCTTAAGTGGATCCACTAGCTAATGTCTATCTAAGAAAAACCTATGGTGGCACAGAGTTTATGGGACATGGGTAATAGCCACTTGTCCACTCGGTGATAAGCATAATTCTCACGGATTAGTCATTAACCTTAACTTGTCTTATCATTAGGAGACATGGGTAATTGCCGCTTATCTTATTATTAGAGGACATCGGTAATCGCCGCTTGTCTTATCATCCATGGAAGGCACATCAAGTAGTCAATCCAAGCTAGAGTTCATAGAATAGCTCCTAGTTCTTGATTCAAACTTTAGTTGAGAAAGCCTTTCGACCCTATGAATCCTTCATGTGAGAAAATCCTTCCACAATCATGTTTTGAGTAGTATGTGATAGATTTTTTCACAACAACAACGATGCTTCACTCTCAAAGCAACTTTAAATCATCATCAATTTCATAAAGAAACATGCATATCTTCATAAAACTCATCCTTTGATCATTTATAAACTTCATCATGGAATCATAGCTTAGAAATCATGAATAAAGAATGGGTTCATATAAATTCATCTAAAAATCATGCAATTATCTCAATCATGCATAAAAAGACATAAATCAATCAATTAGATCATAATTGGAAAGAACCCATGAGATTGAATAAAATCCTAATTTCAATTAAAAATTCTAACTTGAAAATTTGAAAATTAGGAACCCTACGGAGGAAAGGACTCCATAGGTGAATGTTATCATACCTTGAAGTTCAAAGCCCACAATCAATTGAGAATTTGGAGGCTTGACTTGAAACCCTAGTCTTCTTCTTCAAGCTTTAGAGAGAGAAATAATTGAGAGGATGAACTTGATCAACTTTTAGGAATTTAGGAGAATGAATTGAATTGGGTAATTTTGGGGTTGAAAATCATTATATAGGGCTAATGGTAGAAGGAAAAATTACGTAGTATAGGGTTAAAATGATTAGGGAAAAGACCAAAAAGCCCTTAAAAATAACTATCGAACTCGACCTACGGTCTGTAGGTCCTTCTACAAACCGTCCTATCCAACCGTAGAAAGATTTAGAAACCATAAATTTGGGCCTTCAATGAGGGGACCTATGTACGGTCCGTTGGTCCACTTACGGACCGTAGAAACCTACTTAAGGTCTTAAAATTTCACTAAGTCTTGGAGTCACCTACGAAACCTATCTATGACCCGTAAAGGAAATGACGGACTGTCTTGGTGAACCGTAAAAAGGGTACTGAGACTTGACATTTTAAAATTCTTTAATCTTACCATCTACGGTTCCCACCTACGGCCCGTAAGTCAACTTACAGTCCATCGGTGGCTTCCGTCGGTGCTGACACCAGTTCTAGAAAACCTACATTTTTTTTTTTTTTAAATCCAAGGTGTTACACTTTAGCTTTAAAATATGTTACTTTACATTTTACTGACTTTACTATTGAGAGATGGAATTTATGATGGGAGGTACTATTTTATGAGATTTTGATTTGAAATATGATTGGCTTTAAACTTATGGGTTCCTATGACATTTTGAGAGGTGGGATAATTTACATGGCATTGTGAGCCCAAAGACTTATTTCGGGTTGCACTTCGTACATTTTGCATATGTTGATGAGCTCCAGCAGTCCGTAGATTGAATTCCAAGTTATTATTTTATGCATATGTTGATGTGTTTCAATGGGTTTATGAAATGTCTCGTGGAGCCTATAGGGAAGTTAGCGAGGCAATTTCAGGTCTTTTTACTTTTATTCATTGACTACATATGCATTGCATATTATATTATTGTTTGAGATTGACTTGTATTGGGTGGTGATTTTTTATTATTATTATTATCTTTATCACTATCAATATTACGAGCATGTTTCTAGTCAACTCTCGTGTTTAGTGTTAGTATTATCATGCTTCTTTACTTATCTAGTTTATATCTAAGCTTGGTAGGCCAATGATGCCTGGTGACTAGTCCATATTTTGGTACTCATACTACACTTCTGCATCTTTTTTTGATGCAGCACCTAGTATGAGCTACCTCACTGATTCCAGATCTACTGCGGCCGTCTCTACTAGATCGTGGTGAGCTTTTGGCGTTCGAAGACTTATTGGTTTCCCTTTTTTGTACTTGTTATGTATTTTGTATTTTGATTAGACAAAAATGTTCTATATAGTGCATTTCTGTACTTAGAAGCTCATGTACCAGTGACACCAGATCTGGGATTTGGTTCTTATGTATATCGTCTTTCTCGATCACTTTTGGACTTTTTTGTATATTTTGTATCGTTAAATACATATCTATGCTATGGGCTCTACTTTATGTCTTTTTTTTCTTCCATGTGATATATTATTTGTTTCTTTATCACTTGTTGTTGGGTTATGGCTTGCCTACCAGAAGGTTTATGGTAGGTACCATCATGATCCAATTTCGAGTCGTGCCAATACCATGTGCAATACTAAAAAAATTGGACGAATACGAGTATTTTCGTAATTGTAAAAGAATAAAATTGTTGAACTTCATTCATTTCACAATGTCACGTGTATCTTCTTGAAACACATGTCTTGTCACCTTTTTCTATTGAAATTTTATCCCTTTCTCGGTGAAACTATTCTCTTTTCTGAAACTCCCTTTCCAAAAAAAAAGAATTTCATGGAGCTTTGAATTTCTTCAATATTTTTTTTTTTTATTAGATCACAATGCATTTTTGAATTTTCGTTCTTCATTTTTATGAATTTTTGCAGGCTAAGTTAGAGTTTTGTCTTGTGGAGTAGAAGGAAAAAAATGAAGGAAGAACTTTAAAGAGAAATATCAGTATCGTGTGATAGTAGAATTTGATTTTCTACTAATAAGAATGAACGGAATGTTTATAGGGTTGTCATGCAGGTTGATGCTTCTGTAATACAAAGCTAGACATAGATAAGGTGGCTTAGCACCTCTCTATGGCCTCCAAAAGATTATTAAATCAAAAATTAAAGTAAACAATTATAAATGGAATAATAAAGTATAAGTTCGTATGAATAATGGGGGTAAATTTTCTTATGATTACTAACTGTGTGTATACTGAAAGTTGTGAAATCAATATCCAAAAATATCTATGTCTATTTATAATACAAAGCTAGACATAGATAAGGTGATTTAACATCTCTCTATGGCCTCCAAATAAATTTATCGTTTTTGTTCTTTTTTGACTTTTTTCTCATTTTAAAATTAATTGTGATATGTAAAATGAAAAAATCACTCTAAAAATATTTTAATCACCTCTTAAATATACCTTGCCTCCCTCCCCCTGTAATTCTTTGCTTAGTTATTGTTGTATTATTGGAGTTTATGCTTTTAAAATAATATAAATATAAATACAAAATATAGAAGATATACTAAATTTAATATTTAGTTGGGGTATTATAGTAATTTAACATTCAAGTCAGGGGGTCTTCAAATTCCACCGGACTTCGAACTCATTCAACGACTGCAAATCACACTTAGTTTTTTAAGAAGAAAAAAATAGAAAACTTAGAAAATTTGTAGTTTAAAAATGTGAGGAATGTTATACCCATTTTAACCAAGGTCAAATCAGTGTACACCATATTGGTGATTTCTAAATTAATTATCTTAACTTAAGGAATTGCCACCTAACTATAAAAAAAAAGGTGAGTTAGGGAACCAAAGTTTCTAATATTAACTCTGTTTTAAAGGTCTATCTAACCAATTAGAGATTCTAAGGTAAGGGTTAAATTAATCCTAAAGAGAAGGGGTAAGGCATCCTTTAAGATCCATAAAAACGATTAACTAGCCAAACTTAAATTAAATAATTAAGCTCTTATAGGTTGTAAAAAAATAAATAGTTTATAAGTAAAACAAGCTAATCTTCAAAGTATACATGGTATGATAGTATGAAAAATAAGATAGAAAATTATAGAAAATTAGCATTGAGATGATATTTATGGAAAAACACTACTTATTTTCTAAAGTTAGGAAACATTTAATAAGAGGACATAAAGGGGCTACTCTAAAACATCTTTGCATCAGAAAGGGACATCACTTTCATAAATCATTTTTTAGTTTGGAAAATATTTTCCACAAGTTCAAATCCATTTGATGCTTTTATTTCAAAAAAACAATTGGTGAAATAATATGTCGACTACGTTAATTCTTAAAAAACCTAACATAATTCTATGTGATTAAAAGAATCTCATATCAACCATATACATATCTCTAAGCATCTAAAGCCAAGAATAAGTAAATCCCCAAATTTGAAATAAACCCAGAACACATACATAAATAATTAGTCAGAAAGAGTTAGATAAGAGTAAATGATAAAAGAAAAAAGACGTCATAAGCGTTCACCAAGCAATTATCGCTTTTTTTCTTGCTGTCGGATACAATTAAAGAGGATGTATTTCGAGAACTCTATGCGAGTATGGAGAGTCTTGCATCAAGACTCCATGAGTTGCCCCGAAGTGTTCATGCAAATAAAAGATTAAAAAAATAGAAATTAGCCCAAATATAATAGTCCTTAAAAATAAACAAGACAAATCAAATAGTCGTTATATCAAATTATCTTTTACAATATTATATTTTTGTTGATTGTGGCATGGATCCATACATTAGCATAAAAAATAGACGAAGCCACTTATATCTGTATATGAACAACCTAGGTAGTATAGCCTTTTGTAGTCACACTTGGACAAATAATATACAATCATATGATATGAAACAAAGAAGTAAATTTAGTTAAATTAATTGTGACTTTCTAAGAATTAGAATCACATTTATATGACCAACCGATTTGACAAATGGAGAGGAAACTGAAACTAATAAATTTACTTTGAATATGGTATTTTAGGTACATAATCTCTATTTCATAAACAAGGATTACTCAAAGGTTTACTGATGTACCATGGATTTACGGTATTTTTGATGTATTAAACTTAGGGTTCTGCATGCCTCTTAAGCATTTTGTTATTAGATGTGATGGTATTTTTGTGTGCTTTTACAGGAAATAGGATTTTTGAGCAGTTGGTGAAGCAAAGTGTTGCAGTAGTGGAATTTTGGTGATGTACGAGTTGATCTACAAGCTGTCACTCTATGGATGAGTCGTAGATTGAGGTCTTGGGTTCAGGTGCCTGAAGATTTGGCTAAGTATGGAACGACGGACTAGGATAACGAGTCATAGTTCCTGCTACAAACCATAGATGTTGAACCATAGATAACTTCAGAGGGGTTGACCTGCAGTACTTGGTTGACGAAAGAGCAGGACGGGCCATATAAAGGTCTATGAGCCATAGATCATGCCCTTAGAAAGTGACCCTCAGGATTTTTACTAACAGCTGGATGACGGTGGGAACCTATGAGCCTTAGGTTTGACTACGAGTCGTAGGTCACCAACCTTAGACGACACTACCTAAGCCGAATTTCCTTAGTTTTCCTTTTCCTACTTAGTTTAGGTTTTATTTTCTATTTATACCTGTTGTAATTTATGTTTTTTGGATTGTTAGACAATTTTTGAATACTTGGTTTTGGCTTTGGGAATTATTTTGCAACCTTTGTAGCAATCAATTCTTAAGGTTTTGATTATAAAGTTTGCTTTTGCTTTACAATTCAAGATTGTGGATTTCATCTATTATCACTGTAAGTTCATGATTTATTATTCAAACCCTAATATGAATAGTGAATCCTCAAGCATGAGTAGCTAAATCCACAACTAAGGTTGTGGGAACCATGAGTAATTAACGAACGTAAAATGGATGATGTTATAATTCTTGATGAGTGTTTGTTCATATTTTGTAAATCTCTTCGTTTTGAATGATTTTTAACGGTGCGCAATGTTAGAACTCGCCTTATTCCTACTTGTCGGACCAAGGAAGTAACGAATGAGAAAGACATTATACAACAGAGATGTAGCGTTGATTAGACCGCTATATAATGGCTTGAACCACATAAGCAGAGGGCTTATCTGGGTCAAAGGTAAGGGATAGTGAAGCACCACACGTAGACGGATTAAGTTGCATGGTGAAATTCCCTATTTGGAGGACCAATCACTTAGGGATACCTAACTTACCGACTATGCATGTTAAACACTAGGAAAGAGTTACTATCATTAGGATTACTGAGTTAAGAACTTGTGGGGAACACATATTCACTAGTTTTATTCTTATATTGATCGTCCAAACTGCAAAAACCGTGTTACTTGTTTACTTGTTCTGTTACACATTGAACAATTATACTTTTAGTTTCTATTTACAAATATCCCCCCTCTTTCAGAGATAAATTGACTAAACGTACAATTAACAATAAATTAGACTAAGTCTAAACCATATTCCTCGTGGGATCGATCCTAACCTTTGTTAGGTTCTTTATTTGACGACGACCACTTATACTTCTTTAGGGAGGTGTAATTTGGGCGTATCAAATTTTGGCACCATTGCTGGGGAATAAGGCTTTTAGATTAGACTAATTTCGTTATTGCACTTTAGTCAATTATTTCTAGATTTACGTTTTATTTTGTTTTTGAATTATCCAAGTTTTATTCATGTGTATGCCAAATACATGAAGTCAAGGCATTCCCCTGACTCCTTACAACCCGGAATTAAGGAGGACTCCATGAAGAATGGCTGGAACAGGTCAACAAATTAGGCAAAAGAATGATCCGAACATAGAGGATAGTCAAGAGATACGAGGAGACCAACCTCCGAGAGCGATAGATGCACCTAGAAACCTTCAAGAGGTTCTAGTGCAGAACCAGCCTGCACCCAATGCCCACCGACACTTTGAGGTTGATCATAATGTGGTAGGATCACCTGGAGCCATAGTTGATCCCCCTCTACCATCCGAACACACATTTGTGGTTACCAGCAGCCTTATGCAGATGCTGACATCCTGAGGACTGTTTGCTGGGTTACCATCAGATGATCCATATGCTCATATGACCAAGGTTACCGGCGTATGTAAGATTAGTGTAGGGAGACCGGACTTAGATATAGATGTGATTGGTCTCCGTGTATTCTCATTATCTTTGACAGGAGATGCTACTGTATATTTGAACGAGCTCCCATACAACTCTATTTACACATGGGATGAACTGCATCGAGTTTTCCTCGAAAAATACTTTCCAATATCAAAGAAAATAAATCTTAAGGATAAACTAAATAACTTTGCAGTGCTATATGGAGAGTCAGTCAGTGATTCCTTGGTTAGATTTACAAGTTGCATGAGGGTTGTGCCAAACCACCGCATTGATGATGAGTCACTCAAAGAATATTTCTATCGAGGACTGGATGATAATGGAAAGGTTGTGTTAGATACTATTGCAGGTGGATCTTACGGAGCAAATACCTTCCAAGAAATTGCTGAAAAACTTGAAAGGATATCAAAGAATAACAAGGCATGGAGCACTAGAGCATCGTCTACTTCAAATAGCACCTTCTCAATACAAGCTACACCAAATCCATCCAATGATGATCTTCGTGAAGTATTGGTGCAACTAAGAACGGATTTAAGCTTGGTGCTAAAACATGTACGTGGTAATGCGGAGAAAGTTAATGCAGTCCAATATCACCATAATGCACCACCAAATGATTGGTACACATATGAGGAGGATGCAAATCTTGTCAATGAGCAACTGGGGGTTTCCAAACCAATGCCCAAGGATCCAATCAGGATAATTGGTGCCAAGGTCAAGGAAATCAAGGTCGAAACTATAGTAATTACAATCAGGAAGGACAATATAACCGCGACGGGAACTACAACCGTGACAACAACTACAACAGGAATGGGTATACCAACAGGAATAATAGAAGTGGTGTGTACATCCCACCAGGAAATCGAGATAAAGGATCAAGCATGAATCGCATTGAAGATATGATGAACAAGATGATGAAGAGGTTTGACTCTACTGATGACAACGTAAAGGAGATGCGGAATGACCTATCCGGCATTGGCCAAAAAGTAGAGTCACATGCAGTGTCAATTAGACAGATTGAGCAGCAATTGAGCCAACTATCTTTGAATGTAAATTCGCGCCAACACGGACCACTTCCTAGCAATATGGTTCAAAATCTTAAGAATGATGGGCATTGCATGTCAGTTACTACTAGAGGATGAAAGCAGACTGTTGACCATCCTTTGCCGACTGGAGTGGAAGACACGAAAGAACCTTATGAAAATAAAGTAGATGCAGCAGAACTGCCCAAAGATCAAAATGAGAAAGAGGCTGAAATCATGAAAAAGGTCATTCCTATGCCAAGACCTCCACCTCCGTTTCCACAAAGGTTGTTTAAGAAGATAGAAGAAGGGAAGTATCGAAAATTTATTTCTATGTTAAAACAATTGTCTATTAATGTCCCTCTGATAGAAGCATTAGAGCAGATGCTCGGTTATGCGAAGTTCATGAAATATCTAGTGACCAAAAAGAGGGTTGTTAGCTTTGAAGATGATGATAAGCTACAACATTGTAGTGCCATTGCTACTCGGTCATTAGTGCAAAAGAAGGAAGTTCCCAGAGCCTTCACTATCCCATGCACGATTGGCATGTTGCACTTTGCAAAAGCACTATGTGACTTGGGTGCTAGCATTAACTTGATGCCGTTGTCAGTATTCAAGAAACTGGGCTTGGGAGCCCTCAATACGACTGCAATGAGGCTACTAATGGCTGCTTGGACGGTGAAGAAACCAATAGGGGTGCTCCAAGATGTCTTGGTGAAAGTAGAAGCATTCATATTTCCAGCGGATTTTGTGATTCTAGATTGCGAGGTGGATTTTGAAGTGCCTATAATCCTGGGCAGACCGTTCCTTGCTATAGGACGCGCCTTGGTAGACTTGGGAAAAGGGCAGATGAAGTTTCAGTTGAACAATGAAAAGGTGACGTTTAACATCTGCAGATTCATGAAGCATAAAAATGAGCTTAACACAGTGCTAGTAGTAGACCATGTCGATGAGGAGAGGCCAGAGGTGTCCATTCAGGAGAGGCTAGGTGTTGAAGAATTAGTGGTTGTGATCATGAATTTTGATGGCGATGGTATTGCAGAGTATGATGAACTAGTTGCTGCCCTTGATGATGGCGTTTGCCCTTGTCATCCGCCTAGGTGGCTGCACTTGAATTTGAAGAATCGAGACACTCCACCTGCAAAAACCATCAATAGATAAAAGCCCAAAGTTGGAGCTAAAAGCTCTTCCATCCCATTTGCAGTATGTTTTATTGGGCCCAAATGATACTTTGCCTGTAATTATGGCTGCTGATTTCAATGCAGGGCAAGTAGGAGCTTTGATCTCAGTGCTGAAGCGATACAAAAGGGTGATTGGATGGACTATGGTTGATATCAATTGCATTCCACCGGGAATTCGCTCTCACAAAATTCAACTCATGCCGGACTACAAACCAAGTGTCGAGCACCAGAGAAGGTTGAATCCACCAATGCAAGAAGTTGTAAAAAAAGAAATCATCAAGTGGTTAGATGCTGGCGTAGTATACCCGATTGCTGATAGTAATTGGGTATGCCCAGTCAAATGTGTGCCAAAGAAGGGAGGAATCACTGTGGTCCCAAATGTGAAGAATGAGCTCGTTCCGATGAGGCCTGTCATGGGAAGGAGAGTGTGTATGGATTATCGCAAGTTAAATGTATGGACCGAGAAAGATCACTTTTCAATGTTGTTCATGGACCAAATGTTAGATCGTCTAGCCAGAAATGGATGGTACTACTTTCTAGATTGATATTCAGGCTACAATCAGATCTCTATAGCCCTAGAGGATCAAGAGAAGACCACTTTTACTTGTCCATATGGGACATTCGCTTTCAAACGAATGTCATTCGGTTTGTGTAATGCACCAGCGACGTTTCAACGTTGCATGATGTCTATATTTTCTAATACAGAGGAAGCACTATTGAGGTATTTATGAATGATTTTTTTGTAGTTGGTAACTCTTTTGATGATTGCTTATTGCATTTAGGTGAAGCGTTGAGTCGATGCGAAGAGTGTAACCTTGTGCTAAACTTGGAAAAATATCACTTCATAGTGAAAGAAGGAATCATTCTGGGCCATAGAATCTCACAAAAAGGCATTGAGGTTGATAGAGCAAAAGTCGAGGTAATTGAAAAGTTACCCCCACCCATCTCCATAAAAGGTGTTAGAAGTTTTCTAGGGCATGCAGGTTTCTATCAGAGGTTCATTAAGGACTTCTCGAAGTTTGCACACGCATTGTGCAAACTGCTCGAAAAGGAGATGAAGTTTGTATTTGATGATGCTTGCCTGAAAGCATTTGAAGAGCTGAAAAAGAAGCTGAGTTCTGCACCCATCATTATTTCACCAGATTGGGGACAACCGTTCGAAGTTATGTGTGATGTGAGCGGGGTGGCACTTGGCGTAGTTTAGGGACAAAGGCGTGAGAAGATTATTCATCCCATATATTATGTGAGCAAAGTCTTGAATATTGCTCAAAAGAACTATACGGTTACTGAACAAGAAATGATTGCAGTAGTTTTCACCTTTGAGAAGTTTTGATCCTATCTGCTGGGCACTAAAGTAATTGTACATACGGATCATTCTACATTGAGGTATCTCATGAGAAAGAAGGACGCAAAACCGAGGCTAATTCGATGGGTACTGCTACTGCAAGAATTTGACTTCAAGGTGCAAGATAGAAAGGGGACAGAAAATCAAGTGGCTGATCACTTGTCAAGATTAGAGGAAGAAGCTATGTTGAAGCTAGAAGACGGTCTCGAGATTGATGATACATTCCTAGACAAACAGGTATTGGCTGCTTCTTTTGATCTTATCCCTTCATTTGAATATTTCGTCAATTACTTTGCAAGCAATGTGGTGCCTTCAGATTTATCATTCCACCAAAGAAGGAAATTCATGTCTAATGTGAAGAAGTTTTTCAGGGAAGAGCCTTACTTGTTTTGTATCTGTGCTGATAGGATTATTCATCGCTGTGTGCCTGAGGTAGAGATGATAAGTATATTAGAAACTTGCCATTCGTCTCCTATTGGTGGTCATCATAGTGGTATCCGAACTGCTCATAAGATCTTGCGATTTGGGTATTATTGGCCTACAATTCACCAAGATGCCCATGATTTCGCCAAGGCCTGTGATCGATGCCAAAGAGAAGGAGGTATTTCAAGAAAGCAAGAATTCCCATTGAACCCAATACTAGTAATTGAACTCTTTGATATTTGGGACCTTGATTTTATGGGTTTGTTTGTAAGTTCAAATGGGATGAAGTATATTCTTGTATCGGTGGACTATGTGTCTTAATGGGTGGAAGCTATTGCGCTTTCCAACAACGAAGGTAAAAGTGTCACTGCATTTCTGAAAAAGAATATTTTCTCTTGGTTTGGTACACCAAGGGCAATAATTAGCGATGGAGGTTCCCACTTTTGTAATAAATTGTTCAAGGCGTTGCTTGAGAAGTATGGTGTTCATCACAGCATAGCAAATCCTTATCATCTGCAGTCTAGTGGGCAAGTTGAAGTGTCCAATAGAGAAATCAAGCAAATCCTGGCGAAGACTATGAATGCAAACAGAACTAATTGGTCAAGAAAGCTCGATGATGCTCTATGGACCTATCACACTACTTTCAAAACTCCCATAGGTATGTCTCCTTACCAACTTGTATTTGGGAAATCATGTCACTTACCTGTAGAGCTAGAGCATAAGCCGATGTGGGCACTCAAAAAGCTGAATCTTGATTGGGATGCTGCATCAAGCCAAAGGCTGAGTGAATTGAACGAGATGGATGAGTTTCGCTTAAGAGCATATGAAAGTTCAGCCTTATACAAAAAGAAGATGAAGAAGTAACATGATCAAAATATCAAAAAGTGACATTTTGCTCCCGGCGATATGGTCCTTCTATTCAACTCAAGGTTGTGATTGTTCCCTGGAAAACTCAAGTCAAAGTGGACAAGACTATTTAGAGTCGTCCAAGTATTTACACATAGAGCAGTTGAGCTCGAGAACAAGGAAGGAACAAAATTCAAAGTAAATGACCAGATGATCAAACTCTATATAGGCCATTTGAAGGAGTTCAATGACTTGATTGAGCAATAGAGTCTTGACGAAGTCTGAGTAGTCAAGAGATCTACGTCGTGCCGCGATATTAAATCAAGCGCTACTTGGGAGACAACCCAAGCTGTAACATCTAGCCAAATTAGGAGGCTTTAGTGCTTTTTATGAATTTGTAGACTTTTTTTCTTTCGTTTTAAGTTTTAGCAAAGTCTTAGTATTGGCTAGAGTAGGGTAGTATAGTGTCTGTTTCTATAAAGAGTCTATAAAAGCTAAAAGGAACTCATAATGTTTGTGACATGTGCAGAAAGTAATAAAAATCTGGAAGAATTTGAAGTGCAGAAGGGTCTACGGGTCCTATCAATGAGTCGTCAATAAAACAACGGCCCGTAAATGGCATCCGTAGACCTTGATGTCCAAAACCAGCTGCAGCTTTAAGTCTACGGTTGCACTGTACGACGCGTATGTAAATTAACGGACTGTAGTCTACAACCGTAGACCCCAGGTTTGTTTCTAAATTTCACCAAGTGCTCGGTGTAATGACGGACCCTATCTACAACTCGTACAACCATGTACGATCCATAGACGGGAAATCGTAGACTCAAACAAAGTCTTTAAATTCGACCCGACCCACGAATTATCTTAATATAACCCCTCATTTTTAAATCCTTCCCCCCTTTCCTTTCTTCCCAATGATCATCTCCCCCTAACACACCCCTTCAATTACCATACATCCCCTCAATCATCTCCTCTCCACTCCCCAAATCACCCTCTCAATCTCCCCCATCCCACTATTTAAATCCCCTTCTCCCATCTTTATCTCTCATTCCCCATTTGTTTTCTTTTCTCTAAATTATCACTTCGCAGGTTCGGAGTATTCTTAGCAGTTGATTAAAGTGTGCATCACAATCCCACATTTCCAACTGCATTGTACTACTACAAGTATTACTTGCTTGCATGGAATTGCTTTTGATGTTGAAATTGACCCTGGATACTTGACCTCGGGTAGTGTTTGTTTGTGCATGGATACTAATGACTTGACAATTACGCTTGGGATGATGGTATTGTGGGAATTGTTACTATTTGATGGAAATCATTCTATTAAAGGCATTCCAATGTGTTCTTAACTCAGTGTTTCAATCTCCTTAGAATGTATAAGATTAAATGCATGATTTAAACCCTAGGGATGATAGAATAACATTCAAGTATGATGAGATGCATGTTCTGGCAGTAATTTATATGTTTTACTGTTGAAATGATGGTGTTGCATGTATATGGGGTCAATCTGTATTGAAGGTCAAGGTTACGACTTGATCTACGGCTCATAGGATGCCTTACGAACCGTGAATTAGGCCCCGTTAATCTAAATTCCCTACCAGTAGCTTAAGAGTTTTTTGACAGTTTGACCTACGGACTGTAGGTCCGTTGACAGACCGTCACTCAAACTACAGAAACCTGAAATTGGACTTCCTCATCTACAGTCAGGACCTACAGTCCATAGACCTTTCTACGGCCCGTAAGTACTTCCCGTAGGTACCCAAAAATAGTAGCAGTTGTAGAATAAATCTTTTCTTTTCTTTTCTTTTCTTTTTATGGTCTCCTTTCTTGCTTTACCTTTGCATGTTTAGGTACTAACATGGCTTCACAAGTACCATATCACCCATGATCACTCGGCAGTACCAACAGAAGGGCACATCGACAGCACCTTCGGCTTGGAGAAGACTTATTGTTGAAGAATCTGAGGATGACCGTAGCGGGTCCGAGGGATGTTTCCCCCAAGTCACCCCGAACGACTCGGTAGCAGTCTAGATAGTTGGCAATAGTCACGGTGACGGAGGGATCGACCTCCGGTGATGACAATGCCACTTTCCAGTCTGAAGAGGAAATGTAGAGTTCGAGTAGGGATGGGGACGACACTCCGCATAGAGCTTCCCTTAGCCCCCAACCTACAGCCCAGTCCAAGCCGGGCTCAGACTCTAGATCTAGTTCCATCTCTGCTTTTGGTTCTGATTTGGGTGATGTTGAACTCGGAGAGGAACACACCCTATTAGGGTTGCAGGCGAGCCCAACTTATGGTGTACACCGAGCATGTTTCAAATTTATACCAAGGCCATCCGCCAAAATGCCTAGCATAAACACACCAAGTAGATTGAGGAGGAGCGCCAGGTACTTACGAGCAGCCTCCACACCATTCCTCAGATACATGAGCTATTTAAATGACACTGATGTGAGTGGATGGCTGAGAAGCTGAATCGGTATAGTCCTATCATGGTGCTTGAGTTCTACGCATCCTATGCAGCCATGATGCAACAGAATCTACCCCGCAGGGCAAAGGCATTGGAGCGGCCTCCACTCCTTTCTACTCATTTACGGGATATGCCCGTCGACATATCGGAGGCCACCCACCGTCATTTTATTTACAGCCCCTCTTATGCTCAACCCATTAACACGGCTGAGTTTGATTACAGAATGCAGATGGTCCAAAACAGAGCAGCGATGCGTAATATGGAGCAGCGGGAGTCACTGCTTAAGTGGGTGTGAAACGACCCCAAAAATGCCCGAAAATGTGCTTCGGAAACACCTATAATTGTAATTTCCATATATCTCAAAATCCGTGCATGATTTCGGAAATTCGACTTCATATTCTTATTCGTGGGGTCAAATTGAGTGGGAAATGGGTCTAACCCGAATTTTAGAACAACCGTATCAAAATTCGAAAATCGCAAAAATTGCGATTTGGAGGGTCAACTTTAAAGGGGCATATCTCTTAGCACACAAGGAACTGGAAGGGCTGCAACCTATCAAATTAAAGCTCTTTGAGTTAGCTTTCCAACTCACTTGGTTTCACCTCATTCCAAGTTAGGATGAGGGAGTTATGACCATTTTCGTAAAACCTGTCTGTGCAGATTTGCAATTTCCAGTGAGCTTTTTTTTTAGGCGGGTTGGAGTCATTTTTTATAAAAAGGGGATATGTCCCATACTTAGTCATTTTCTAAACTCCAAAAACACTCTCTAAGCCCTCTCCAAAAATTCCACCAAGATCTTCAACCAAATTCAAACATCTCAAGCTCTAATTCCGGATTCAAGACTCAATCTCAAGCTTCGATTCTCCATTCCAATCTTCATCAAGGATTCTCCAAAGTTGAGGTATGTGGGTTTGATTGTGGAAACCTTCCTTTCCACAAGTCCAACCATTTATCCTCTATTTCTACTTCAAGTTTATGGGTCCTTATGATCATTTATGAACTCTTGAATTATGGAATTACTACTACACACCCTATTATGGTCCATTTTGCATATTATCATGAAATGGAATTATTATGTGATGTTTATGGTTTACATGCTTCCATGATCAAATTATGAAGGTTGATATATATATGTATGTTGTTGGTGGGCTGATTTATATGGATTTTGGAATTGGTTGGACTTAGTATTCTTGAAATACATGATTTCATTTACATGAACAATTGCCCACCTTGTGTTTGATAAAATGCCCATTTATAGAATTCTTAGGAAAGGGAAGGTCCAAGGTACGTCCTATGAGTCGGATGGTTATGTAATTACTGAAATGATGAGGAAATGGACACATGTATATGATTTTCTCTATATAAGTGTTGTGAGTCGACCAAGCCTAGTACGGGGGGTAGTAGGCCCGTATAACCGTATCGAGGGGTTGGTACCTTGGTTGCCTAGTGCCTAGTACGGGGGGTAGTAGGCCCGTATAACCATATCGAGGGGTTGGTACCTTGGTTTCCTAGTACGGGGGGTAGTAGGCCCGTATAACCATATCGAGGGGTTTGTACCTTGGTCCCTAGCTCGGGGGGGTGGTAGGCCCGTGTAACCATATTGAGGGTTTGTACCTCTTTCGCCTCTCCAAGGGGGTGGTAGGCCTTGGAAATACTATATTGATGGTCACTCGCCACACATGTACTACGTCCCACTAAATATGATTTTTATGTAAGCATCATTATACATATCATTTCATTAATATGCTATCTATTGGGTATGATTACGCATTTTTCCTATGATGTCCATCTAATGTAGCATTGCATTGCATCCCATATACTTAGTACATTCAAATGTACTAACGCATACTCTATGCCTACATGATGTCACCATGTAGGGACCGGAGCACCGCTTGACCATCCTCCTCCGCGTGGCTAGTACGATTTTCTATAGTGGTTATTGGTGAGTCCTCCATTTCGGGGACGTTGCTCATGATCTTTTGCTATGTATAAAACTTTTCCTTTCTAGTTATGTTTTGACTATGAGGGTGAGCCCGGTAGTTTGTCTTGGCCCCCGCTAAGTACTCATGTTTAGAGGTGGTGTTGGACAAGTTGTGTATTATGCTTGAGCTTGACTCATCTAATGATATTATGTATCATTCTTTTTTTTTCTTCTTGCTCCCTCTAGGTCCGATTCCCCTTGACTATGCATTATCGGCTTATGGGTCATTTAATTGCTTCCGCGACCAAGGATGTGTAATGATACTCTATGAGGCTTGTTTGGGGTTCCTTCGGGTTCCCCATTCGCCGGTCACATCTAGGCCCTAGGCTTGGGTCGTGACAAACTTGGTATCAAAGCACTAGGTTGAATGATCCTCGGAGTTCAACACACCGCGTTGATTAGAGTCCGATTCATGGGTGTGTTGTGCACCACAACTATGAGTAGGAGGCTATGAGACGTTTTAGGAAATGTTTCCCTTCTCCATGTTCTAAGTCGTGCTGTAGAGTTGAATTAAGTTCTTCCCTAACGGGTGTTCTTTGCTATGGCTAATCAAGCCAACCACGGGACCCAAGCCCCTCAGGCTCCTACCCCGGCATCACGGGTGAGAGACTTCGTGCGGATGAATCCCCCAGAATTCTATGGGTCTAAGTTAGATGAAGACCCTCACGAGTTCATTGATGAAGTCCACAAGATATTAGCTATCATGGGCGTGAGGTCAGAAAATAAGGCGGAGTTGGCGGCCTACCAACTAAAAGGAGTGGCCCAAATATGGTACAACCAATGGGAGAAAGAGAAGGGGGCAAACTATGTGGTGCCTTGGGAAGAGCTCAAAACGGCTTTCCTTAATCGATTCTTTCCTCTAGAGCTTAGGGAAGCCAAATTGGTGGAGTTCATGAATTTAAAACAAGGATCTATGAGTGTGAGGGAGTATGCCCTCAAGTTTAACCTACTTTCAAGATATGCTCCACACTTGGTTGCCGACTCACGGTCTAGAATGAATAAATTCGTGATGGGTGTGTCCGACCTAGTGAGTGAAGAATGCCGGTCCGCAATGTTGATTAGTGACATGGACTTGTTCCGCTTGATGGTCTATGCCGAACAAATGGAGGAGGAGAAGTTGAGGAAGAGGAGGGGTCATGAGGCCAAGAGGGCCCGTTTTGAGGGTCAAGTTCCAATTCCCAAGTGAACCCATTCTTGAGTGGGAAAGCCAAAAATGTGGTAGTCAAGGGTAGATTCATCTCTTTCATTAAAGCCCGTAAGTTGATATCTAAGGGGTGTCTCTATCACCTTGTGAGGGTTAGGGATGTGGAGTCCAAAACCCTTCTTATAGAGTCGGTTCATGTCGTAAATGAATTCCTTGATGTCTTTCCTAATGACCTTCCCGATGTTCCTCCCGAAAGGGAAATAGATTTTGGCATAGACCTCCTCCCCGATACTCAACCCATTTCTATTCCCCCTTACCGTATGGCCCCGACGGAGTTAAAGGAGTTGAAAGAACAATTGAGGGACTTGTTAGAGAAGGGTTTTATTAGACCTAGCCAATCACCATGGGGGATGGCACCGGGTGTTGTTTGTGGAAGAGATGGTCCTTAGGATGTGATCGATTACCGGCAACTCAATGAGGGTCACCGTCAAGAATTAAATATCCTCTTCCTAGGATTGATGACTTGTTCGACCATTGCAAGGGGCTAGCCACTTCTCTAAGATTGATCTTCGGTCCGGGTATCATCAAGTGAAGGTGAGGGAGGGTGACATTCCCAAGACAGCCTTCCGGACTAGGTATGGACATTATGAATTTGTGGTCATGTCCTTTGGGTTGACCAATGCACCGGCTACCTTCATGGACCTAATGAATAGGGTCTTTAAACCCTACCTTGATTCCTTTGTTGTGGTCTTCCTTGATGATATTTTAATCTATTCGCCTAGCGAGGAAGAA